>JAODJX010000020.1:15605213-15632651 GCA_026776945.1 Isichthys henryi | reverse complement strand
GACCCAGGCGGAGACTCGAACCGGGGTCCCAGAGGTGTGAGGCAACAGTGCTAACCACTGCACCACCATGCCGCCCCCTGGATTTACATATGAAGATGATTAGATTTTACCAAATGTTAATGTTATATATCTGGGATTTTTCTTTTTTAAGCTTTAAAATAATGGGAATAAATTATTTGTCATTTGTTTCATTTACTACAAGAGTTACTTGTGTGGCTTTCAGGCATAAAAGCTATTCATTGAGAGTACTGGTTTTCAGTAGTTTAAAGGCATTAATGGGTTAATGTGATTTGCTGTGATTTATAGATTATCTAAATAGCAGGTTTCTTCTGATTCTTCTGTTCTGTTCTTGTGAAATGGGACCAATTATACATTACAGGGACCAATTGTCCCAACAATATGATAAAAACCTGTTATTTTGACCTTGTATGGGCATTTTTAAGTCCCCACAAGGGAAAACTCGATTTTATAAAATTTTGTGACTGCAATCAAAAAACTAAAAAAAAAAAAAAAATGTTTGGTTACTTATGGTTAAGGTCAGGGCTGGATAGGGGTGTCATTGCTGATATTAGGGTTTTGCCCATAGGAATAAATGGATGGTCCCCAGAAAGATGCAAACACGTGTGTGTGTGTGTGTGTGTGTGTGTGTGTGCGCGTGTGTGTGTGTGCGCGCGTGTGTGAAGAAACCATATCTGTACCCTTGTTAGAAATAATGGAACCTCCCTCCTCTTTTCTTGGGAAATTAATTATGGCCCCCATTTTTGAAATGATTTGTTTAATTTCCTGAGGGATTAGAAAAATTCTGCTTATGTTAGGAAAGTACAAAACACCCATAATAGATTCTTTAAATCATGATGATCTTTTCTAGCTGTTTGGGAAATTGTTTTTTCAACTAAAACATGTTTAATTAATTTTTTTAGGTATTCAGTTATATACACAAACACTATATGAATTGTCATATAAATTAAATTGGGCATATTTATATATATTTTTGCCTGATATATAAGGAAATGATTTAACATATCAGTCTTGCCAAACATTCTATTTTAGTGCATCCTAATTAGAACCAGGGACCATCAGATTGTTGTCTGTGAAAACAAGTTTGAAAAGTACTGGGAAATCCAGAATCCGCTTTAATTAGAGCCGCATATCCCAAGCCGCCGCATTTAACATTCAGGTTTATTCTATTTATCACATGCTTTTGTCCATAGTGACGTACAAATGAGGCAAGTCTCACATTACAGACATACGGCTATGGAGAAGTGGACCAGGCATAAGGGCAGCTTTGCTGAACCTACGATGAATGTCCAGCGGTGACAGATGGTGATTTTTAAAAAGGGGGGAAGCACAGTCTGGTCAGTTGGCAGTATAACCAAAAAAAAAGTTTTTTTTTTTCTTTTTATTTTAGAAGGTCAACTACTTATGTGTCAAATCTGCTCTCCTTCGTCAAAGAACTCTTTAGAATGAAGTTTGCGGCATGAGTTCCACTGTCTGCCATGTTGCTTCGAAGCCTCTAGCTCAGCTCGAACACGCAAAGCTCAGTTAGTGAGCTAACTGCCAAACTGGTCACTCTGGGTTCCAGCGAAACGGCTTCCGTGCGCGCGAATGCAGCAGAATGAATGAACGCTGTGAGCCATCATCGCCAGCAGCGTGAGAGACCTGTCAGCAGTAATGTTATTGGTCGCGTATCCTATGTCATTCAGAGACGCCTGGCTTCCAGTTTAGACTCCAAGTCTATCTGTCCAATGATCATTTCGTAGGCGAAAACTATGTCTGATGCTCTGCGGCCAGACAGGTTTCAAAAACACATCATTTGAGCTTATTCACCAAAAAGCTTTTTCCATTTAGACAAAGCATGCAAGAATCTTCCCTGGACTTACATTGAAGCTTGGCGTAAGCTCTACACAACATCTTCCTACAAAGGCATATTAAACTGAGGTTGATTACACTGTTGTGATATTTGGCCAAGGCTGTAAATATCAAACACAGATCAAATGCAGGGCATTTTGGATCAGGTGAGGAGCGCACCCCAAAGTGAGGATGTGGCGCACCCCAAAGTGAGGATGTGACGCACCCCAAAGTGAGGATGTGACGCACCCCAAAGTGAGAATGTGACGCACCCCAAAGTGAGAATGTGACGCACCCCAAAGTGAGGATGTGACGCACCCCAAAGTGAGAATGTGACGCACCCCAAAGTGAGGATGTGACGCACCCCAAAGTGAGGATGTGGCGCACGCCAAAGTGAGGATGTGGCGCACCCCAAAGTGAGGATGTAGATTATTATTCCAGTTTATAATTATTATTCTGGTTCTATTTACATTTAATATAATCATTCCAGCTACTCTGACAGGATCTGTCTGTTGTTCTCAAAAATTTCAGGTTAGATCTTGCCTTCTTCATTTGACTTATTATTGATTAATCAGTTCATATTCAGAAGACGTGTGCGTCGTGGTAGAATGTCACAAAAAAAGTGGAAATGGCAGTGCGGCAGCGCAGAGTCTTGTGACAGATGGGGCGTGGACTGCGCGCCTCCTTGCTTATGAGGAGACGGTGCTGACCGGTCTGAGGTCTCTCTTAAATCAGGAGGGCTGTTACCAGCTTCCATCAAGTATATGAATACCAGATGCCGTGATCTCATCGCTCAGGCTTGCACGGCATATTTATAACAAATTAAGGCTTAGGTAAATTTGTCTTCTGCTCTGTACATAAGACATAAGTGAACACACACCATCAATAAAATACATTGAGTTAAAGCATTCCTCAATGTTATAGTAATAGCTAATCGTCAACCATTTGTAACCGGGCACACACACACACACACACACACACCAGGATATGCATCCAGACCTCCAAGGTCACCTCGTCTGTCTCTGATGGCAGAAGGTTCCTTTCGTCTTTGAAGAATTATCGCATCGTTCTTTGAGTAACGCTTAATGCAAGTCGCTAAATCAGAGCAGGTAAATTGCTGTATGTTGGGTCCATACTCTGTGATGGTGAGCCGTGCATACCTCAGATACTGGTCCCAGCTTGCTGGAAATGTGAGAAGCAGTGTAAGACTCTTAAGGGACATTGGGATGCACCACAACCAATGACTGGGCCACTGTTGTACTAACGCACTTTAGGTTGCTATGAGTGGCCAAGTGTCTTCCACTGTGCGCTGCCTCAGTTGTGCACATGACCGGAAGGTGCCTGCAGGTACCTTCTTACTTGACGTCTTTGCCCAAATATGATGCCTGCCTGTCAGAAGGACACTAGCAACCTAAAGAATGAGGAGCACGTGGGAGAGGCAGCGATGAATGTTTCCTGATTAGGCACACAGACACAGACAGCTCTGGCCAGTAAGAGCACCGTGCTGATGAGGTAATCACATCAACCTTCAGGAAGCAGGGCCTTAAAAGCCTTCGGAGGAGATTGCTAAGTGTCTGGCTAATAGCTGTAATTCAAAAGTTGTTTATAAAAAGTCATTTCGTCAAGATTCTTGCCCTTTGTGTGCTTAATATCCACAGCCTTGTCAGCTACTGCGAATGTCGACTAGGAGCCGCACTGTACCGAGGATTAGTTTTCCTCGTCTTGAGACTCGGGTTTCATCTGTGGATTAAGTTTGCTTTTCTCATAACTCTTCCTTAGCCACTGGAGTGATTTTCATTGCGGTGAACCATGCGTGATGACTACCTGAGCCTGTTCTCCTATAAACACCAAAATTAAGTGGTTACTGGGGCTGTTCTTTAAAGACATGCTTTAGCATGGAGCAGGATGTTGTGCATCCTTTGGCTTCACCACAAAGCACCGACCTCGTCTGTAACCGAGCCCCACTCCGGATTTATACATGCCACGTCCAATTACTGATGTTGCAGATGAAGCCGGTCAGGATGGGGTCCAGTTCCAGGGCCGGCCCTCAGAGGTGTGGTCACAGTGGCAGGGGCAGCACCACGACCAGCAGGGCGGCGATCAACACGGCCACACCCAACCAGGGCAGACAGAGGTCTTCCAGGTAAACACATATCTCAGCTGTGGCTTTTTAACAGAGTAGGGTGTTTATCAGCTGACTAGGCACCTGTGGAAACCCAACCTGCCAGGTCACAATCATCTCGAAGCATCTATTATGCACACTTCCCGAGTTTGAATAACCAGTTCTCTCCTGGCTTCTAGGACATGCTGCCTTTGGCTGGGGATCCAACACAAGGAACAGCCAATTACAACATTGAAGACTTTGCTGACTTGGGAATGTTTCCGCCTTTTTCTGAGTAGCTTCCAATGATATGGAAAGGATGGCCGAGGTGTCTGTTTCTGTCTGCCTTTATGCTCAAAAGAATGGTACATCAAAAAACGTCAGTAAACTCCCCCACGCCTGTAAAGGTCGACAAACTCACCCAGACGGTACCATCATCGCAGTGGAATCCGTAAACAAGACCGATGAGTAACGTGTGACTTGTAAGTGTTGATCACCTGACGGAACAATCAGTTACGTGCCACAGTGACCGTGTGCTGTTGTGTGTCTGCCTTGTTTACATTCCAGAAGAGTTTCATCGCATTCAGTTTCCGTATTCCAGGTGTCCGTGACGGACATTGACTAAAGATCACTGTTTACACATTTCACAAAGAATCTGTCCCAAAACACTGCATGAGTAGCACCAACTTATGTGTCTACCATTCATCACTAATTACAGCTTTTGTTTAACACAGTAGGATTCAAAGGCGAAGCTGGGTACAATAGTTTGAAGTACTAAACACACAAGAAGCATAAGTTGTGCTAGATTTGGAAAAGGCAACAACATCAGCTCGCACAGGCTGAGCAGCCTGAAGCACAACTGCTGCACTTTGCATATCGTCTTTTTACTGTTCTCAGAAAGCAGCATTGGTTATTTTGCATGGCAGTGCATGGCCAGATGTATGTATTGCAGTGTTGCAGTGTTTCCCAACCTGGTCCTCAGGGACCCGCAGACAGTTCACGTTTTTGCTCTACCAGGGGCTGGGAGTTGGGGTTGGGGTTGGGAAACACTAATGTATTGTGTAACATTTGGTAGTGGGATGACCGATCATGAGTCACCATAAGTTTGCTAGATCAAGTCAGAGTTTTTGTAAATGAAGCGTGATTTATACATCACTGTTTTTGTACATGGAAAAAGTATACGCATTTTACGTACTATCGATATCACTGTGCATAAAGTTAATCAGTGTATTAATGTTTAGTTTAATGTATTTTATGTCTGGACTTGTATAAAAATTGTGCAACTGTGATTATTTTTGTGACTGCACAGATGTGCTTGTGACAATTAAATATCAACTATACAATTGACTATTTAATTACGCAGTTGTAATGAAATGCATGCTAACGTGTGCCTATGCTGTCATAAGAGCACAGCATCATCAATGGACCCATGCTTTTTGGCCGGGGCGTGCCTGAGTCGTACGTGAAGCCCTGCTTCGGAGTCTTCATCCTTAAACGCTTTATATCCTTGTGAACAGGGCCGGCTTTAGCAGAATAGACAGTAGCCTTGGAACCCAAATTACCTTTTTGCAGAGGAAGTGAAATGTATGAGAGGTATTTTCTGCAAAATCAGAACGATTTAAAAAGTCAGATGTGATTTTTTTTTTTTTAATTAAATTTAAAAAACCTTTTTGTATTTTATTTTTTCTATTTGACTTTCAGCTTCCTGCTTTTGCTTTTTCATTTTCAAGTTTGCAACATGCAAATATATGTTAATCGGAGCGAGGCGGTGGGCGGAGCTACGGATCACTGCTGCGCTAATTCGTTTGCGGATTCCGTTATCCTTGTGTTCCTTGCACGTGGTTGCCCATGTCGCCCAAACTAATGGCAAAGTCAACCTATCTGGTCCTGACAAGTTTCAGTCTCCTTGGAGTGTCGTGCCTGCTGTGTACTCTGAATTCATGTTTGGCTGACCCACGATGAATACCACCCCCACATTCCATTTGGAAATGGCTTCTTATTAAAATCATTGCTGTGTCGTGCGACCATTTTACTGTTACTAGAAAATCCACATTATGCTACAATTTTCATTACAGGGAGACTTGTGAAATTCTTTTATGAAATAAATGTACTTGATACAGCTTAAACCTATTATTAATACTTTATTTTGGATTTTCAAAGTATCGCTCGTAGAGAGTGCAGCATGGGCCGCGCAATCATTTGCTTCTAGCGAAGCTATGAATAAGATGCTAACTAAAGCCATGAAATAAGACGGATAAATGAATCGCAAACTGCAGATTAGTAGCTAACGTAAGCCGCGCGTGACTTTGCTATTAGTTTGGGCGACATGGGCAACCATGGGCAAGGAACACAAGGAGAACGGAATCTGCAAACGCTTCAATTAACATATATTTGCATGAAGTGAACTTGAAAATGGAAAAACAAAGTAGGAAATGAAAAGTCAAATTGGAAAATGAAGAGATATAAAGGTTTTTAAATATTATTTCCAATTTTTTCACATCAGACTCGTACATGAGTGAAAATTTAAAATGCAAATGGTGCAATTTCATTTTAATTTTCATTTTGGCAGGATTTCTGCACATAGACTTTGAAAACCAAATGGAAAATTGGAGATTGTATTTAATTTTATCATTTTCATAGTTTTTTTTTTTTTTTGCAGAAAATACCTCCCATAGAAATGATAATCAATTTTCCTGCTAGGTAAAGTAAGGTGAGTAAACCTTTGCCTAGGGCCCCTGTCTGGGTGCAGCAGGGCTGGCATCCTAGCATGCACTACGGGCAATACAATCGGTTGATGGGAGGCGGGTCTCCTACATAGGAAGCATATGTTTCCTGCCTTACAATTTGATTTAACTACATGCTTTTGTATTTACATTGTTTTCAGGGGAGGAAAAATGTATTTTGAAATGAAAACCAGCCTAAACCACTTTTGGGGGGCAGTGTAATAGCCGAACACTGGTGGGGAATCAGTTTCTAACAATGACAGAAACATTAACCGGTTGTTATAATCAGGGGTAATACAAGATCAGTTCAGTCCCATTCAGATTTATTTCTGGTTTTATATGGATACTCGGCTTGATCGTTCTTAAGTGATTTTATAGACAATAGCAAATTTAGAGTCTGAGAATTAATTTCAGGGTTTAATGCAATACTGTGGCTTGCATGAACATAAGTATGACTTAAGTGGCAGCAATGAGCAGCCGTAAAGAGGCAGAGAGGAGCTTCAGCAGGAGTTTTTAACAGACGTTCGTAATCCTGGCTCCTGGGCCACTTTGCAGCTATTGTATGTATTGTATGTGTGTTTGCTCTTATACTGTAACCTGAGGTGCACGTCTCGCTCCCTGAACTCCTCACAGACGTGTACCAGGCCTCACCCAGCCGGAGGTCGCTGTGCATTTTCCCTGTTTTTACACGTGACACTAGAGACCAGCAGGACTTGAGGGCGGTGGCATCGGGGCTGCAGAGGTGCTAACGTGCCCTCAGAGTCGGAGCAGTGTCAATGGTTTGGCATCGCATGCGTCTTTCGTTGATACATGCTGACACTGCATGGATGGCACCAGGATGCCCACGGAAGCTGTGTCACCCAAGCTGCTACTCCTCATGACAGAAATCAGTTAGGTTAACATACTTTGTTATAGAATTGCACAAAAATTTTGCTGAAAACTTGAGGCTTAGCTGTCCAGCCCATGCAAAGTGTTTTGTTGATCACGGTATATAAAAAGGTTTTGATTATACTTTACTTCATGGGGCACAAGTAATATAGTATTAGGCTATTACTTACATATTTAACCACAAAATGCTAATTCATCATTAATGCATCGTGATGCATGTTGTATCTAAAGCAGTTACTATATTTGTTAAAATATCTGTGAACCTGTGAAGTACTGAAGTCATGAAAAACAGAAGTTAAATACTGATCTCATGTTTGTTCATCATGGTAAACAGACTGCATTTATATAGTGCTTTTCTACTCCTTTACATTTCATGCCTCACATTCACACACTGGTGGCCGACGCTGCCATGCAAGGCGCCAACCTGCTCACCGGGAGCAATTTGGGGTTCAGTGTCTTGCTCAAGGACACTTTGATGGGGTCAGGAGGAACCAAGGCTCGAACCTGCAACTCTCCAGTTGCCGAGCAATAACACCACCTCCTACGCCACCATCATGATGCCACTTTTATCCCAAGTTACTGTTTTTGTTACCATGTCTGTTAATTCTGTAAATCTTTGTGAACTATTGAAGTAACTACTACAGAACTGCTGAAGGAACAAGTCATGCAAAACACTAAAGCTAAATACCATTTGTTCATTATTAACGAATTGCGATGCATCTTTTATTTCAAGTAGCAAGTACATTTGTTCCTGATTTGTAGTTTAGCGACTGAGTATTCGTGCCCCGTCAGGTGAAGTGTAACCGAGGTTTTTGTTTTACTTTAGTCGGCATGCTAAAGCCCTTGATTAAATGTCTTCTACTGTGGTAAATAAACAGGTGATCGCCCCTTAGCTGCCACACAAAGTTGAGCTTCTCACATGCATGATCAATCAGAACTGGCCCACTAAATATGTCTGTGTAAATAAGTAATGGGTAGATCTCTGAAGCCGCTCCGAGTAAGAAAATCTGCTAAGCAAGTAAAATATAATAATCACTTCTGGCCTGTTTTATTTTACTTTGATTTCAAACAAAACAGGGAGTCTTAATGGGTGTTATCCTGAGAGCTCTAGGGGCCGAGAGGAGGAAGAAAAAAAAAAAAGTTTCTTTCTGAAATGTTTTTATACTCTAGCAGATTCTTCTCTGAACTGAGAGGCGATAGGATCACCACTGCTGCTGCCAGTCTACACACTCCCTGTCTTGGTCCAGCTGTACGGGGCATTTACACCGTGATTGATAGGTGGTCAGGTCACGCCCCGGGCACCTGCAGTCCTCTCCAGTCATTCTTGCCATTCTTCCCATCAGCTCCGACCTACTTCTCATTTCCCATGTCGTGCGTAATTCAGGATGGAACAATTCTCAGCATGTTCCTTCCAGGTTTCGATTCGATGTGATTTCTGACTGAGAACAAAAACCCCGTGTTGGATCACTCAGAGACTTACTCCTGTGTCAATTACAGTTAAATATGTCAAAAATGTCTTTTAAATGTGATTTATGACCTGTTGTAACTGCTGAAGCTATACTTGTTCTGAAACTCCAAGCTTTTGAGCTGTGATTCATTTGATGTGTCGGTTTTGGTGTAATTCTTCTTCCTGCACTCCTTTTTTTATTTCATGTTCCTTCTTACTAATTGGACACAGATCTAACGGCGTTCTGTTTGTGCCGAATTTTGGAAGTAAATGGGAGAGCGCAATGGCACTCTCGAGAGACACAAGATGTTCACTCCGCCTTGTGTTGTCATTGGCTGATTTGGACTTTAGTCCCTGGGTCGATATATCATTCCCCAGTCCATGCCAGTGCTCAGACCTGGTGAACCCTTTGCCTCATAGCTAAATATGTATGTTGTAGCATCTTTATTTAGTAGTCCTGTCTGTAGATATTTTAAAAAATAAAATATAGAAATAAGCAAACTGTTTTTGATGCCGGACTTCGGATGTACTGTAAGCTGCCCATCCTTTGTTGTGAAACTAATTTTCCTCCCCTGTCAATTAGCTCGTTGCAGATGTGAATTATCGGAAATCATATTTCATCCACACAGCTTATTTAAATATCTTGAGTCGTGGGTCTTTTGCTATGGTGCAGTCTTCGTGACTGACGGGTCATGTGGTCTCTCTCTTGTCCACATTTAGAGAAGAACCCCCAGAACCACTCATTAGTTGGCAGCATGGACAGGGGTCCATATTAACCTGAAACTTTGGACAGCAGACTGCTTTTAGCTGTAATCTTTCCCAGCGGCAACACGCAGGCTCTTGATCTAAAGTGAGATCTTAGCAGTGGCTGCAGACTGGCTCAAAATGCCCATGTGTTGGCGTTTATTAGTACTTCCTGGAGCATGAGGCTCTACTGGAGTGACAGCTGTGTTTGTAGTATTTTCAGGCTCGGTGGTCTGTCCCGGAGGCCCTATGATCTGCATTACAGGAGCGGAATCACTTGAATGTTTAGAAAACAGTTACAGACATGGAACAAATTTGCGTGCGTGCGTGTGTCTGTTTTTGTATTGTTATGAAGCTTGAAATCGGAGCTGTGGCGTAGCTTTCGAAAGTTATATTTATTTTGAAAGAACAAAATAAATACAACAATCTATTGCCAAAGTCCACAGATTCTTCAAAATGGTCGGCAGAGATGAGTCTCAGGCTCTTGGCAAGAAGAAGTAAGATGTTAATGAAACACGTTATTTATGTTGCAAGTGATTCAGGGGTAACTGTTGTTCTCAGAATAAATGACTCAGGTATCCCAGCCTGCTGACGGAACAGCGGTTTTGGCCCCTGTCACTTGTGAGGTAAAGTATGGTCTAACCATCCATCAGTACTACTAAACAGAAACAGAAATATATAGATTCACAGCCCAACCTCCAGTTATGTCTCCATCCATCTATAAGTCTGCTGGACTCCTCCATGACAGCGTTGTCCTCTGTGAGAGGAGATGGGGGACAAGGGGAGCTGGAAATGTTTAATTGTCTTACATGTGCATGAACCTGTATAGCTATGTTTCATGTGCATGGCTAATGGTCAATGTCATAGCAGGTTACAGCCTGGTCCTGATCATGAGGAGATCAACAAAGAACATTCCACTGGGCTGTTATACGTCCCCTTAAAATGAATTTATTTAATTTATGATGTGGCGTCACCGATTGGTCTTGTTCTTTGGAGGGCATGTTTGTCATACACAAGGAGACCATGTCTGAGAGTCCACATCCATGACATGTGAAGGAGACATCGACTGTAAGAAGTACTCAGCAATGGCCACAATCCACAGAAGTCACCGCACTACAAGCACCGGTGTGCTGAATTATTTTTATTCAACAATGTCCATTCCCTTTAATTACTGTTTTATTTTTTGTTGTTTTCTTTAATTCGCCGTTAGTGTCATTTAGCAGAAACACCTGTCACCTGGTACTTGATAAGTGGATGGTGCATTGGTAGTTGGCAAAAAAGATAATGCTGAAAGATTACTGCTGTATAAGTTTGAAACCATAAAGTCAGATCAGCAGAGGTGCCTTGCAGCAGAAACTTTAGATTCTGTCCTGCCCTGTTGCGGTTTGATGGCTGGTCTGTCCTGCCCTAGCACTTATCCCCTGGCACTTGCAAGGCTTACCTAGCACAAAGTGTTCCTGTTTTTGATAGTTCAGTAGTTCACTGTCTTGTGCGACGCAGTAACGTCAGAGATGTTACCTGGTACCTTGGGCGGAGCTTAATTTGGCTCCACTTCTGACGTCATAAGCGGGGGCGGGTCCCTTATTCTGATTGGTCGAGGGGATATGTCCATATATGGTATCGTGCATGCTTATGCCACGTGTTGCTGTTAAACTTTAATAGAATAAAAATACATTACATGTATTTATTTATGTGTTATTTTTAATTACGTTAAGGAATAATGAAACGTATAGCAGGATGAACGCAAGCTAGCCGAAATCTAAAAAAGTACGAGCATGCCCGAACGAAACACTGTCAGAAGAGCAAATGCTGAGTTTAAACAAGCACAAGCGAAACCAATTAACATACAGCATGTCGTTTTAAAAGAAGAAAGCACTTAAACTCATTACATTTAACCAACATGTTAAAAGAAGAAAACCTTTAGCGGTATTTACCAGTGTTTTATTTCGTTGTGAGGTTGAAGAAAGCATTCAACCAGCAAGCTTTTAGGAGGAATAACCTTTAAGTCCGACGGTAGCCAAAAGACGAAATGAGCGAGTCGCGCAGCTCTGGTACGTGTGACCAGCACCAATGGGGACGCATGTTGCCCTTTTATTTCAAATGAGACCCTTTAACCATAACGTTTTTTAAGTAATGAAACTCTTTTTCATGTGTTATTTAAAATGAAACATCCTAAGCATTTCGACAACAAGAATCAAGGAATAACATGGGCAATCCTTGTTAAAATGACTCGCTCTCTCCATGTCGCTCTTGTGCGTAGAGCCACGATCCCCACACAACACATTTATTGAAAACAGCTGAGGCAAGTAGTTTTATGAATTTTAAAGTGTGTATAAAATAAGTAAACGTGTGTAAAATAGGCATAAAATGTGTTAGAAAGCATATAGCCAACGATAATTAATACAGAATTTAAGATAATGATCTGCTGGGTTATGTGACGCAATAACAGATACTACTCTGCAGGGCTTGAACCAGCCACCTCCTTGATCGCAGGCACCGTCACTGCGAAGATTGCTGGTTCAAGCCTCAGGCAGAGTAGTATCTGTTATTACGTCACATCACCCGACAGATCGTTATCTTGGAAGGTGGCGCGACACACAGAGTGACTGTGCCTGCAATCAGGAGGTCAGTGGTTCAAGCCCCAGCAGAGTAGTACCTTTTATTTCCGTCTCGTTACCCGGCAGATCATTATAATGAAGCCTTTAGAGTTTATTAGTCACACGATGGAGGGTGGCGCCATATGCAGAGTATCTATGCTTGTAATCAGAAGGTCCCTGGTTCGAGCCTCGGCAGAGTTGTACCTTTTATTTCCGTTGCATTACCCAGCAGATCATTATAATGAAACCTTAAGGGTTGGTTCGATGGAGGGTGGCATGACACACAGAGTGACCGTGCTTGTAATCCGGAGGGCCCCGGTTTGAACCTCGGCAATGTAGCATCTTTTGTTTCCGTTGCGTTACCCGGCAGATCATTATAATGAAGCCTTAAGGGCTGGTGTATCAGAAGATGGAGAGTGGCGCAACACACTGAGCGACCGTGCCAGTAATCAGGAGGTCCCTGGTTCGAGCCTCGGCAGAATAGTACCCTTTATTGCTGTCGCGTCACCCGGCAGATCATTATAATGAAGGTAAAACGTTGTTCAGAAATTGCCACAGATCAGTAAAAACTAGATTTGCTCTGATCCGTACGTGTTTGAGAGTCAAAATTACGAAAAGATCAGCACTGAATGGGACTGGTGAGTGGCTCAGTGGGCTAAGTCGCTGTGCTTGTGATCGGAGAGTTGAGGTTGGCGGTTCAAGCCCGCCCTCAGCAGGATGGTTATAGGATGGGTCCTGGGGTGCGCTGGCTGTCTGTGGAGTGTGAGAGATAGATAGACACAGAGAGAGAGAGGGAGAAAAATGGGAAAAAAAGTTATTTTTTTTTTAAATTGCAAAAATGATTTACACCTTTCACCTCTACTCCTTCTGTCTCTGGCCCCTCCTCTGTCTCTGGCCCCTCCTCTGTCTCTGGCCCCTCCTCTGTCTCTCATCTCTCTCTGTGGCTACTCTGCCAAGGCTGGGCTCGAACCAGCAACCTTCTGATCTCGTATGCAGAGGCTTAGCCTGCAGCGCCACTCGCCATGCCTACTTGTACACTATTTTTCGTATATATGTCTTTTTTTTCCCCTATCTTGCCAAATAAAGGATTCACACACATGGACAACCTATTTCATCTGCCAAGGCTGGGCTTGAACCAGCAACCTTCTGATCACAGATACAGAGGCTTAGCCTGCAGCGCCACTTGCCACCCATGCTTGCATGCTGTTTTTCGTATATATGTTTTTTTTTCCGCAATCTTGCCAAATAAAGGATTCACACACATGGACCACCTATCTCATTTGCCAAGGCTGGGCTTGAACTAGCAACCTTCTGGTCACAAATACACAGGTATAGCCTGCAGCGCCACATGCCACCCATGCTTGCATGCTGTTTTTGGTATATATGTCTTTTTTCCCCTATCTTGCCAAATAACACTAAAGTTTTTCTTCATTAAAACATTTTGGTTCTTTCTTCTTTTAAAATACGCCGTGGTACTTGTGACTACTCCTAACAACCCGTGGCTACAGCCGGATGGACCCCAGCTGGACGTTTATGCGCTAGCTTGCATTCATCCCGCTATTTGTTTCATTATACCTTAACGTAATTAAAAGTAACACATAAATAAATACATGTAATGTGTTTTTATTCTATTAAAGTTTAACCCTTATTTCCCAAGCCATATGGCCCTCCTATCGGCAACACGTGGCATAAGCATGTATGATTCCATATATGGACATAATCCCTCGACCAATCAGAATAAGGGATACGCCCCCCGGTTGTGACATCAGAAGCGGAGCCAAATTAGGCTCCATCCAAGGTTCCAGGTAACATCTCTGATGTCTGTGACAGGACTGAGGGCAGGGCACCACAGTCAGTGTCATTTTGTTGGCAGTGAAGTAGCCAGGTGTTGCTTTGCAGCAGCAGTCTTTCCAGCAGGGCCTGTCAGGCCTCACATTTCCTGCAAGGTGGAGAGCCGTAAACATGGCAAAGCCGACTGGATCTGCTTTGTTCACATGTTCTGTTACACTGCTGTTAACATTCTGTGCTCCTGGCCTGTCTTCTTTCTCAGTAAGAATGCATGCCTTATTTCGATCTCAGTTTATGATGAATATTTCTTTGGAGTTAATACTAATTTGAAGATCATACTCTCGAATCAATAAAGTTGGTATTAATGTATGACAGTTGGCTCATCGGCCAGCTTCATACATCTTAGGGTCTGAATCCAGACTCTTGGATGTTTTCTGCAGGTTTCCTCCTGCAGTCTGAAGACACATTCGGCTGATGTCTAAATTATACATAAGGTGGGAGTGTGTGTATGTGCCCGTCTATGGAGTGACATCCCATTCAGCATGGTCCCCTGCCTTGTGCCCTATACTTCCCAGGACAGGCTATTCCCAACCCTGTAGTGGATAAGTGAAGATGGAGGGATTGATAGGAGGAGCCTAGAGGACCCAAAGAAAACCTGTATAACACAGGGAAAGAGAGCAAACTCCACACACACAAAGCAAAGGTGGACCCTGGAAGTGTGAGTCAACAGTGCTACCAACCATATCCCCCCCAGCAGAAAAAGAGATAATTGGAATTTCAATAGGGACCCTGGTGCTTATGATAAACTGCTACAGAGGGTGGCCCACTCTCTGTACTTAAGATCTGAGATATTACATAACACAGACTTTCCTAAAGCGATGGATCTGGGAGCTTCTAACATATTTTCAGGGTGATTAAAATTATACTGCTTGGTCTGTGATAACAGATTAGCAATATTTTCTAGTTGTTTGCTCAATATGAGATGGAGAGAGGTGCTTAAAAGCACTGACTGTTGAAATACTATTTCAAATGAGCTGCTGGATACTACATTCATTCTTTAAGTGTTTTAGTTTTAAATGTCAGTGCTGGCAGAGAGAAGGAGACTCCTCTTACCCACAGATATGCACACACACTGACCGACGTGAAGGTGACACTCATCTGAACTTCTGTGAAGTGTGACGTTCCTTAGGCTACGAGTCAAGATTAAATTCTGACACCCTTTGAAGCCTTGTCAGTTTTGGCAGGGGAGTCTTTCAGTAGCATTGATTCTATGAAGCATGTCCATTTCAATGTACCAGTGGTCTCTAACAAAGATAAAACTCCCAGATAGTCTCAGTAGAACTGGGGATCTCAAGATGAATTACGTAATTTTTCTCTAATAAACCAAGTCATTCCAACTCCCTTCTTCTATGCAATAAACCACCCAAAATACCTTAGGATTGCACTATAACTTTATTAGCAGTGGCCAGACATGACTGTTGATGCTGGCCACCGATTTTAATGTCATATGATTTACTGTAATCTCATTAGTCTTTTTGTTGAAAAAAGTAGCGTTTTATTTACCTCGTGATAAATTATCCCTATGATGTTACATTGCCAAAAGTGTAAAATACATTATATACCTAAATTTGTACGTCTAGCGGCTCCTAGAAAGTTACCATTTTTTAATTTACTGATGTACACATTTCTCCCTTATGTTTCCCGAAATGTATTATTAGATGTCGGTTTCAGCTGGCAAGTAAACGTAGTTTAAACTACACTGCTGAAAGTTAAAATAATGAAACAGGGTTGGTCCTTTCGCTCGTGGAATGTATTTAAATACGAGTTATTTGAAAAATGTTCGTGTCGGTACAATAAATTATATATGGTCATACTAATTTTGTTTACTTCAGCTGGCTACCTATCATCCTATGGGTTAGTAATGTAACGTTTAATTTATATTTTCCTGATCAGGATAAGCAATTGCCTGATGGGTACAATTTCAACAGTTATATCAATATTTACGAATATTTAAGTAAAATATGCATTGTTATGCTAGTAAAACAAAAACATGTCCTTCATAAAGCCAATGGCAGACACGACACGGGCGAGACGCTGAGTTCCTGTCTCTGTTTGCTAATCGGTTATTGCTTTTCTTACTGATGGTCAAGATATACACTGTCAACGTCGACTGTATGTAACCCTGGTCAGATACAAAGATTTCAAAGCTATATCACCAACATGTAGTTGCATCATATCTTACCTCGTTGCCTTTTAACTTACCACCCCTAACTTACCGACAATGACGAACTTAAACTCGCCAAAGCCAAGATGTGCGCGCGAATGACTGGAGCTGGTTGCTACGCGACTGACGTAACGCCCGGGAAGGTCATTCCCGAGTCCCGAGGGAAGCAGCAGCATCCCGCCGCGCGGCGGCGCGTGAACAGGATATCCGCGGCACTAACCCGGAAGTCGGGCTCCGGGGGCTCCTGCACTTAGTCGGCACATTAGGATGTGGATGTCGCCTGCGTTTCGCGGCACATTTATGCTTGGAAATAGGCGCCGTACATGACATCAGACAGGCGACTATTCGATACAGAAACGCGATAAAAAGCAGACAAAGGCGCAGCCAGCATTTTATAGCAGTCGCCTGAGGTAGCCGCTTTGCCAGGTCGCTTTTTACACCGGTTTGCTGCTCTTGAGTACCGGGATAATATCGACCGACTTAGGTAGACCGTGATTCGATGCCTGATCAAGGCCCTAGGATGAATGGTTTCTCCATCGGCGAACTGTGCTGGCTCTTCTGCTGCCCCCCGTGCCCGAGCCGCATCGCGGCGAAGCTCGCCTTTCTGCCACCGGAGCCCACGTACTCGGTACAGACGGACGCCAACGGCACCACCAGCCTCCATTTAACGGAGCGGGCGGACTGGCAGTACTCCCAGCGAGAACTGGACGCCGTCGAGGTGTTCGATACCAGGACGAGTCGGGGTAACCGTGTGGGCTGCATGTTCGTGCGCTGCGCCCCCAACAGCCGCTACACCCTGCTGTTTTCCCACGGCAACGCTGTGGACCTCGGCCAGATGTGCGGTTTCTACATCGGTCTAGGGTCTCGGATCAACTGCAATATCTTTTCGTACGATTACTCTGGGTACGGCGTTAGCAGCGGAAAGCCCTCCGAAAAGAACCTGTATGCCGACATTGAGGCCGCCTGGCAGGTCCTGAGGACGAAGTAAGTGCCTCAGATCATTTATATTCCTTTGGTCCCTCTAATCGGTGGTAACTCGCAGACGCGAAGCTCCGATTGGTGAAATTTTACATGTTGGGCTGCGTCCCCCTTTGTTAAACACTTCCCGTGGTCATCCATTGAAATTCACTCGTCCAGATCTAAACATCTCCTCCCGTGAAACGATTTAAGTCGGTGTTGTAGTACCTCTTGCGTGGCGGACATGATTCTTGATCACGTTACCCCGCCCCGAAGCAGGCTCGGATAATCCGTCTGTTCACCAACAGCCATGTCGGGTTTCTCTCATGAGAGCACGGTTTGTCCTGCAAAATAAGGTTGCGGACTGCAGCGTCTTTCCGGACACGGGGCCCCAGCGTGGTGCCTGCAGCGTGGGTGGACAGGGTTTTCATTATCCCCTAGGTGCCCCTCCGCAGTCCGTTAATGCTGTACCTGTCCCCGAGGAGTGTGTTTAGCTCCAAACCAATGTCAGATGTTTACGAGCTCCTAATATATTACAGTAATGGGTCGCATTTATGCGCCTTTCATCTGTCTGTGCTCTTTGATTCGGTTTTTAGAGCTATATTACTGTGTTATTACTATATTACTATACTGTTCTTTTTCAGATGAGTCGTTAACCACGTGTTTTCTCCTGTATCATCCAGGCCTGCTTAGGATGACAGGGTGTCACAGCTCCCTTATTAACTTAATGGCGTTTTCTGTTCCGATAGCCTATGGTAGCAGAATTCCTGTGCTGCTGGGTATTAACATCTCTGGCCCCTGTGTGCTCCTTTAGCGATGTTTGACTTAAACAGCGAAGCACTGTAATTATAATTGTAACCTGTTGCAGTAACAGCTGGCCATTGGTGTTTTTAGGTTGATGAATTGGAAGTGTTCTCCTCTATTTTTATCTTGTTTGATTCTGCAACCAAGGTAAATCCAGTATCTTGCCAAGTGAACCATGCCTGTCAGGGGCACTTGAAAGCCTTAAAATGATCAGTCATCACCTGTAAGCAACTGGGCCAAAACCGTTTAAGTGCATTTGAATTAATTAGATGCTAATAGCTCATGTGGGGTGTTAACATGTGTGGCTGGATGGGCTATGATCCCAAATTCTTATCCAGAAGTCTTAATGTTCCTGGAGAGTGTGCTAGCTGAGCACTAGATGGGTCTTCAAAGTGTCACACCCCACCCACGAGTTCCCATCGATCAAGCTTTGCTTAGAGGTATCGCCAAGGGGAGCCGCTACCCGCGCTTGGTGGTGGTGTTCAGGCCTCGCATGGATCTAGAGGACGGTACGATATCTGCTGAGCTGTCGGTGCTGTGATCGCGGCGACTGCCCCTGCAGGATTGTAAGTGTCTGATAGTTAAGCTTTGTATTGCGTGAGTAAGCGATTTCAAATCCTTTGTTAGGGCTGTAAAGAAGATCAGAGTGATTTCTTTTTTCTCCTATCCAGTCTTGCCAGTGTGTATGACCTTCAGCCTGGTGGTTTGTATTGCTGCAGTCTGTTAATTTGAATTCTCTCCGTGTTTATACATTTCCATGTAACCTTTACCATCCTTACCATTCACCTGATGTCATCTAGGGCTGGGCCGTACATGCAGTTTTTACTGTATATTGATACACTTTCAAAATGAAATATAGATTAGGTTGATGGCCAGTTTTTTCGCTGGTACTTGTGACCAGTGACATGGTATATTGCAACAGCAATAAAGGGTTTCATCATCATAATGCAGTAGCCTTTATATCAGTATACTTTTGATTTTTTTAATAGCAATAGTATTCTTTCCTGGTTATAAACAACGCGAGAGCTTCAGTTGTGACATTGTACAGACTCTCAAAATTCACAACTAACAACATTTTGTTTCAAAACATTGACAAAAGGCTTATAGGTTAAAAATATCGTAACATGCAATATTATTTTCAGAGTGCTAACTTTCTTTTCAGTTAAGCATACTTTAAAATATAGGTTTTAGATTTAAGTTTTTCCTAAACATTCACCTTCTGTTTTAAGAAGAATGTCAAGGCTGCTTTTCTGAGCCTGGGCGCAGGCGTAAGCGCAATTTTTTTTTGTCTTTATTTTGAGACTTTTGTTTGCAATAATGAAAATTTCTATACTGAATAGTTAATTGTATGTCTGAATAGTTAATTGTATATAAGCAAAGCTTATATTTCCATTTCATTTCAAATGCGCTGTTTTTAATAAGTGTGAAATCTCGCATATGGCTTTCACTTAAGATTAAACATTTAGCCCACCACACACACACACACACACACACACGCACACACGCGCGCGCCAGAGCCCCATGGACTCCTGGGCAAAGCTTTAGGATTTACTGTGACAAATGAGCTAATGTGAATGTAACTGCAAAGCCTTCACCGAGCAGTCTGGTCTGCCTTTCATGTGAATTGTTCATTACATTTTGAGAGGCCATTTTCTTTTGAGTGGCACTGTATTGAAGTATTTAATGCAAGGATTCGTCTGTTCTTTCCCATTAGTGCCGTGTCCTTACGCTGAAGGCCAAATAACCCTCATAGAGCAGTTTCTCGCTTCTGCAAAATGAAAGAAATGTTCTTTTCCCTCAGATTTTCCCACCGCCGTGTCCCTCTGCCCCCCCCCCACAGTCACCGTTTCATTGGCCAGAATTCCCGTTCTCCCCATGTGACTAAGCTAAAATCACCGTGGTTCTTCCTTACATTTCTTTAAGCATTTCCTGCTTCCTTGTTCCTGCTCACATGTACCGGGAGTTTCATGGTCGCATGCTAAATGCCAATAGTGGTAGGGGATGTAGTTAAGTTTTATATCACGTTGATCTCTGGTGACAGATGCAGTAGATTTCTCTCTGACACCAAATATAGATGACCGGGAAATGTAATGGGAAGACGTAATCGAGATTAAATCCTAGATAAGACCCGGCAGCTGCTGAATACCGTACATGTTTACTGTATCTGTCAATTAGATAATTTACCCTAATGGTAATGCTAATGATATTTAGCTGCCACTTCCTGTTACCCAGCATTCTTGGCCCTGCACTCCCACTACGGTCCTATTTGGAGTCGTCTCATGATGTGTCCTAACCCTGCTCTTGATATTTATCCACAAAATTCACTCAGCAGCTACAAGCTAACCTGACGGCCAATGGCAGGTGTTTAACAGGCTGTATCTTTCTGTATTACTGCACCCTTTTTTTTCCATTTTAACCAACTGATGTGCATCCTGTAGCTTTAAGGGAGGAGGTCGTCTGGTTGATATCACTCTCATCTCGTGAGAAGCGACTCTGTGTGTCATTTTGGCTCCACGCCCCTGGCAGATGGGGTCCGGCCCATAACGGCTCCCGTTGGGCACAGAGCATTTGGCTGGCGCAGACCTCCAGTTTGAGCATGTCACCGTGGTTCTGAATATGAGCTCTGGTCAGAACCGAGCTTTGCTCCCTCTTCTCCTCCTGGGGGTTCTGGCGAGACGTGTAAATTGCCTTCCCTCACATGAAAGGGCAGGGGGAGAGGCAGAGAAACGGCAGGTGTCTGGCCTGCAACGAGCAGAGTGTCTTGTTTCTTGGTGACTCTGCTGGGTTTGTTTTGGAGGACGTACAGTAACTCTGAGTATGATTGCTGTATCCAGTAGTCTGGGAGTCAGTTCCACCTCCTCATCTGAGGAGCTATGAGAGAATGCCTCATGGCACCAGGGCTCATCTGTGCTGGAAACGACACCAGTGTCAGTGAGCGCGTGTCAGAATTCTAAGTATGTGGGTGCCACCCTGTCCTGGAAAGCCCCAGTATCTTGTTTTAATTAAAACCGCTTCCAGCTATAGACAGGTTAGGTAACTGAAGAGTAGTATGAGTCATAATTAAGATGAAGTCATTTTATGTATGCCCTCAAACAATAATTAAATCAGTTTGTGATCCCTATTAAATTTCAGGTGTCTGACTTTTTAATTGTGGGGACACATCTGAGCTTCTTAAAAGGCTGGCATACCTTGTATTTGTAAATAAGTGTGATGTACAACTCGGTATGTTGCAAATACTGGTCAGAAGATCCAGTGAAGTTCATCTGGAGAGAAACAGACTGACGTTCTCAGTTGGAAGCCTAATCTCAAAGGTCTTCGGCATTGTTTTGGAAGGGCAGTTACCGCTTAGTGTGGAAAGGAGGTGCTTGCAGGAGGCTTTGAGGAGGGCTTGGGGTAGAGTCCCCTCCCCCCCTCCAAATGACACTGATACCCAGGAGACTGGCTTTTTTTTTTTTTTTTTAAATAGCATCCTAACGAAGCGCTACGTGACAACAGGTCTATCTGCCGCGTAGCCAAAGGTTGCACAGCCAAGCTACCCTTCCTTGTCATAAGATGTATCAACGTGTCTATTTCAGAGAGCCTGAGTTCACCTTCAGCCTGTATCAAGCCTGGCTGCTCACAGCTCCCTAGTTGGGATTCATTCCCTTTTATCCGAAGTTGCTTATGTCCATGCTTTCACATCTCTGCGCTTGTCATGTCACAGTGCCTTTCTGATGAGCTCAGCGGTAGTTGTTTCGTTGGATCTGGGTCTGAAGTTTCACTCACGAGTAGAGCTGTGCGATATGAACTCAAATCAATATCGCGATTAATTGGACATTTTACCTTGTTTTGTTATTTTATGATTAATGGACGATTATTGTGATTTTTTTTTTTGTTTGTTTGGTTTTTGCCCTCATATTTCATTGACAAGATTTGTACTGTAAATATGCTCAATTATTAAAGCTGGGATATTTTCTCTAATGAAGGCTGTATGTATATGATTTTAAAATAATTGGAGACAGATGAATCATTTATGGTTATTAATTGAATATTTCAAACAACTGAAATCAAAGCACCTATCGCTTGAAATGTTTCTCACTTTGCCCGGTTTTCAATATGCTGGTTTTGTCAAAGTGCGTTGGTCACCTTTCCTCAAGAACGCTCTTTGCCTGCAGGCCAGGGGTTACATCGGGTTCCGTTAGATCTGCAGTATCTGAAATCTTGTCATTAGAGAGAACCACAAAGACACACTGGTTAGAAACTGCCCCATCAATTTCTTTTCTGCCCTTGTGTTCTTTATTTGAATGGAAAGAACAATATCCACAAAACCAAAGTTTTGGAAGACGGAAATCTTCACACTGACTTTTCTCGAATAATACAGTGAACTGCTGCTGTGCTTTACTTAGAAGTAATACTGACAGGTTGTAGTAGTTAGAAATTTTCATGCCGCCTATTTGTCATGATAGTAATTAAGTCATAATTTTAATTCACCCATTCTACTTACTGTTATTCGTTTTATTTGTATCTTCCCAACCACTGTGCCCGCTTGATCATTATCTCTGCTGTGCAGTGAGTTGCCAGACAGAATTTCATTGCATGTTTTCATAATGACAATAAGGGTATCTTATGTAATATAGTTTCAGATGCCAATACCATAAACTTCCATTTTGACCTTCTGGGCTGGAGGCATTCAGGCTCGCATGCTCAGGGTTCCTCTTTGGGCCGGCTGGCCCCAACCCCACACGTCCTCCTTCCCTCTGCCTCCCACGTTAGCTTTGAGTTCTTATGGCTCTTAATGAATTCGCTGTAATGTCTGAAGTGGACCTGCAGCAGTGCTACTGGTGCCTGGGACCCGTGGAGGTTGGGCCTACCGAGACAAACGGGCTGGGGCATCAAGCGATGACGTAGGGGTCGCGGGGGTCAGAGGTTGCTGTGTGATGTCAAGAGCTCTGACGGAAAACATCTGCTAATGTTTGCTTTGCTTGACAAAGTGTCTTGTTAGCTGAGTTTGGTTGGAGCTTGCAGGGCCACATAAAGATGTCGCGGTTTTATGATCATCTGTCATTTTTCATCCAACTCTGATCATTCCAATCCCCACGTAGCTCGAGATGAGGCATCTAATCAGTCGTCATCCCCACCGTTTCTGCCGTGACGTATTTTTGTGAACGTGGTCTGACCATCCGTCTGATTCCTTCACAGTTATGGGAGGTCAGCTTTTGCTTTCCGCTGTTACCGGCTTGGACTAAGAATGCGATTCAGTAAACGCATGAAATGTCAGCATCTATTTAGAGGACTGGGCTGTTTTGTTTTTACTGTGCAATGCTTTGTTGATATCAAAAAGCTTCTCGTTAATAAAGAGGACGCGTTTTCTACTTTCCACTGGCTCCATTGTCCTCCTGTGTTGTGGTTTTTGATAAAAGCTGGAGCCTTAGTGACGCTTGTGAGACTTGAAGCAGGATTCCACATGCATACTTTGCCTTACTGTATGTCCTGTTCTGACACGACTATCACCGTCTGGTCATTACCTTTCTGATTCTTCTGAAGGCAATTCTTAACTGCAAGGAAAGTGTGACGGGATATTTTAAGTGCGTCTCTGCTCAGCCTTCAGATATGATAGGGAAAAGAACAGGGCGTGTGCGAGGACTTTGAGCTTCTAGCTGCCTTCATTCACAAGCATTAGTTTTTCACACTGGTTCATTATAGGGTGGCCCTGCTCATACTTGGACGCCCTCCCCCACAAAAAAAATGTGGAAGCATGCGGTGGAACCAATTTCATGGCCTTTAATGTTTGAGGAGAGCGCCAGAACCTCAAGTGTGGGGCTTGCGGTGCGTTCCTTTTTATGGGCCGCCCCCTGCGAGGGCAGAGCTTCAGAATCACACTTTGAACTCGACCAGCTGAAATTCCTCAAGGCCCAATTTCACACAGTCACCTGCTCCTTGTATTATCGTCCCAGATGGTTTACTACCCTGTATCATGGAGATTAATGCTGATTTATTCACCAGCCATAGATTAACTGTAGTTAGGCGTCATCTGAACTCTTGTGTAGGCATCGCTACTTGGGGCAATGCGGGTTTCCTTTCAGCATTTGTGTAACTGTCTGCCCAGGTATGGTGTGACCCCCGAGAGCGTCATCCTGTACGGCCAGAGCATTGGCACGGTGCCCACGGTGGACCTGGCATCCCGCTACGAGTGTGCCGCTGTCATCCTGCACTCGCCGCTCATGTCAGGGCTCCGTGTGGCCTTCCCCGACACCAGGAAGACGTACTGCTTTGATGCATTCCCCAGGTGAGTCAGCCATGCGGCCGGGTGTTCTGCTGGAGCTGAAGCCTGGCTGGCACCTTCGTCATAGACTGAAAAGTGGGGCCGTAAAGATGGATCTTGATGAATATATTACTAAGGTGGTGATTTGACTGCATTGATGTGTAACGTCAGGTTATTGTTTTTTGGGAGCAAAATCATCCTTAAAGATACTGCTACTTAGGGCTGTGCGACCTGACGATGTACCACCCGACAATATCAAACATTAGTCGTTTTTCTATTATGATCTATCGTTTATTTCATCATGTCGCAATCACACCAGTCAAAATGTGCACTTGCAGTGTGTTTACACGAATAACAAAACTGTAACACATGAACATGCAAAGTATGTTACTTAATGGCATTATGATCGGAAAATAACTTTAGAATGAGAGAAACATTTATATTTTAATCATTTTCTGACTTTTTAAAATGATTTTGCAATAACTTTCAGGACTGCTGGTGGTCACTGACTGTGAATTACAGGTTATGCAGAAACTGAATCTCAGCAGCATGCAGTGTGATTCAGCAAGATAAAATACACACATGACTCATTTTCATTCTGATTTTTTTAACATTGAATTCACACACACGTAATTATATAGCAGGAAGGGCTTAGCCTCACGGGAAAAAATAGAAAATAACATGAATATAGAGATTGTGGCGGTTGCTTACCCTCCCTTGCGGTTGGTTTGTGAGAATTGCGGCATTGCAGTGATTATTGTGGTCATCACGACAGCCCTATTTCACGGTTCGTTCACCACTTCTCAAGGTATCAGCCCGTCACTTGTTTATAATTCATTATTTAATCTAGCCGACAGATTGATCTTTAATTTCCCACGGAATAAAAAATGATGTAACATTATTGTGATCTGATTCATCGCTGCCTAGCCCCAGTTATCGGTATTGGTCTAAATCGGTCAGCTGGTTATTATTGGCGGTATTATGTCATCTGTATTGGTCAGAATTTCTACATCGGGGCTTTTTCTTGTCTCCTTATAGTTCAGCAGTTGGCCTTTTTGACAGTTTACACTTGCTTACAAGGGGTTGAATTTAGTTGATCAATATAATAAATTAACACTAATCATGGTAGAAATTAGTCTTCCAATGCATGGAATTGTTCCCTTAATTGTAATCAAACTGGAGCCAGCAGTTTACTCCCCCTGCTGGAAGGTGAAGGCAGGACAGACCAGCCAGGCCCCGAATGGCAGGGACGTACTTCAGCTTCTCTCATTGCCACATGCTCTTGCAGAACCTGGTGCCTCCTGGCTTTATCAGCACAAGCCTTGTCACCCATATTTCTGCCCCTAATTGGCTGTAATTCACTGATAAAACTAACAGTTGATCCAAGACTTTGAAATGGGCAAGTTGAAGTTTCTTCCCATCAAGCATCTCTTGCTCTGAGGTTCTGATCACCTTGCATGACACGGCGTCTCCCCTTCTGTTCCAGCATTGATAAGGTATCCAAGGTGACCTCCCCGGTCCTGGTCATCCATGGCACAGAGGACGAGGTCATCGACTTCTCGCACGGCCTGGCCATCTACGAGCGCTGTCCGCGCGCTGTGGAACCACTGTGGGTAGAGGGGGCGGGCCACAATGACATCGAGCTCTACTCACAGTATCTAGAGCGACTGAAGCAGTTCATTTCCTACGAGCTGCCCAGCTCCTGAAGCCTGCCCCCCCCACCCTGGGTCGAGGAAGATCTAGGGGTACTGGCGGGTCTTACTGCCCTCGGGATGAGGATCTGGTCAGTCTCTACTCGAATGTGGATCCTTTTCAGCCTCTATGACAATAAGTACAAAGTATCTGTAATTCTGAGGGTGAATTTTACATGTGCAACTTTTTCAAATTTATACTCCTTTTATACTTGATGGAAACTTTCTCACTTTAAACTCCACACACACACTTCATTTTTTTTCCCTGTAAAGAATAATTTAACAGCAGCACTTTCCTTGTGCAGTAATGATTATTTTAACTGTGTACATTTGTTTTTTTTTTGTTGATCTTATCATTCCATTTGTTGTTTTCTGATATAAGAAAAATATTACTTTTTTAGACTCTTTTAATTGTAATTACTGGCTGATTTCTACCACAACCCAGGGAACAGACTTTTGTTTTTAAAGTTAAGCTGTGGGGTTGTGTACTGGAAGAGGTGTGTGTCTGTGTGTGTCTGTGTGTGGTTTAGTGATTTCGGCTCTGCCTCAGCAGCGGTGTCTGGAGCACATGTCAGAATGTGGTGGGGGGGGGGCAGAGATAGCTAGAGTCAGTCAGTTGCCCATAAGCACGGTGCTTGAGGTCTCCCCAGGGTCACCAAAGTCACCCTTGGCATCCGCTCAGACGATTCGTGTGACCGGGAGGCCCGCGATGTCCAAATACAGCCCGGTTCTACAAACAAAAGGCCTTATTTTGTGACATTCCTCCCAGCGGGTAGGCAAAGAGCCATCCTGAAACACACGGATGCTGCTATCTGCTGATATTCTGTTGCAGGAATCACTGTGAAACCTGACTGGAGTCTGTGTGCGGAGATGGACACGTCGCTATTGTGTATCGGTGCAAGAGTTACGGGACCGAGCCGACCGTTTTGTGCCAGGTCCAGGCGATTTCATCCTCTCTTCATACACTTGTCGAACACAGCAGACTGCAAATGATGATGTTCTGCAGAGAACAACACTGGGCTTGTCGTTGTAATTACTGTATTTATTACATTTATGAATAACAATGACATGTATGCTGTGTGCTGATTTTTGGAGCCAGTTAAGACCGTCGTGGTATTTTCACGTGTTAAATAGGCATGAAATACATGGTTCTTTTTTAAGCTGTAACCAAGGGAATTAAGAGTAGTTTAACCACTATGCTATACTGCAGTGTTTCCCATCCCGGTCCTCAGGAAGGAAGCAAAAACGTGGACTGTCTGGAGGTTCCCAAGGACTGGGTTGGGAAACACTGCTATTGTGTGCCTGGGGCAAAGCTATGAAGTATCTGTCAGGTCAAATTTTTTTTGTTTTGGGGGGGGGGGTGGGTGGGGGTTTTTGCCGTCTTG
>JAODJX010000020.1:15574386-15604846 GCA_026776945.1 Isichthys henryi | reverse complement strand
ATTTTTGCTGTGCTTTCCTCTCCACAATGAGCTCGAATTTTTTGTATTAATTAGCCACTGGCCTCTCTTGCCACTTTGGTTGTTAGTTTTAAGCGCTGACATGCCTTAACACCCCCACCCCCCCCCCCCTTTTTGAATTTGCTCAGCCCGGCCTCCAATATGATCGCTCGACAAGTGATCTGAATTGGGAGACTCTGGGGCCACTTTCCCAACCTCCACGAGGCTGCTTGCGTCGTGAATTGCTGCTGAACGCTCGACCTGCATATCGCCGAGCAGCGCGGAGACCTGTGATTTTAAATTTTTTTTATTTTGAGTCCATTCTAAGCAGCTGGATATTCTGCTGAAGACATTCAGGTTAGGTACCTTTAAGTTGAAGAGTACAACAGCAGGTGCCAATTCTCGGACTTGAATCTGCATTGGTTCGGTCACGGGTGCAGTTTCTCGAGCATCACTGCACCTGCTGCCCTGAAATGAAACATTTCAGCCGCTCATATTGTCTTTGTTCGCAGGCGACTTCAGCTTCGCCTTCCATCAACAGGACTTGGTAACTGCAGGTCTCATTTTTCTCCTATTTTTATTTTAGATGGAACGCGCTCCACCTAACTGGCATCTGTAGCTCCTACCCTCTGTTTTCAAGCTTTTTATTTTTAAGAAGTAAAACAAAACGGGTTTTTGTTTTGGATGTTAAGTCCCCTCATTCTTTTGATACTGAATTTTTTTTATTTTTTCATTGTATCTTAATAAACTTTTGTTTAAAGCCAATTTTTAAAGTGAACATATCTATGAATATCTTAAGATGTTATTATAGGGTATTTAGCTTACTTGATTTTGACACTGGAACTGGAGTGTGCATAAATAATGAAAAATACTTCATTGGTACCATGAATACTAGTGTTGACTGTATTAAATCAAAAGCCTTAAATGTACTGTAAGACTGAGATTGATCTGTGTTTGCATTCTACAAGTCTTGTGATAGTGGTGACAAAGGAATAAAGAACGCATGGAATCACGGGCAGAGCTAAGCCTTTCATTTCCAAAGGACACGCGTCTGGTTGATAATTGTGAGACGCCATTGGCTGCATATCTCTAGCTTCATAGCCAATGGGCATTCAAGGCCGTCTGTCACTCAGTGAATCGTATGGGGGTTTGTTAGGTTAAAACTTCACCTCGGTTTCCATGGTGCAGAATTGTATTTTCCTGTTTCTGAGCCCCTCACATTCTCTGTGACCCAGAGACTAGATATATAGCAGATTTATGAATGACTGCAGGAGACACTCTGTCCTCAGTCAAGGGACACATGTACATACTCTGTGATCACATGCCCACGGGAACCTTGAACAACTTCCCTAATGAGGAGGAAGATTGCCGGTAAACGTCACACAGAATTGCCGATGTTTAACTGGTTTTCTGACTGTTGCTTCTGTCTCCCCCTGGTAAGCTGTGCAGTTCACCCCGGAGTTGACAGGAGCCACTTGTGTCATGTCTATAAAAAATATGCAGTGCTGCTTTCCACTTGATGTCTTACCCTCTGCAGAGCATGTCCAATAGGAGCATTTGTTGCATGATATGCGCAGTGTGCTGCACAGGAGATGGGTAGACAAGATGGGATTAAGGTCAGTACAAATGTTTGGTTTGACAGGTGTGTAATTACTGTGGGCTAAAGTGACTCCTTCACTGTAAATCGTTACCCACAACTGCTCTTCCTTGCAGAAAAGGCTTTGTTCCCTCAATGAATTCTTAAACGCAGCTCTCAAAAGCTCTCCTCTCAGAATGACTTCTCTGAGATGCAAATTGTAAGAATACAATAGATGCGACTGCTATTGGGTAAGACTGTTGAAAATGATAACGCTTCATGTAGAATAGTGTTGCCCGTTGGTCCTTGAGGTACAGCGTTGGTTCAGACCAGGGCAATGCTGAGCTTGGGGGCATCATCCCTCTGTGTTGTGTTTCTGATTATACGCCTGCGCTTGGCTAAATTTAGAGGGGGTTTTCCGGGCCCATGTGGTCATAGCCCACTGGTTCCCAGATCATCAGGGTTTCCCAGGCAGAGAAGCATGCCTGTATTCTAAATGCACACTCAGTGGTCTCTCTCTCTCTCTCTCTCTCTCTGCGACGTGCCTACCAGCCAGCTTCTGTCAGAAAGGATGGAGGTGAGGCAGGTATCTGGCAGGACGTCCATCCAGTGCCCTAGCTCCCTGTGTGCATAATAACTGCTCCCAGGTCAACACATATATCATCAGAAGACTTTGCCCTCTGCATAGCACGGAATGCGAAACATTCCTTGGCACTCTCGGATGACGGATTCCATGTGTTTTACCTCCAACCACAAATTCTACCTGCCTGCAAGGCACGCAGCATGTAGATTCATATGGTTATTAGCCAGGACCAGTGCTGCTTGGGGGGAATTGACCAGCAGAAGGTGGGGGTATCTTGTTTCACATACTGTGCTACAATCCTGTGGTGCCTGGGCTCAGAGGGAGAGGAAAAGGCAGAGATATCAAGAAGGACGGGGCCTGTTTGAATGAGACTGCGACTTCACCTCATTTGTCAGACGAACGCAAGTATGAATCTTGGCATTTTCTGCTTTGTTTTCTAGTCTTTCTACCCTCTGGTTCCATGGGAGTATCTTGGGATTCAACGTGGGGTGGGTGGGGGGGGCGGGGGCATGACATATTCCCCCCCCACGTGGGAAATGAACAACTGTGCCTAAAGTTGTGTTCCTTCAGATTGTTCCTTCATCAACTCATCTGGTGTTCCCAGTTTAACCAGCTTGATCAATGGCCCAGTCTATCAGAGATCAGCAGCTACCAGTTACCAAGGGAGATTTTTTTTTTTTTTGATGTTTCAGGTGCCTGGAGATGCCTGGGCGACTCTGGCCTGCCCATAGATTCAACGGGCAGGCTTTGCATCTGGAATGAGGGAAGCCGTGTCTCACGCGGGAGGGCGGGTCTGAAGCCATGTGACTCGGTCACAGGAGGCTCAGCCTCAATGGCCCCGTCCTCAGGTTCTCACGCCTACACAAGGGGGTTGCCAGACTGCTGGAGAGTCCTTTGTCCATGTGCTGGTGGACCAGATCCTATCTCCATGACAACCAGCAGCAGGGATGGTCTCATTTTCCGTTAGTGCCAAAGCGGTGCCCAGACCTGATCCTTCTCTTGATCCTCCTGTTTTCTGATATGGAAATGCAGAGTCCAAGCTCTTCCAGTTTGCCGTCCTGTGGCTGTGAGTCTCCATTCCTCCTGCCTGGTCCCTCAAGGTCCAGAGCAGACGCCACGCTTTCCCCACTGCAGCCACCGGAGGCCGTTTAGCATTCAGGGGTTTCATGCGCTAACAGGAGGCCCTCTGTGTGCTTGCAGCCAGTTTCCGTTCACTGCTGAATTTTTCATCGGTCCTTCGGCAAAGAGCCCAAAATAAAACTTCCACAAGTTGCTCTGGACCAGTTTTCACATTACTGGCTAGTAGTGAAGTAGCCGGGATGTGCCTAAGCAGATAATTCAGGCCCGTGTCGATGCTGTATCAGACTTTGGCACTCCCCCTTGTGGCCATATTTTGGGAGGCCTGTGGGAAAAAAAGGACTTTCTGCTTACAGCTACTTGTTTAATTGAAATCACAAGTGTAGTGTCCAGATGATTAAAAAAAAAAAAATACTACAGCAAACTGTAGAGCAACTTGTTTATTTTTCGGGGAATACTGAACGCCACAGAGTGAGGAAAATATTGCAACATAGTGGACTTTGTAAGCTCCCTCCCACCTTTGGATTGCTGATGTCATATTTGTTCTTGTATTTCCACACCTTGGTTATGGTGCAAAGAAGAATGATGACTGTGGTCAGGAAGAGCTGTTCTGAGATGGTCAGTGTGAGGTGTGATCAATTAAATAACGTGAACTTTAATTCTCTGGTTTGGAGAGGTGTGCGAGAGTCGGGGTGGCTGCAGGTGGCCGAAAGAAGCTGATGCTAAACATTCTGTGGGCAGAATCTCATTCCAGGAAAAAACCATGTGGATTCCAGTCCCAGCGCCTGACTGCGATCTTTGGCTGGTTTTTCCATGTTAATATAATCCTGCACGATGGCAACAATGATGGTTATTGTATTGTGACTATACATGAATGGATATATTCGATTTCTAGTGCTTGGTTAAAGGTTGTTTTGCTCTTCATGAATCTATGGAAATGTTTCCCTAGAACTGCTATCACATGTGGCAATAAGTAATAAGTGACAGTCATCTATACAGAAACTCAACATAAGCACGGGGTGAGGTTAAAAATTGATGAGGTCCTTTCGGGTTAGTCCTACCTGGACTCCCTTCCTCACTCTAAGGTACTAGCCATCTACGGGGAGAGGTCCATGGACTGTGTCACACCCATAAGTACTTCAACCTCTCATTGCTCTATTAGCCGAATCTACTGTCCTACTGCTGCTTTTTGTAGCCTGCAGCCAGGTGAACAAAAGTCACCCCTAGAGGTGTACGATGCTCCCTGCCATCCTAAAATGTGCTTCTGGCAGCAGACCTGCCTGGGCAATCTGGAGTGGATAAAACACACTCATGGGCCTTTTACTTACACAAAAAAAAAATGTTTTGAGGGCAGAAAAAAAGATTGGTTATCTCCCTGAACCAATCAGATTGTAGAGGAGGTGGCTTCAAGCATCTAGAGGAATAGGGCCACCCAATCAGGTGTCTTGGTCCCGCATCCTTTACAATCAGATTGCTTATCTCCCTGAACCAATCATTTTCTCTTCTGCTCTCAGAATGTTTTTGTGTAGGTAGAAGTCCCACGAGCACAAAACACGCGATTTTTATGCCTCTAACAGAATGCGGTTCCACCTTGGATAAATAAACCTGGCAGGAAGAAGGACATTTAATGACAAGCTACGCCAGAACTAGAGAGGTTTAAAATTAGTAAAGTAATTCTTTGGCTTACGGGGCGTTTTCCCCATTAAATGAGTAAAAGAGGCTTTATTAAATCCAGCCATGATATTAGCGGTAAAGCTACACCGCGACTTGGTATAACGCTAACTGCCGCTGTTAGTGATGGTTACCATAATTAAAACATTACGCTTTGCATCTTTACTCTTAACAACTGCATCGTTAGTATTAAGATCTCCGGTTTGACTGAACAAATAAACTGATTTTGATTAGATTTAGGAACAAGAGAAAGTGTGTTACGTGATTAATAATGATTTCGCCACTGTGTTCCCCTCTCTAGTGATTCGGGCAAACTAGGTAAGATTTATACCATATTATAACGTCACAAAAAAGTATCATTGTTTCAGTCTTAAATATTAGGGTGACCTTTAGTCCTCGACGACGGCTTGTCATAGCAAGCTTGTCAAATTCCAGGCATGCGAGCAGGAATTCGCGCTTTTCTCTTTAATGCATTTTATGCCGGAGTCGGCCCCTGCAGGTCAAAGCAGGAACATTTTTAGGAGTTATTTTATAATGTCCAAATACAGCTGGGATTAAACACATTTAAAATTCCCTATTTCTGGCTGTTACAATGAAACGACAGCATTACATATCTTAATAGCTCTAATAACAAACGTCGTTTCCCCGTCCGCTTTTCTATGAACTGGCTGCAAAATAGAAACAGCTATAATGTAGTTTACGGACTCAGGTAACGTGAGATTGAAAGTTATTTTCAATGAAATACGTAAAATACAGAAACGAATATGTGTCATTCAAACCTAAAGGTGGCTGAAAACCGTGTTTTCCGTAATAAAATCAGACACCCGATCTGTACCATTTTCAAACGGCCGTGCGTATTTCACACATCATTAATGCTGTGGAAATACAACTGCAAAGGGAACGTGAGAAATGGTTTGTAGGGCTACTACATGTATTACTGCATGTTGTATTTCAGGAGGTGCCCCCGTTATTCTGCTAATTATGATCCAAATTCTTTGGGGACACGCAATAATGAATTCAGCTGCAAATTAGTAGGTAAACAAAGAATGATTTCATTAACTATTACCATTTATTATCTGTTGATTACATCTCAAGAAAATTTTAAGATTTTAAATGTTCCCTGTCGATATGATAAATCTCTGTTTATATATACACATCCTACTCCTGTACTTGTAATGGGTACATAAAATTGCCTTTAGGGGAACTTAAATCCTCAAGGCGTAAGAAATTTAGCTTGACCAATCGCCTTCTGACAGGCGTGGTTGTAGCCGTTGTAAACAGAGAGCGCCGTGCCGAACCTGGGGAGATGATGTACATAAGCAGAGGAGCGCTGCTTTGCTGGCACATCGGAGGTCGAAGGCGGCTCGGGATCTGCTCGCTATTCGCTCGCCATCCGCGCCGCTGCTGCCTTCAGACCGGGCTTGCAGAAGTCTGCGCCTCTCTTGTGCCACAGGTTAGTGCGATCGTGGGTTCTTTGCCTTTTGGATTTCATGCACCCCAAAAGGTCTTTGTAAATACGCTGTAGATTAATACAAAGTAGTCAATGGTTGCAGAAAAGTGGGAAATATTTCTTTCTTTTTTTACCTTCCGGTGGAAAGCTGGTGTGAATTTCGAGCACTTTGCATGCACGTGCACTGTTCTCGTGGTTTATTATAAACTCGCCTTTTCCATATTCCATATCTTGGTTTATAAGCAAAAAAATGTTTCCACTCATACAAACCTCATTCAAGCTTTCTAGACATTTTAACACGAAATGCCGGTGTAATACTACATGCAATCGAAACTAAAGGGGGCTACGAAACAGATTCCGACCTTTTGAAATAAAATGTGATTTAAAAACGATCTGTGCATCGCAGCAGTTTTGCGATTGCGTATTTCTGCTGGTATAATTGCGTAGGTAGTCTACCACTGCTAGCAAATGAGACCTGCGGACGGGAGATGTTGTGAAATACTTGTCGGTGGCATTTTAAAGTTCGGGTAGTACTGTTAAATTAAAAACGTTTTGCCGGGTCGGAATGGCAGCCTTGGTTTAGAAAAAACCTTGGTGCCATAAGCGAGTTGCCTGTCTGCCTGCTGAAGAAGACGAGGAGGGGACCGGCTGTCAGGTGCTCAGCCCCAGCCTTTGCAACCAAAGGGGATCCACAATGTCTCTGTACCCAGGTTTGTATGTTACGTTCATTTTTGCGTCATTTTCTATATATATTCATCTGTTCAGTACCATTCAATATTTGAGTTTTCCATGCAGATGTCTGCACCAGAATTCACAACCTTGGAGCCGGAGTACCAGCCGTGACACCTTGATAAATATTTCATATTGCATATTGATTGAACTTTACCGCTGATACAAAGCGAACGATTTGTTGTTAACGTGTATCGTACAAATACCTATTTGAAACTAAAATATTTTCCAAAAACCCAGATGATGCAATAAAAGAAGTGAAATGCAATTCTGTGCACTTATTTTTGATAACTTGATTCTCAGAATGACGCTGAATCCTGGACGACATCTTTCTCTTTAGTGACGGGTAAACTGGGTCGTACTAATTCACCGACATGACTTTAAACCACTGTAATGCGTTTCTTGGAAGTGGACCGAGGAAAACATCGAAGTCGATGACGGTTTAGAAATATAAACGAAAGTCTGGATCAAACTGTCAGTTTTTTTTTTTTGCATGTTAATTTAAAGGTCGTCGCGTCCGTGAGAGTGCAGTGTGGCGCGCGCAATTTTTGATAGTAAGGAAGCAAATGAAAGGAATTAGAACTGAAAGGGTTGAATGAAAGTTACGATCTGATAACGGAGAATGTCGAGTTTTTGGCCTCGGAAGACCCTTTTTCAGCCATGACTTTCAGTGAGAGCAGGGGACCAAATGAGTTGGATGGGGCCAACGGGTGTGATCGCGGCCAGGGCATTTGCCGGCAATATCCCATCCAAGCAGCCTCCTCATAGGAGTCCCAATGGAGATGCGAAGCAAGGTCATTACAGATGGTTTAACGGTAAGAGATTTTATTATTTATTGCATAGGAAGTACAGATTAACTGTCTTGTGTAATGCATTCACACTGGCAGAAACAGGACAATGACGTTCAGATTGTTTTGTTTGTTTGTTTGTTTTAACATCACGTTTCTACTTTAATAGCAATAACTGACTCGATTAAAAAGATGTCCACGCAACAAGACTTGTACTCTCTGTGGTAACATGTGACGTGGTGATTAACCGGAATGGAAATTTAGTTACGTCAGTCCTGGAGGAGGGTCACTGGTACCAACCGACTGGTTTAACAAAGCTGAGTGAAAACAATGTATAATAAGGAATTGTTTGGCTTTTTTTTTTTAGGTGCACAATGTAATTTCTCGGCCGCTGGCCTCCGAGCCGTTAGCATGCTAGCCCTCTGCTACAACCCCTCCATTAAAGAGCGGGACGACGGCCAAGCTCCGTGGAGCGGAAAGCCACCGCGGCTGTCTATATTTGGAGATGGAAAACTACACATTGCTGTGTCTCTAGCAGCCTGTAGGCACTATAATTGCAACCCTGGTAGAATTGTATTTCTTAATGCAATAAGTGCAGCCTTTTGCAGGCGGTTTATCCTTCATCTGCCATAATGACGGAGCTGGTGACTCTGCATGCCACCTTGCTCCTCGGCCCTTGACTGTAGTTGACATTGCAGCTCCTCTTTTAATAGCTGGACCTTATTAGCAGAGTTCCCAGCTGAACGGTTTCCTTGTGGCTTGTGTGTAATTAAGCAGCTATGCTGACAGTGGCTGTTAGAGAGAGGCGGCTTGCCGCATTGGGTGCATGCTTCTTCTGTGCACTGAAATGGGACCTCGCAGTATTTACCAAATGATTGCTCTTTAGCAAAAACTTGGATCTTACCCCACAGTGGCCACATGGGTAAGAAACGGGGGGTGCTTTGCAGGATGTGTGTACATGACTTTAGGAAATAAGCCCCTAGTTTTTCAAGCTGTAGGGGCAATAGGATCCTGGAGGCGTGTTTGTTTTTTTTCTAAGAGGCCCTGCACTGGGATCACTGTGATACTGTGGTGTCTATGCACGTGGTCACGTTTGATTCAGTCACTGCTTCAAGTAAATGGTTAATTTCTCTGGTTTGTTTGTCTGAGATTGTCGACTTGAACGGATGTGTAAATCTTTCTGCTATGGCATTGTCTTTTCTCCCCCCCCCCCCCCCAGTCTCCAATTTGTCAGTTATTGTAAAAACCAATTAAACTATTTAAATGTGAACGTAACAATGGGGGGGGGGAAACCAAAATGTAAAATCTGCACCTAAGAGATGCTCATGGTGTTTCAAACACTGCGGACACTGTTGTAATTAATGTCAGAAATGAAAAGTGTGATGGGTAATTGGTGCTGAAATTAACCCCTCGTACTCCTTGAATCTGTTTAGTCCCCCGTGTTTGTCTTCCTCCTGTCCAGTGACGCCGGCTTGCGATACACTGGAGTTTTTGAGGAGCTTCTCTGCGCACCTGGCCCAGGTCATCTTCATTTGGAAAAGATGGCAAATTCCTATGAATTTAACAAAAGTAAGCTGTTCCTGACATCTTGGGGGCACCAACCCACCTACCCTAACCCAGAGGACTGAAGATACTTGGACTGATGGTAAGCAAGCAGGCTTATTTGGCTAGAAATCTGGAGGTTCTGGCCGAGCTCCTCAGCTCGATCTCCAGGAACTCGTGCTGATTTACTCATTTGGGATCTGGACTCAGAAGATGGGCTCTCTGTGTCCCATGGATTACCGGTACATCCATTGTTTGTTTGGATGTGAACTCCTCAGTGATTTTGTTATCCGGGATCTCTTGTAGTCCTCTGCTCCCATAACTAAACATTCACAAGCAGAACCACTCACGACGTGTGTCTCATTCTAGTTTCCCTCTCATTACCTGTGTGCTGCTTTTCGCCGACACAGTACTCAACTTTGACTCCGCAAAGTTTCCACCAACTAAGCTTAAGTGGCACCTTCTGAGGTGACTGCATGTGCTAGGAACGATGTGAAAACCATTCTGGGTCAGCTCAAAAAGCTCTGCGGGTCCCATGGCTGTTCGGGCTTGCCTCTAAGGCAGCAAGTGATGTAACAGTGTCATTATGGGAATCAGACTTGGGCTTCTCCACAGGAGAGTAATCATGAGAAATGAAACGGGTCTTTCTGCAGCGGTAGTTGCTATGATTACCTGAGACTTCATTCAGATGAGGGATTGGTATATCCATGTACTCCGTATCATGATGGTCTGGCGGTTCTTCCCACAGTGGCAGGTCTTTGTCTGTGAAAATATGATGGTGAGATTTATTTTTAGAATGTGTTATTTACATATTCCCAAAAATCCATTTTTTATGGCACCCGTATATAATGAAATGTCCACACCACACATACAAGAACACGTTAGCCGGCCTGACGCCTGTCAAGGCCGTAGTTATTCTCCTGCTTCTAGGGGTCCCAAGGTCTCGGCATCACCTACGTCAGATGTTCTCGATGCGAGAATATCGACGACGCTCCCTGGCTCCACTAAAGCCCTGTGGCCTGTTGCATTTTAATGCTCACATCAGAATCGTGTTGTCTTTTTACCAAATTATTTGTTCTCCTTTTAATGTCCTGTTGGATGAGCTCGGAGCTTCCATTTCAGAAAGATGGCACAGCTTCCGCCGTCCTACGGGCTTGGTATGATTAAGCGTGATCCAGTGACGAGCTGCAGGGCTCCGGAGACACACCAGCGCTGATCGATGTGGACCGCAGTGATAAACACACTTTCATTTGCATTAGTCACATGGGGTCTGTCTGGAAGTGTCTTTTTTTTGGAAACCCCCTTGGAGAGCAGGGGAGACAGCTCCGGTGACGTACCTGGAAAGGAGAGCTGCTCTGTGGATGACCGGCTTTTCAGCATCATTATTTAGGAAAATAAGATGCTTCACTGAGTCCTCCGAGGGCTTCAGCTCCTGCAATAAGATGTCTGTTTGCATAGCAGTCGCTTCCTTATCAAAGCGCTTTGCGTTGCTGCTTTAATCTAGCCGTGCCACCCTCATGTCATCGCGGGCTGTTAGATTTGTTAGTTTCCGTTCCAGCTGAGCTCCTGTTGAGTTTGGCCTCTGTTGATTGACTTGTTGGTTTTTTTTTTTTTGAATTAATTGCACAATGCAAACTGTGTATGGAAAAGGGCTCTGCTGCCATAAATGGAATTAATGTGAGGTTCTGTAATGCATTCATGTTTTTACACACAACAATAGCGGAAAAAGTATGTGCTGGCTGAATCTTTGACAAACAACAAGGAGTGATCTTTAACATTGTTTATTGGAGAAGATTCCACACACACACACACGCGCGTCATTGTGTTATGTACAGTGCCCCCTAGGAGCCATACAAAGTATTAACAGAAAGCTGCATACAGTGTATTTATTGTGCAAAAAGTTTTAGGCTGTCAAACTAAATATTTAAAGCTATTTTTCTGGGTAGAAAGTGTGTATTTGCTCATAAAAAAAAAAAAAGTCAACATAACATATTCAAAGTGACTTTTTTTTTTTTAGGTTTGCCAAAAAGTTACTGATATCTAGTTTGATGTCTAGAGGAATACCACTTCTTCAGTTCCCAAACCGTGTGTGTATGTATGTGGTTGTAATACTTTTTCATTAATACCTGCCACCAAAATAACTGACAGTAAAAGACTAGTTACTAACCAAAATACCTGTAACTTTGATTTGAAATGTACTAAATAAAGAAAATGCTCTCAAGTTCTCAAGCAATATTGTTCAGCTTAAATTGAGTCTTTCATGCCATCGACAGCTCCACCAATGCAGAAACTTCAATTACTATAAGTAGGAGCTCAATAGGGTTGAGAACCATGCACAGGTTGTGAGGAATGTGACACTGCAGCTTTCAGCCCCATACAGAATAGGACTTCAGGGTAAATGACTAGTGCAGTTTCAATAGCAACCATTTATTGAATCTTGGGTTCTCTTCTACATATGTATGCTGAAGCTTCTGTTCTGGTGCTTATGAATTGGGGTGAATTTTTCAGTGTTCCATAGGTGTTATGTTGGGACTTGTCGTTTCTTAGTATTCCGTCAGTGGAAAAAGAGGAACAGTCTGTAGGAAGATGCTTTGAGCTACTTCTTATGCAGTGATGTTGAGGTCCAGTGACCAGGCCTTGACTTAACGCTGAGGCCTTCCTGTGCAGGTATGAGATGCCAGCCAGTAGCTCAGGTCATGCACCTCCATTCCGGCCCTGAAGTACGTGGAGCTGAACTCAGCTGCCAACGTGAAACACTTTTTCCAAGGTGCTGAGTGGATGGGCGAAGTGGATTGTGCTTGAGAGGGTGCAGTGAGATGATACTCCGACCGTTATCTTGCTTTTCACAGAATTCGCAGTGTTAAGGTCAGTAATGCCAGTAATAATATAATCCACGCACTCTAGAAGGAGCCTAGCTGGGGGAGGCTTTTAGACTTATTCTGGTAACGGTCAGTTCAATTTTCCAATTTTTTTTTTTTTTTTATATTTGGCGGAATCCTCTCCAGTGGATGAGAGTCCATTTTGAAACATGACCCTCAGTTGAAATGACACGTTTCTCTCCTTCCCAAATCCCTTCAGTTGCTAGTTCTCAATAATCTTGCTTTAGTTAGGCTGTTATCTCCAAAAAGGACTGCAACATACAGTGGTCCTTAGCTTACCCAGAATTCCCTCTGCAGCTCCCCTGTCCTTTCAATGAGTTGTTGCACCGTGGTTCTCTTTCCCCCCCCCGCCCCTCCCCAGCCAGTCTCTCTCATTGATTGTGGCCTGAGGGCTGGCTGGTGCCATTGTGCTCTGATTTTAATGTCTCTCACTTACTTCCTGGCATTGTGGCATTCTGCTCCCGTCCCTGATTTTGCATGCTCTTTTTAAAAAAAAAAAAAAAAAAAAAAAGTCAGACGTTGTGTAATTACCGAGAAGAAGCAGACCCTTTCTCACATCTTAAAAACAAAGAATCAAAAAGTCACACGTCCGCCTCTTCAGATCTGCAGATTTTCCCCCGGAAATCCTCCTTGATGAAATGCTGTCAGGAGGTACATTTTTATGTGAAGAGAATGTTGTATGAATGCTGTCTGTCCTTTTCGCCAGTAACTTCAGACCTCACAGTTTTCTTGGAATGTAGGATTGAGTTTTTTATTTTTTTTCCTTTTTCCTTCATAGCCTTTTCAGTTCAACACACTCTATCGTTTAAAAGGCAGCTCTTTATCTTACCCTTTTTATCTGCCTTCAGCTTTTTTTCAGTCCAGAAATTGCAGTTTATTTTTATTTTTTATAAATTTCACCTTTCCCATAAAGACGTCAGGAATGACTGGGCATACTGTTGGAACTATCATACCAGTACAGTCTGTTATATATTTTAAATGGCTAAAAGTGTTTCTTGTCAGAAAATGTGTAGAGGCTAAAATCAGGAAGTAGGTATGTCTTATGCTGTATTCGGGCAAAAAACATCCAGTCTTTTGGGCAAAGTTAAAGTTTTTAACAAGACATTGTTATACAGCTCTCTTGCCCCAGGCTGAGGGAGCCGTCGTTCGTGATCATGTCCACCGAGAGGTACTGAAAACCATCGCCGTTGGAGCAAGTCTGTTCACCGCTTATGGTGTGTTGTTAGTGCTATGCCCCCTGACCAATTGCTCTGCAGACTGGAATCTCCATGGGAACAGTAATGCAGATGCCCCCCAACCCCCTATATCCAGCAGCACCTCAGGAACACTGTATGTGTGGCAGGTATAGTGGCGGGTAAGGGAGTAGTGATCATTTGTAACTTTAAAGGTTGAATGTTTGAAATATACACAAGACAAAGGATGTAGCTGAAAGGGGTGGAGCCTCAGTAGCCAGGAGAGTTTGGCCTTATGAGATCCCAGCCATCAAAGTCTTATTTAGCATGTAACGCAACGCGTTTTGTCCTTATTTATAAGTGCTCGTTAATTTTGACCGGTGCAATTGTACCATTAGAGGCCCCCTTCTCCGTAATAAATCGGCCAATACGATGGATTTACGGCACGCCAGACCGCTGTGTCTGGGGGACCAATCCAGCAGGAGGCTCTGCACAGAAATGCATTAGTGAGATTTAACAGCCCTCGCTAGGGTTTTACATCATCCGCTCATAGCGCTAATTGCCATTTCCGGATTGAGGATCCGTCCTGCTGTGCATCTGTCTGAGATGCCTTTTTAAAGCGCGTGCCCAGAGTCTTTGAGCGGAGTGAGGTGCACACCTTGCTGTTTCGCTCGAGTACCTACATCTACTCGCTCGCCCACCGCCAGGATCGTTCAGGGCCCCGTGGGATGCAGTGCGGATGTTTCAGAGAAACCAGCTGTACGCAGCATCTGTATTCCCACATGGCTCTGGGATGATTTTGTCTCGCCACGGGGGTGCAGCACGCCTTATTAGTTTTGGGTCAGGCATTTAAAGCCCCCCCCCCCACACACACGCAATTAATCCACAATGTGCTGCTGTACTAAACTGTGCTTTTTATACCGAAAGAGACAAAAAAGCTGAAGGGTGCAAAGGTGTGGCCTTTAAAGAAGGGGAACCTTCAGGACTCTGGGAGTGTCTGATTCGCATGGCCACTGAGCTTCACGGGTGTCGCCTGTAGGGCAGGTGGCCGAGCGCAGCGACCCCTGGGATATTCACCACTAAGCATGGCCTTCAGTCCTGTGTTCCTGCTGAGTGCTGGTAAAGAGCAGGAAGGGAAGCGTCTGCCTGCTGGCCCATTCCGCGTTTCCGTGGCGATCAGGGTGTAGGTCATGCTCAGGGACTGTCTATGAGGCCACATCCTGACGCTGTCACGCCCAGTTGCCTTGGAGACCTTCCCTGCCACAAGCAAGCAAATAACTAAATAAGGAATACACACATGACAATGAAATGAAAGCTCAGTCAAAGCTCTTTATGGGAGGAAAAAGGCCATCAGGCAAAAATCACAGCTCTGAATAGGAAGCTGTGGCCAGGATGAGAAGACAGAACAATATTAGGATAACTGTGCTGATTCGGCCCATATGCTCAGGATATCAGCCTTCCTGCATGACTTCGGGGTTTTTGTTCTGCCCTTTTCTGAAAAAAAGGTACAACCACCAGCTTCAAGTAAAGCTTTGTTAGACGGACACATCTGGCCCTATAGCATCCTTGGCCCAGGTACTTCAAAAAACTCTTTCAGACCAAATTTATGGTGCTTTTTCTCATCGCTAAGCGGGCAGAATCAGGCCATGTGGTGCCTTTGCAGTGCTTCTCTTCAAACTAAAGAGTTTCAGATCAAGTGTCTTTCAGCTGTGTAGCTTTTGCTGAACATCCCAGAAATGTCAGATTTGTTTTAATCCGTGTGAGGCTTTTTTTGTCTGTGGTGAGCAACACCAGAGGGGCCAAGCAGACCTAGAATAGACCACCAACAAGCGTGACGCTACTAAGCACCACTTTGGGTGACTGGAGGAACACCTCAGGCAGCTGAAGCAGATTAGCAGTTGGCGTAATGGGCAAGCGCACGCGGACCTGCGAAGAACAACCAATTAAAAGAAGCTTCATTAGCAGGGGCTATTCAAGGGGAAGAGCTCAGATGAAGGGATGACGGAGTAGATGCACGTCGCTCAGATGGATGATGCCATCTCTGGAAATAATTGGTAGCTTAATCTGCAAATCTGCCGCTAGAGGGTAAAAGCGTGGTGTGCTGTGAGTACTATTTGTCAGCCGTGGAATTAGCCTAAATGCGAAGGGGATATTGACGCGCCCCACGGTGCCCCGAGTCAGAGAGACAGTCAGAGGGTCACACTCGGTTCTCCGTGGAGAGAACGTCGGAAAAGGGAGGCGTGTTGTCTGAGCCAGGAAAATCCAGAGGAGAAAATAGCACATGCTGGTATTACTGCGCATTCCACAGACGCGCTACAAAAGGTGGTCGTGGGTTTGCGGAGCCGACTGAGACCAAAGGAGGTCAGACTGCTCTCTCAGCGTGGCTCTGATGATGTGGTGATTTGACCTCATGGTGGTCTGTGAAAGCGACTACAGGCAAAGAGAGCTGGCTGCAGATTCTGGGTTCGTCTCCTTTCCGAGTCCCTTAAGTTGACTTTTTGGATTATACCTCAGTTTGACTGTCTGGAGGTGCTTTACATTAACTTCACTTTCATCATGCTTTTATAATGCATTCGTAGAACATTCAGTGCACCTTCATAATGAAAGTTTAATATACCAATATCCATCTGAGGGATGCGCATCTACTGTCATCCCTTCATCCTGAGCTTCAAATCTGGCCCCTAATTCCTTCTCCAGGCCTTGTTTTCAGTTCTCCCAGATAGTTACTTTTAATATTTACACTTGCAGCATTTAGCAGACGCTCTTATCCAGAGCGATTTTATTTTTTTTCCCTCTATTTTTCTAAAAAAAAAAAAATAAAAAAATGGCTTACAGGTAACGGAAGGCTGGAAAATCAGTAGGACCTTGAGGACCGTGATTTGAATAACCCTGCTATACCATTATAATGTCTGTTGTTTATGTATATTGAAGCTGTTGTATCTTGTTCATTGGAGGTGTTATGGACGCATTGCTTTAAGATATGGTATGCTTATGAATGCATTATGAAGGCGCCGTTAATGTAAAGTGTTCCTGGCTGTCTGAATATTGGCTAGAAAATATCTATAGTTGGTATGGCCACTACAGGGTAAAGCTGTGAGGTGGTTTGTGCCGTTTTTGCTTACCTGTTGCTTTTAAGTTCACCGTCCATCCACATATTTTTATCACTTTGTATAGCTGGATATTTTGGGTTCTCATTCAGGTTTTGTGCTTTTTAAGTGAAGTCCCACAGCACAGTTTGAACAGGTTACACATCCATAGCCCATGTTGCACTGTGTGAGCTACTTTGACTACAGGCCTCAGGTAATGAATAATAACAGACTGTGCTGACACAGCCGCTGTTGTGGTTCTCCTCTCCATCGCCACTGAGCTATTTTAGCACAATTTTGTTTATTTTGGTGTAAAACATAGGGAGGGATGACTCACTGTGAAAAATACCTCCAAAAACCGCACGCGACGGACCAGTAGGTCGTTCTGCAAGGAGCCCCTAGCATGTTTATGGAGTTGTGAAGCGGTCACTCTGGGTTGGGATAGAAGCAGCCCTTTTCCTCAACTTCAAACCCCTGTCGGTTTGAAACCTGCCGCTGTGGGTCGGCCGTCTGCATATTTTCGGAATTGCTTAAGTTTCAGGTGATAACCGCCGACAGACAGACTTCTAAAGCTTATTGTTTAAGAGGCGTGGGTCACCTGTAAAACACAGGGGCCTCGGTTACCGGAGTGTTGCATTATGGGAGAATGCTCATCTGATATAGAGAACACTGTGTAATTTCATTGTTTGTATATAATGAGAGGTAAGTGTCCAAGAATGAAGGAATCCAGGTTTGGCACAGGTGTCAGCTGATGGGTGTTTGTCTCGTTCCATGCATTTCGGTAAATTTTCCCCAGACGCCAGTAATTTGAAGAAGTGTTTTTTGTTCTTTCAGCAAACTTGGACAGTTCCTTGCAGTGTTATAATCAGCACTGTGTGTAACACTACCTGTGGTTGTATGAGTAACTTTTAGAAAACCTTTGGTCAGAAATGTGCAGTGAAAGCTTTGGTCACCCTGACTCATGTCTGTTTGTATTTAACCTCAAATTATTGTAGGCTTTGGTGGCTCCTAGTATGACGTTGAGATGGAACCTCTGTCTGCTTGGGACTGGAGGTACTGATGTTTAATGGAGACTCCATCTTGCCCAGAGTATAAGCTAAATCGGGATTCCAGAAAGTTTTTAGTTGATGCATGATTTCACCCAATGGTACTGTGACGCGCAGGTGGAATTCCATTACAAATGTCACCTGACCTAGTATGCACATGGGTGGTCTGCTGGTTAAGAGGCATTCTTCCTGTTTGCTTTTTTGGGAAACAGTCCTTGCTTCAAACTTTCGGTCTGGCCTTCGAGTACAGTAGGCAGGGTAGGACTGCCGCATCAGGTCATTTGGGGGTCCTTGGCGCCTTGCCCCACACAGTTGGGTATTGTTGAAGGGGAGGGGTTGCAGGGCAAGTGAAAGTTCATAGTTGTCATACACTCAAGTGAACTGTGAGTTGTGTATTTGAAGATTAGTAAGGAACAGGGGCACAAAAAGGTTGTTCCAAGCCAAAAAAAAAAAAACTCGGGACGCAATGTCATGAAAACGGGATGAGAACAGGAATGACCTGGCCAACTGGGTTACGATTTGGTGAACTAATGTGAGAACGTCGCACGATCTGCAAAGAGGCGCGCAAGGCAATAGCGTCTCTCTTCTCTGAGTCACAGGAACGTTAGTCATGCTGCTCCTTTGGCAAGGCTGAAGCTGTGGGTTTAGTTTAACCAGGCACTCTTACTTTTGCTATTTTCACCTTGCGTATCCTAGCATGCACTTGAGTTAGCGGTATGCCGAACGAAGCAGCTGACCGCACCGGCTGTGCATCCGACCAAGACAAAGCCTCCTGCCCCGTTGGGGGTATCTTCTGCTTTATTAGCACGCAGTGCCCCCTCCCATAAATGGAGTAACGACTCCTGTGCACAGACGCCCTAAACACTGGAGCCAAATAAACACGGCCATTCACTTCACAAACGATTGAGGGTCTACTGGGTGCTTGTTAGTTCTGCACCAAAACAGTCTCCTTGGCTTCCTCTGCTGGTTATTCCTCTTGTTTAATCTCCGAAAGAGAAGCTCTCCTTGTCTCCCATGCTGGGGGTCTCATGGGGGTTTTACTCACACGAAAATGTTCTGAGGGCAGAAGGAACAATGATTGGTTATCCATTTGAGTCAATCAGATTGTAGAAGAGGTGTGTTCAATCAACTGGTGGAGGCAGCACCAAGACATCTGATTGGTCCCACCTCTACAATCTGGTCATCTCCCTGAACCAATCATTGTTCCTTCTGCCCTCAGAACATTTTTGTGTAAGTAGAACTCCCATGAGTGCTGGGGGGAAGCAGTCTTATAAAATGTTCTCTTCACCCATATTCCAAGGGCTGTATCCCACATTGATTTTGGGTTCTTCTGTACCTCTTTCCCTGTAGTGCCACAGCTCTCCTAAAAGACCTGTCCGGACATCATAATTTGACGTGATGCATCGGCGGTGTCTTCTGAGATGTGGGCGGGTTCCTGTTTGATGCCTGGTCACTCTGACAGCAAGGTCTTCACAACATTGTACAATAGCGTCACTGTCCCTGAAAGTTTGTGGAAGATTCACTTTTTTTTTTTTCTTGCGGCGGCTCAAATTTTGCGAGTCGTCAGACATCTTGCGGTTTCACCTGCTTCTGTCACAGGAAGCTGAGCAGACAGAGTTTAAAATAACAGTGCTCAGACTGGGCTGTTTTTTTGGAGTCTTCGGTTCGGGCTCCTGCACTCACTCTGGAATTTTCACAGCAAATAGCGGAATTTCAGTTCTGCTGGAATATCGGTGAGGACAGGAAGTTCCCAGTCAGTGGGAATTGTTTGGGTAGAAACATCTGGAAAGAAGTTATTTTTTCTTTCTTTGCAATGAAAGAGTGGCCAAGGAATAAATGCAAAGTTGGACTGTCTGCTGCACCTGCTCTGTAGGCCTCAATCCGCGGCAGTGTCCTCGAGGATCTGGGTCCTGTCTCTCTAGTGCAGTGTTTCCCAATCTGGTCCTTGGGGACCCACAGACAGTCCACATTTTTGCTCCAACCTAGAGGAGGGAGCAAAAATGTGTACTGTCTGGTGGGGAATTGGGAGGGAGCAAAAACATGGACCGACCATAGGTCCCCGCGAACCGGATTTGGAAACACTGCTCTAATATGAACAGTTTTTGTTACATGCCTAGTTTGGCCTGAGAATCAGGCTGACCCGGGTTCACTGTCTGTTCCAGCCTGATGCAGACAGTGGCTGGTCCCTTTGGAGTGTCTCTGTACTAAACTTGGAGCATGTATAGTGTGTGTGGTGTCTTAGCTATGCTCAGCACTTAGCACCATCAGATCACAGGCCAGGCTGACACCTGGGCCCCCGCCTGCTGTCCTTCAGCAGCTCTCCGGTGTTCCCGGGACTGCTAATGAACCGGATCATTTAGTGGATCGTTTCTTTTCCACAAGCGAAAGTGGCGGGAGCGAAGAAAGAGGCGAGAGATTAATGGTGCTGGGCCCAGGAGCTGCTTTCCGGATCTCTGTGTTTGATGTCCTGGGCTGTAGCTTTGTCACTCTCCCCCGCCCCCTGTGTTTGTGGCTGTCAGCATTAGATATGGGTCACCCGCTAACATCACTGCGGCACACGGTGTTTGTCAATGGGCACGTGCAGCCCATAGGCTGCGGCGGCAAGCTGGCCTGCTCGATAAACAGCTCAGGCCGTGGGTTCCCTAAAATGCCCACAAATGTTATCTACACGCATAGCTGTCAAGGCAGACATCTCAAGCCTCACAAATGCCTTTTTTGGTCTAATCGATGCTTATTTACTCCATGAGTAAACTCAGACATAGGAAGGTCCCCCTGCTGGTCTGTCTGTTAGTTGTGCGGGTTCCTTATCTACTGCTCTACTCTCGATGTTAAGGTACCAAATGAACTCTGCCTCTGTTTCCACTGTTTTCAATTAAGTTCATTTAAAAAAAAAATTTTTTCATTTGGTTCGGTTTTTATCAAATTGGCATCGGTCTGTCATTCCCTCTTCTGGTTATGGCATTAAAACTGAAGTCGTCCTTTGGCAGGGATTCCTTTTAGGTTTATCCACTTGCTTAAACGTGAGCTCTGGCTGTATGCTGTTTGTGCTCCTGCCATTTCATTGCCTTTAATTTTCCCGATGCCATGTCTGACCGGCTACTCAAGGGTGCTTTAGTGGAGAGAACATTGTAAGGATGATGTGTCCTTTTTGAATCTTTACATAGATGTGCATTGTCATCTAATGATAAGTCATCGATACTTTTATTGATTTGAAATTTTCTTTTTATGCCTCCCTCAACTTGGTCTTTGTAGAATAAGTTGTCTGTGAAGGCGTGCTGGGGCTGGGTTTGAACCAGCGACCTTCTGATTACAGGCACACAGTATGGTGAGGCGACGATAAGTATTCGTGAATAAGGGGGGGGCGCAGGTGGTCCCCCAAGAGCTATGTCAGTGTCTTCAGGATCAGTGAGAAGAGACAGGATGTGATGTACCCCCCACGCCCCCCAGTTACTTGCCAGCCCTCTGTGGTGTCTCCTACAATGTTCTCTCGATGGTCACAGTTCACACCGTTCGTTTCCACACATATCCAGAATATTCTGTTATGTTCTCAGAAACTCATTGGTAAGTGAGCTTCCCTGTGTCTGTGGGTATCTGGGTGTTTGTACATGTGTCTGTGTGTGTTTGTATGTACATGTTTGTGGATTGTGTTTATATTCCACTGTGCGGACCCATTCATAGAAGTGGATGGACGGTCCCCACAAAGATAAGAATAGAAAGTGTGTGTGTGTGTGTGTGTGTGTGTGTGTCTGTGTGTGTCTGTGTGTGTGTGTGTACACACACGCACATGAGCAAACCCCACTGCTGTGTCCCAGCGCACTGCAGTAGTGGGTAAGTCCCCATCCTACCTGAGCAATTACAGCCCTCGACAAATGTGGCTTGGGGCCACATGGACGGTAGCATCCTACCTGAGCAATGACAGGAAATTCCCAGGGGACAGTGAGCCGTCCAAGCCGGGCCAGACGCAGTGAGGCAGCACTTCCTGAGGTCCTGCTGGTTCTCCATGTGTAAAGAACACTAAGTAAGAGAGACGTGGGCTCGCTGAGTGTGCTGCTGCATCTGGCCGCCACGCTGCAGCAAGCGCAGGCTCTTTCCTCATCACTCATCGATTTATTGGTGCTGTAAAGTCTAAGAGTAATCATCGCCGCTAAAATGCAAACTGCATCAGTGAATAATCTTTAACATTGAGAACCTTCGATTTTTAAAAATGTTTTTTTTTTTTTCTCCTGTTTCAGCTGAGCATTAAGACGAACATTGAAGACATCTTTGGTGTAATAAAGGCCTTAGCCGAACGTGACCCTGTCCTTAACTTTTTTTGGTTGTCTTTTTTCATCTAAGCCATTGACTAACGGCTACCTCTAACATATCAAGAACTGCGTGACCCCTGTTCTGAAGAAAAGCTGCATTTAGCCCTGCAGTTTCACAAAGCAGATATTTGCCCCAGAACATCCCCCTTGCCTATTCCAAAAACGCCTGAGACCTTCGACTCTCCACCATGTCTGTTTCTATGTCTTTCTATGCTCTGGGGTATTTTGAGGAGCACAGATAGACAGACACCATGAACAGATACAAATCTGTTTCATATTACTAAAGCGTTACTGAAGTTTCGTCTTACTGAACAGTTTTCAGTTACATACAGCATCTGCTCTCCCCAACAATGCTATTTTCAGACACTCTCAAGCAAAATGGCATTTATATTTTAGGCCCCGGGCCAGTATCTGCTGGCCACTAACACCTGACAGTACATTCTGCCCTTCAAATGGACAGGCTTAGTCATCCGAGCAAGTGACAGCATATTGCTAGCACTAGTTCTCAGGATTTATTTTTTGGAATTGGTCACCTCTGAAAAGGCTTTCAAAACTGGGTGTATATATGACTTAGTCAGCAATTTGGCTGTGGATCCAGACAGAAGCAGACCAGCTGGCAGGAGGTTTAATTTAAAGGATTAGCCTTGATTGTCTTGCTGGCCCCTCAGTCTCCAACATTTAATTCCGTCACCAGACTCATTGATTCTGATGTCGTTCAGCTTTTAAGTTCTTGGGTGGACGGTGATTAGTGTTCAAGGGAGACAGTGGGGAAAGTGTCCTTGCTAGGGCTTTGCACCCTCACGCATTCCTTTCAGAGGAAGCTTCTGCTCTTCTGGCTTCTGCTTGTTGCCATTTCAGGAGATGCCAGTGAGTGCTGGAAGGTCCTGAGAATAGAATAAATCACTGCCCTCACAGAAAGTCACTCATGCCGGGGAAGAGCTTGGTGGCAAGTGAATTCCACAAAATTGAGCAGTTGGTCCTTCACGGGTTTCATTACGGACGGGCCACTACCAATACAGCCTTCTGTCCTGTCAACAAATTAGGCCTTGAGGGCAGTTGCCCTGTTTTTTGTCAAAGCTGTACTTTTGCTCGCTCTGTAGTTTAATTTCTCTTGAAGGTTCTGAAACATGTTATTTTCCTGGATGTCATGCTGAGTGGTTCAGGGGAACAATGAAATCACCCTATCACAGACTGCTGGTTCATTTTCTGAGAATCCCAGCCCTACCATCTATTCCAATTTAAAATTGACTGGACCTTGCACACAAACCGGGGTGACAAACGTGGGTTTCACAAATGTGATTCAGATCTTTTTCTGTGTTTTTTGTGAATGTGGCTCTTCCATAGATCTGCTAAAATTGCCACCTTGAGAGAGCAAAGTGCTGTATCCCTTGATTCGGCTGTGAGATGCAAAATGGCTCAGGTAAATGTTTCTTGTGTGCGGAACAAACAGATCATTGTATCCGTTGCACTCTGTGGACTTGTCGGGGAAACGGGGAGAGGAAGTCATTGTGTATGCACTGGGAATGGTGCAGAACCCTTACTTTAATGGAGACAGATTGTAGCAGCAAGGGCAAGACGTCCGCGTTTCCTCCAGTCATTGTAAATAGCTTATCTTTGTGAAGAAGCAGGGTGCTTTTTTTTTTTTAAAGGTCATGTCAAGCTTGGGGCAGCGTTGGAGCCAGTCTGCGACAAACCAGCAGAGAAACTCCATCCTCCATTGGTTCTGCTCCTCCGATTTGCGGGGTGCACTGTGTCTGTTCTTTCAAATTAATTGGTAGGAACGTGTCGGGGGATCACAAGAGAACCTGAACCACCACTCAGTACTGAGCAAAGCATGTTGACTGTCCCTACGCAGTGCTACCTCTACTGCAGTCAACCGTTAGCAGTCCGGTTAATGTTGGCTTGAGAGAGAGATCTTTTCTGTTGTTCTACTATATATTGAGTCAGGAAAGTCCTTTCTGGGAAGCATATTCTAGATTTCCTTTTTTTTGGAACTTGATTTTAAAGGGTGGGGTGTTTGGTACCAGCTGCGCATGTTTCTGGTTTGGTGGACGCTGATCTAGACGGTTCACTCTTAACCCAGTGGATTGGCAGAAGTTGGGGGGACAGAACGTGATGTTTTCCCAGATTACGGATTGGACAGTCAGTCTATACTTTCCAGCTCTTCCTTTTACTTCAGCAAGAAACGCTGTCTAAAACTGGTTATGTAGCGGCTGATATAGTATGTGTCGGTCTAAGGTCAGAAAATGTCTCAAGTCATGCCCTTTATAGGTTGTCAGCAAGTGGGTAAAGAAGACAGAAGTCAGTTCATTTTATCACTTCCAGTCATATATTTTGTTCCCAACCTATAGATCAGTGGTCCTGGCGTTTATAAGGAATGCTGGCGTCTGACTCACCGATATTTGGCTTAGTGGGGGGCATTATGGCCTCGCTTTTCCAGGGTTATGGGTTTGATTGCCTGCTCTTTGCATGTAGAATATGCATGTGCTTAATGGTCTTGCAGTTTGTTCGGGGTTGCATTGGGTAAGCCTGTTGTCCTTGCATAGGATATAAAGATATGAATGAAGTTAGTCTCTCGGTAACAATTTAATTTAAGGTCCCATCTATAATGTATTATAGATACCTTCATAATGCATTACAATCATCGGTATTAGAATTGGTGATGCTTTGTACTGCATTGTAGTACTGAAGGTATCTACAGTGCATTATACGTGAGAGCTTTACAAAGCATTCATAAAGCATTACAAACATGGGTATAATGTTACGCCGTTTTACAAATATTTATAACCATGTTTATAATGCTTTATGAATTTATGTGTTCATAAATCCTTATACACATGGAATCCATAGAAAGTGTTACTAAAAGTTTTTACTTGAGTGTATGCCGCCCATAGTGATTTTAAATTTAGATTTTTGGTGGCATTTTTTCAGCGGCACTTTAGTGGCTTTGGGGGTGACCAAGTGGTTTAGGCAGGATTGGGGATTTGGTTCCCATCCCCAGCTCTGGGTGTTTGTATGCTCACACAGGATTCTCCCGGCCTGGTGCCCTGTGTTTCCTGGGAAAGGTTGTTGGGTTTACAGTGAGGACAGACACATTAACTATCCAGAGGCTGGTCAATAGTGTAGCCACTGGTTTGCTTAGAAGTATACTGACTCCTGAAAACTCTTTTTTTTTTTTTTTTTTTTTTTTTTTGTTCCTGCGGGCATCCTCTACTCAGCATCAACGGGGGTGGCATAATGGGCTCAATGGTTGATATTTTTCATTTGACTGGGAGGAAATTGAAAAAGCCGGAGTTTTATTATTCCATTATCCCGCTCATAAGCTCGGTGTAGACTCTAATCGCTCGGTAGCCCGGGAGCATCTGTAGGTTCCCTCCACCTTCTCCGCACATGAGTATCCCGGTACAGTAAGTCACAGGAAGGCTCCTCGGCCGCTTCCCACGTGCATTTGGTGTCTCTGAAGATGCTGATATGCTCTGTTACTACCTGTAAATTCTCCTTGTTTTCAGGCAGCCTCACCCTCCTTGGCGTATAGAGAATGGATCTAAAGAAACTTAAAATATAAAAACCAGTCATCCCTCTATATCTCTGTATCAACAACTGGTCTGAAGTGCTTCAAGTACCAGCAAGCGGAGAAGGACCTTCTGAAGTGGACGGCTAAGTTCTTGTCATTGGTCCCATTAAATTGCTCCTGCATTTTTGAGTTTCGTGTTGTAAACTTGACTGAGCTTTCAAAATAAAAATACATCTGTCCTATTTGCCTGTAAGGTGTGTCTTTGTCACATGTTTGAGGAACGAAACACATGTTTTCGAGCCATTTTCATGAGCCTAAGATGAGGCAATGTCGACAATGATAATGGTTAAAGAGCACACCAGTGTAGGAGATGGGGTGGGTTAATGGGGTGGCAGGTGCCCTCAGCTCTGTTAGGCATCACCATCACCTGTCAGTTCTGGGGCTGGGGGCGAACCAGGCAGGGGTGTGGGTGGAGGGTTTAGCTCAAGGAGATGGGGCACATGAGCCCAGAGCACTGAGAGCTCCTAGCTGGGGGGCATTGAGGCAATCTGACAGAGCACTTCTAAGCTCTGGCCCTGAAGGAAACTCCAGAGGTAGATAACAGGAAGTGTGTGCTAGGTTTCTCTGTGCATAGCCCTTATATAATGGCTGTTAAACTTCTAAGATATTCGTAACGTTGCACCTACTTTTCTTTAAGCCGTTAAACCAGAAATTCTCATATAATCCTTTTAAAGATTAACCTGGTCACACGTTTGGAATCGAAATGAAGAGATTATGTGGTTTTCTCTTGCCTTTCGGGGCACTAAGTAGCACTGCATAAGTTATGGGTTTGTCCACCACACACGTTAGACGATTCCAGGGGGGGGTTTTGTGTTTATCCCAGTTGTTATTTCTTTTGCAGGTGTCCCGAGAGTCGAATCGTGCCACCGTCACACATTGATGAAAATGAGACCTTTGGCAGCCCTGCTTGTGACTCTCCTACCCGTGATGCAAGCCGGTAGGTTTCAGAAGGCGGGAGAGCCTTATCGTCCCTGCCCTGCACACGCTCAGCTCAGTCTTGTCACTATGTCCGTTTGACAGTAGCGTACACTGACAACAGATCTTTGATCCCGTATGGTTGTCATTGTCAGGTTTCCTGCAGCCCAACTGACCCAGAGTGACTGTTCTGCTCTGGTTAAATAGCTCTATGTTGATGCTTTTCCAATCTATATGCCAAATTCAGTCAAAACAGGGAAAAAGGTGACAAATACATGGGCGGACTCCTTTTCTGTGTGCACCCTTGGCAGAAGGGAAAGGAAAAACGAGGAACCTTAAATTAAGGCAGTACTTTCCCTCGCTTGCTCTTTTATCTCCAGAGCAGAATGCTGTGTGGGCTGTTGTTTGTGTCCAAGGTTGGTGCTCGAACGTCTGCACGTGTGGCTCCGTGGGCTTAAAGCCTGCTTCTGATCACACTTTATGTATTAATAGTCGCCTTCGCACCGAACGAACCTCATGTATATTTATAGATTGCCCTTTTGTGCATTTGGGTATTTCCTCTGGCAACAATGAGTTCAGAGCCCAGCTGTGCTCAGCCGCCTGATACAGGGAGTGAGGAGCGTGGAGCAGGGAGCGAGGAGCGACAAGCGAGGAACAGTGATTTAAAACAGAAGGGCCATGAATCTAATCTGAAACATTACTGGTCAAGCAGCCATATGCATCCTGCTTTTTCAGCCAAGCATATCGTTCTGTCATTACAAACATGATTCCTCTATTGCATAGTTTCTCAGCATAGTAACAAACATTACAATCTTCTTCCAGGGCCATATGCACTATATGAACACCAGCTAGTTCAACATCTCACCACAAAACCAGTTCATTCTAACTATCATGGCCTTTACTTTTCTGAGAGACCTTCCGTTAGATGTTGGAACATCGCTGCTGGGATTTGCTGCCGTTGGGAATTCACGCTGGGTGATCAGGTCCCTTTCTGTGAGTTTGCGTAAACGACCACTTCACGATTGAACTTGTTCCCAGACGTTTTGTTCTTCACAGTCACGTCACTTGTGGTTGGCAGGGCAGCTGTAGTTGGGCAGAAATGTGGCAAACTGATTGGTTGGAATGATGCTGTGCATTCATGGTGGAAAGTCGTTAACCTCCTCTGTACAACAACCGCCCATTCTGCTGATGGTGTTTGTTGCAGGACACAATGTTGCATAACATTGTGCTTAATTATAAATCTGGATCAGCAGTGGGTGTAGATTACATAGAAAATTCTTCTGATTAATTGGGGTGCTCGAATACTTTTGGCCATGTAGTGTATGAGTGCTTTAGCAACTCAATTATAAGTCACGTATGTGTTTGTTTGTGTTAATTTATACATTGATGTGGTTTTTCCGGTGTTTTCTAACACTTTTAGTGCCCTTTTTCCAGTGGAGAGGTTTGTGCTTGTACCGGGTCTTTGTGAAACATCTGAAGAGGGCTCTAGTGCCTTTCTCGCATCTCCAACTTCCTCATGAAGTGTATGCCACTGGAGAGCAGATAGAATTAATATCTGTTTATTTTGAATCACCGGTTTGTCGGTCACCTTTTGTGGAGCATTAATGGGAGGGTGTGTCGTGGCAGCTTGTCCAGATCACGAGTCCGGCCTGAATCCATGGGATCCAGGACATAACGAAGCGCACCGGGTCACCATTGGCTACGGCCAAAAAGTCATCCTTGCCTCCTCAGCCACAGTCCACTCCATCGAGATTCTCGACGGAGGTAGGAACGTCCCGCCACCTCCATCTTCAGAAAGCCTTTTTAACGCCAAAATAACAGATCAGTCGGAGAGATTTTCTCACCCGGATTAAAGTTTCGGGGGTCTCTTCCAAAAATGGCATCGGTGATTCATCAGATTTCAGGTTTCACATTACTTCTGGCTGCACCCCTTGTGTCTTGTGAGTTCTGTGCCGTTTTGGCGGCAAATGTTGCATCTCTGTGCTGTTTGCTGCCCAGAGGATGCTGCAGTGTGAATGCGTCGACTTTTTCCAGGGAAACTTGTGATAGCGAACACCAGCAAGCCGATCGTTCTACGGACAAGGCACATTCTTATTGGGAACCAGGGCGAACTCCACATCGGCAGCCAGGATTGTCCTTACAAGGGCAACCTCACCATAGTTCTGTACGGCAGGTGTGTGGAAGTCAATGCCCAGCTGGGGGTTCTTGCTATTTCTGAGTCCAGGTTGACAGCAGATGGGTTATTATTTTCACTTCCTTCTCCTCTTTGCTTTGTTTTTGACAGGTCTGACGACACTGACGCAGAGCACAGCTACTTTGGACGAAAGTACATTGGGGTCGGCACAGGCGGTACCCTGGAAATTCATGGGGAGAAGAAGCTGTCGTGGACTTTCCTAAACAAAACCCTCCATCCTGGAGAGGCCAACGAGGAGACCTGTCACTTTGAAAAGGGATGGGGTAACCGGGGGATCATCGTGCACGTAGTGGATCCCAAAACGGGCGGGGTACTGCACACTGATAGGTCAGTTTCTTGGTATCCTGGGCATGCTGACTGGGCACTTTCTGATTGGTTAAGTGGAAGTTCTACATAGGAATTGTACTATTAACTTCCCTTCTCCGCTTTTTACCAGATCCTATATTGCAGGGGTTGGCAATCTTATCTGCAAAGGGCCGGTGTGTTTGCAGGTTTTTGCTACAATTAGATTACTAATTAGAGGACTGATATCACTTGGGATTGAATAGCTGACCTAAAGATTGTCTCTAAAACCTGCAGACACACCGGCCCTTTGTGGATATGATGCTGTATTGTCTGCTGACATGTTTAAGCGACTATACAATAATTTGAAGTCAACTTTGTGATCCAGTCACAAAACAAATTTATAGCGCACTTGTTAATAACCAAACAGGATTACATTATCTATAGCATCTAAATATTTGCCTGATTAGCATTTTTATGTCAAAACTTATCACCTAGTTCAGTCTTTCCCAACGTGGTCCTTGGGGAACCGCAGAATGTCCACGTTTTTGCTCCCTCCTAACTCTCTACCAGACAGCCTGCATTTTTGCTTCCTCCTAACTCTCTACCAGACAGCCCACATTTTTGCTTCCTCCTAACTTGTTGGAAAGTTGGCCTCCTATCATGTGCCAAGTGGAAAGTCACTAACCTCCCCTGTACAACAACCACCCATTCTGCTGATAATACAGTCAATATTGTGGACCTAGACTGCGGGTCTCCGAGGACTAGACTGGGAAATACTGACCTCGTCCATTCAGCTTGGTGTTGCTCAAAGAGCCGTGTCTCTTGCAGGTTTGATACATACAGGAGCAAGAACGAGAGCCGACGCCTGGCCCAGTATGTGGATCTGGTACAGGAGGGCCTGATACTGGCCATGGTGGTGAATGATGAAGGCTCCAACAACCTGGAGGACTCGGCTAAGAAGGCCTTAGCCACACTTGGCAGCCAGCACTTCCGTAGCCTGGGATTCCGGTGAGAATCTGTCTGCACCTGAAAAACTAATAGAATTCTCTTCCATATCGGGATTCTTTCAATAAAAATATCTGGTCCAACAGTCCAGATTCCAAGAATTGCCTTTCTTATGTTTTGATTTGTGAGACCCATGAATCTAGAATGAAAAGCTTTTATTCGTTTGATCATTGCAGGTTTTTTTTTTTTTTGCCATCGAAAATATTCCCACCTCTAAGTGCTTTGTTATGGCTGCTAAGATCTCCTTCCTTACCAGAAGTCCGACAGAAGCCACATGCTTTGCTATGAAAGGCTTTTGCTTTGCAGCCGCTGGAAACTTACTGTCACGGTACAGTTTGAATTTTATGAAAGCACTTCAGCTGATTTTATTGCTGGTGCTTTACAGTGTCAATGAACACCATGTTCAGGCATAAGGGTGTCCATATGTGCACTTGGCACCAGGGCACCCTAGGCCGCAGTTCGATGATCGACTTTGTAGTCGTGTCTTGGACACTCGGGTGAAGGGAGGGGCGGAGCTGTCAACCGATCACTACCTGGTGGTGGGTTGGCTCCGCTGGTGGGGGAGGAAGCCGGCCAGGCCTGGCAGG
>JAODJX010000020.1:15550190-15563175 GCA_026776945.1 Isichthys henryi | reverse complement strand
CCATCATTTCTCTGATGTAGGTTGTGTGCAGTGATCTTTATGCCATGGTCTTATTTATATGCAGCCATCATTTCTCTGATATAGGTTGTGTGCAGTGATCTTTATGCCATGGTCTTATTTATATGCAGCCATCATTTCTCTGATATAGGTTGTGTGCAGTGATCTTTATGCCATGGTCTTATTTATATGCAGCCATCATTTCTCTGATGTAGGTTGTGTGCAGTGATCTTTATGCCATGGTCTTATTTATATGCAGCCATCATTTCTCTGATGTAGCTTGTGTGCAGTGATCTTTATGCCGTGGTCTTATTTATATACAGCTATCATTTCTGTGATGCAGTGCGCAATGATCTGTGATACACAACGTCACTGATGCACACATTAACCCTTCCTTGTGTTCCTGCAGGAGACAGGGTTCTGGTTCATCTTCCACCATGTCCCCACCGGCCCCTCAGAGGGCATGTACTCACCTGGGCACACAGAGCACACCCCCCTAGGTCTCTTTGTCAATAATCGGGCCCACTCGAACTATAGAGTAAGTGCCGCTCCACTTCATTCACGCGCTTTTGGCTGTTTCTCTCCATCCAAGCGAGATGTATGATCATATTTTAGTTTCTGACACAAGGAGGAGGTGACTTTAAGTGGAGGTGATGCTTGCTTTGGATTTTAATATATCCTGCTGTTGCCTGGGGAGACATTTAACTGCTAACAACTTAAAAGTCAATATTAAAATTGTACTAAATAGATCTGTATGTTGGGTTACACGCCCTTTGGGTTCTTTTTGCAGTGAAGCGTTGATCTAAGAGTGTCACCGAGCAGAAGAACATGAGCCTAACCATTACTAAAACTTCGGAATTAATATGGCTTTCCATCAGGGGATGACATTATGAATGGGCCAACAAGGTGTTTTCAGCTAAACCTTAATCATATTGTTGGCTGGGCCCTCAAAGCAGTGATCTTCTTGAATTTAGCCACACTTGACGCCTTCTGTTAATCCTGTGCTTGCTCTGTGATCTGCCTGTCTCCCCGCTCACGTGAGGACTCTTTTGTTGCTCTTGGTATGACATTTTGATTCCCATTGGCTCATCTGTCGCCCTTCTCCAGGCTGGAATGATTCTCGACAACGGGGTGAAAACCACCGAGGCCAGTGCCAAAGACAAACGGCCGTTTCTTTCCCTCATAGGGGCCAGGTGAGCGTTACGTCGCCTTCCTTGTCTTCATTTTCTCTTCGTAAAAGACCGAACTCTTGAGACCCTACCCACAAAACTGGTTTGGATGCCCCCCTGATGAACAGGTACAGCCCTCACTTGGACGCTGATCCCTTCAAGCCCAGAGTTCCAGCCCAGATCCACCATTTTGTAGCCTATAAGAATCAGGACCACGGCGCTTGGCTGCGGGGCGGGGATGTTTGGCTGGACGACTGCCAGTGAGTCGAACATCGTGGGACTTTGGTTAAGCCCGCCATTGTAAACTTATACATTGTCTGTAATGACATGGGCTTTCTTTTTTTCAAGGTTTGCTGACAATGGAATTGGCCTGACACTCGCAAGGTAAGAGGGTCCATGGTGGCCTACAGCACCCCGAGGTTGACCGCCGGCGTATATGATCATTTGCTTTCCTTGTCCACAGTGGAGGGACTTTCCCCGATGACGACGGGTCGAGACAGGAGGTGAAGAACTCCCTGTTTGTGGGGGAGAGCGAGAACAGGGGCATGCCGGACCTAGACACTCACATCTGGGGTCCTGGTGGACTAGACCTGAATGACAGGACCGTACCCAAAGGAGTGTGAGTGCCTAAGCTCGACAGAGCAACAGGGGGCCACCACGGTTAAGGAACCGAATTAGTAACAAGTAACAAACTCCACTGTATCTGGCTTGTAGTGACTTCCCCATCCGAGGCATGCAGATCTACGACGGGCCGATAAACGTGCAGAATTGCACCTTCCGGAAGTACGTGGCCCTGGATGGGCGCCATACGAGCGCCTTGGGCTTCCGGCTGAACAACACCTGGCAGAGCTGCCCCAACAACAACGTGACGGACATCACGTTCGACAACGTGCCAGTATGGAGCACGGGGTTTATGGGGGATGCTTGCAGCGAGAAGAGCAAATCGCAAAGGGTGCACGTGTACTCAGCATTTCCAATAAAACAGAACCCTTTACTGGTTGAAACTGGCTGAAACATATGAAAAGGTCATTTAATAAAAGTACTTTAATAAAAGTAGAATGCATTGGAATACAGTGTATTATGAAGTTAATTAGCAGTCTTGCTCTCAGTGTGTGTGGGCAGGCAGTTAATGATACATTTTATGTTGAAAAAGTCGAAAGCCACAAAGGGTGGTCTGGAAAAGCTGACTTAAAGCACACACTCTCAGAAGCGATTCTAGGATTTATTACCGTGGTGACCACAAGAGAGGTCATAATTCATTCACTGGGGTCAGGATCATAATTAGCCAATGATATGTTTTGATTTGGTGAGTGACAAGGGAGGGGACACCCTGGGGCCAGTCAGCTCTCAGCTGGGGCCAATGTTCCTGTGGCCCCGCCCCTGTTTATCCTTCCAAAGACATGTCAGTCACCCGCCACTGTAACCCGTCAGATCACCTCGCGGGTCTTCTTCGGAGAGCCGGGTCCCTGGTTCAACAAGATGCAGATGGATGGCGACAAGACCACCATCTTTCACGACGTGGACGGCTCGGTCAGCGAGTACCCGGGTGCCTTCCTGGTGAAGGAGGACAACTGGCTGCTGCGTCACCCGGACTGCATCGAGGTCCGAGACTGGCGGGCGGCCATTTGCAGCGGTCACTTTGCCCAGGTGAGGTAGAGCGGCATTTCTCGCACTCTCAGACAGCCTACATTTTTGCTACATAACGGCTCGGCCCCTCACCCCACTCCCATTGTCTAACCCGCCCTCCGCACTCCCCCCAGCTTTATGTTCAGACACGCGACCCCGCCAGCCTGAACATGACGATGGTAAAGGACGAATACCCCGAGCGGCCTCTGGTGCTGCAGGGAGCTCTGGGGAAGAGGAGCCACTACCAGCAGTTTCAGCCAGTGGTGATGCTGGCCAAGAGTTACACGGTGCACTGGGACCAGGCCGCACCGGCTGAGGTCACCGTGTGGCTCATTAACTTCAACAGGTGCGTCTGTGTCCGGCGTCCAGAACCAGAGAAAACAGGTGGTCTGTTAAAGCGGCAGTTCAGCTTTAATGTCATTGAAGAGTTATACTCAGCTCTGTGATAATGGAAGCGGCGTGGCGGGTAGCACTGTTACGTCTCGATCATGTGTGTAATGTGTGTGTGGTGTTTGCATGTTCTCCCCGTGTCGTTGTGGGCTTCCCTGCGGCTTCCCTGGTTTCCCGCCACAGTCCAAAAACATGCTGAGGTGAATGAGTTGCTAAATTGTCCTGTGAATGCGTGTATGAATGATGTGTTAGTGTTTGATCTGTGATGGATTGGTGCCCCATCCTGACATATTCCCTGCCTTGCACCTGTAGTTTCTGGGATAGGCATTGGATCCCGCATAGGACAAACGGGTACAGAAAATGATGGATGGATGGATGGATGGATGAACTACATTTTGTCCTTCTTTTTTACTTACTCTGGCGCCATCTTCTGGTTACTCTAGAGAGCACAGAAATTTAGTTGGGCAGTGAGTTATTCTGTGCACCTCTAAGCTTCGGTCACTGTTATTGTTCTCAAACAGAAATGACTGGATCACCTTGGGCTTCTGCTACCCCAAAGGAACAGACTTCACCATCATTTCAGATATTCACAACCGCCTCACCAAACAGACCCGCAAGACTGGAGTCTTTCTCCGGGCCCTTCAGAGGGAGAAGATGGAGCATTCACTGCAGACACGGGGTTACTACTACTGGGAGGAGGACACTGGGTAGGCACACTGCCCCCAAGTGGTGAATGCAGTGAATGGCAACTTAACTAGTTCTGACTGGATAGGGGCTTTAGGGTGTCTCAGGGCAGTGGTGGGGAAGAACTAGTTACATGTAACAACATAGCTTAAGTTAGAAAATAAATGTATTTGTAATCCATCACAGTCATTCAAAAAATATAATTAATTAGTTATATATCAAAATGTTGGTGATTACAAAGGACCTACAGCCAAGTATATTCTTTTTAGTAAAGCTTACAGTATTTGTAGGATACAACATTAACTTTGTTTTTGCTTTGCTGAAATGCCGCCTTTAACATATTTCCAGACATCACGGATACACAAAGCTGTTGGAACTTTTCAGCCGTACTACCCAGTTTAAAACATTTGTTAGAAAAGTAGTCAAATGTAATAAGTTACATTTTCTTGAACAGATGATCAAAGTAATCGCTTAATATATGACATTTTTAACATGGTAACTAGTAATCTGTAACCTGCTACATTCCAAAAGTTACCTTCCCAACAGGGTTTAGGCTTGGGGTTAAGCTAAGCACACCTACTCAGAATCCCATCTAAGGTCTTTGCATGTACTTCCTGGGTCGTGCAGATGTGCAGTTTATCTAATTTATGCTGCAAAGTTTGTCACATATATGATTATACTGAGCACAATGTGCAGTGAAATGCATGTTTGTGCCGCCCTAGACTGAAAAAAAGGACACAAGTTTAATAGACGACGTAACATGCTTCAAATATTAGACATATTCATAGACATACTGTAATAATCATACTATACTGCATGCTGCCTGAGATGCTTCCGGTCTCTCTGGGACTAGGATAAGTCATTAAAATCTGGATGGATGGATTCTGCTTTTTTAGCAAACATATAAAATTCACCAGCTCACAGTCTGCACCATCACAAGTTCTACCAATGTTTTACCAAACTTCAGAAGAACAGGGCATTTTAGGGAATATCTGAAAATCTGATACCCACCAAATTATGTGGAGTGATATTCACATGTTCTAGTTTTCCAACCCGGTCCTCGGGGACCCATAGTCAGTCCATGTTTTTGCTCCCTCCCAGCTCCTTGCCAGACAGTCCATGTTTTTGCTCCCTCCCAGCTCCTTGCCAGACAGTCCATGTGGACCATCTCTGGGTCCCTGAGGACTGGATTGGGAAAGAAACTGGGGAAAACAGTGATTTCTGTAACGGACAGCGCTTGGGGACACGGCACTGGGCACATGGTGGGCCGCACGGCTTCAGGAAGGATCCTTCACTGCAGCTTTCCCCTTGCCTGTGGCCTGTTTCTGACTCACCTGTCTGGACTGTGTCTCTCTCCCCAAAGGCTCCTTTTCCTGAAGGTCCAAGCCCATAAGGAGCGGGATGATTTCGCATTCTGCTCTGTGAAGGGCTGTGAGAGGATCAAGATCAAGGCCATCATTCCGCAGGGCAGCAGGCCCAGTGACTGCAGGGCGGCAGCCTACCCCAGACATGCCCAACTGCCCGTCGTGGATGTCCCTATGCCCAAGAAGCTGCCTGCCAGCCACCTGGTAGGGGGAGATAACACAACCAAGCCTCACTGTCCAATCAGAGGGGCCCTGCAGGGTCAGATAACTCCCAGTGTTGGAAACCAGTGAAGGTCTCCATCCCAGTACGCGTAGTTCTGCTGTTATGCGAATTTCCAAAATGTACATTGACTTATTGATGATTGGGAAATAGGGGAAAGACACCTGAAAGATAAACGTAAATCTCACGGTGTGATTTTATTCCTGATACATTTGTGCTCTGTTACCTGCACTGATCCACACAGGATTACATTCCATTCTCAGTTAAGTCAGCTCACATACTGCGCTTTGGAAGTCCTAATTTTCACCAGATCTACTCCATTGCATTACCAAATTGCCTGTAGGTATGTATGTGTGTGTGTCTGTGTGTGTGTGTGTCTGTGTGTGTGTGTCTCTGTGTGTGTGTGTCTGTGTGTGTGTGTGTGTGTGCCCTGCGATGGGTTGGCGTCCCATTCAGGGTTATTTTCCGCCTTGCATCCGTACCCTGCAACCCCGAATTGGACAAGCAGTTACGGAAAATGGATGGATGGATTGCTGGGAATAAATGATGTTAAAAATATACAAATAAATAATGTCAAAATTATTGCATTTGTTAAAGATACACATTTGTTAAAGATACACATTGCATAACAGTACAAGCTTTTATGGGGGGGGTGTTTCGGCAGAAATGTGTATCGATATAAATTCATGACTTTCGTAAGAACATAAGAAATTTACAAACGAGGAGGCCGTTCGGCCCATCAACTCATTTGGGGAGAACTTAACTAATAGCTCAGTTGTTAAAATCTTATCTAGTTCTAATTTAAAGGAACCCAGGGTTTTAGCTTGCGCTACACTAGCAGGAAGACTATTCCATACTCTAACTACACGCTGTGTAAAGAAGTGCTTCCTCAAATTCATTTTAAAATGTTCTCCCTCTAATTTCCACCTATGGCCACGAGTTCTAGTATTTAAACTAATATTGAAATAACTTTCATGTTTTGATGAGTCTAAAAACCAATGTAAAGTATATAAGGGTGTAAATTGAGATGTTCAAATGTTTGGCTGCTTGGCTGTTCCTTCTGAGAAATGATGAACACAGAGGAACATTGACCTGTCCATTTGCCCACAGCACGACTCGGAGCACTTCCTAGAGGTCAGGCTGAAGTCCTTCAACACCCGCTTCTTCCACATCAAGGAGGACTTCACCTACATCGAGGTGCCGGGGGACGAGAGGGACAGGCATTCATGCTCAGTGTGGATTGGCTTCTCGTTTTTCACCATTCCGCTGTTGTTGCAACAGGTCGGTGGAAGGAAGATGTACCAGGCAGAAAATGGGATTCGTCTAGTTGTGGTGGACGGCCGTCATGGCAAAGTCTTGGATAGCAAGAGCTTCAGCAGCTACCTGCTGCAGGGCGTGCCGACTCAGATCGAGCGCTACGTCGCCAACCTCCAGAACGGGTAAGATCACTTGGTAATTTATAAATATATTCATAATGCATTGTAATGCCTTCATACAGAAGGCATCTATAGTGCATTATAGATGAGAACTTCATAGAGGATTCATAATGCATAATAAACATGGCTATAATGTGTTATGCCTTTTTATAACTATAGCCATGGTTATAATGCTTCATGAATGCATTATGAATGTGTTTATAAATTACTAAAAACACAGGTTTCGGTGAAGTGTTACTGGTCACTTTTTATGGCCCCAGATTTTGTTCTTTCTATCCCCGTTTTTTACAAAACGCTCATTGGCTCCTTTTATCAGTCCTGCGATTCTAACGGACACCTTCACGCATGCAGGTCGATAGTGCTGATCAGCTCTAAAGGACAGCGCGTTACCCGCGGACGCTGGACCAAGGTGCTCGAGGATCTCGGAGCAGACAAGAACGTCAGACTGAAAGGTAAACAGAGGACAAAAACACCCTTCCCTCTCCATCCTCCGTGATTCTCTTATAATTCTGATTAAATACAAAAGTAGACTGAAGCTCATTGATAGAATTGATTTGAAAAATAAACATTTTATACCTTAGATGTTTGTGTGCCATTCCTGAAATGACTATCTGTATGATTCACCATGCAGAATAAAGCTTTAATCGGACCAAAAAAATTAAAATTACGCAACCTTAGTGACGCTAATGGTTGCAAAACATCCTGGGGGTGTTCAAGGGCAGGACAGAAAGTACATCCCACTGTGGAAAGTTCCGACTGAAGCAGTGACTTGTTTTCAGTTCTGGGATATGTCAACGGCCATAGAATGGCCCCATTCAGGCAGGGCAGCCTGTGATGTTCTCTATCCTCGGCCTTTTCAGGGAAGCTGACGTTCGTGGGCTTCAAGGGCGATTTCCAGCCTGACTGGGTGAGGCTGGTGACAGACGAGAACGAGGCTGAGATCCATCAGGTGCTGCCCATTCCAGTGATGAGGAAGAGGAAGTTATGAGGCCTGGGGCAGGAGGAGGATGCACCTCCACGGTCGCCGCTGTCCAAGTGCACAATGAGGGAAGTGAGGAGTGTAAGAGGCCTGCGGGCAGGACATCCTCAGGCCAGAAAGCTCACAGGGGTGACACCCTAGATAGGAGCCATGTTTGTAACAAGTGTGGATGTGAATGGTATTCATTAGGAAAACATTCCGTTTTTGTCTCAGTGATGTTGTCTTCTGTCTCCAGTTCCAGTGGAGAGTTTCCTTATACTGTTGAAGGTTTCATGCATTTAATATGTAATATGTGCTGTTTTTTTTTCAGGATTCTCGAAATGTGATTCTTTTGTAAATGTTGTAAACCAGCATTAAATGGAGGCTTCAGGGTGATCTTAACCGTGAAACGGAATTTGTACGGATGGCTCTCTTCGAAAGGACAGCATTTAGGGGGCACTTTTGTCAGAAAACGAGAAGTGATGTTCCCAGTTTAACAGGTATCGCCATTCCGGCCACCTCTCGCCGAAATAGCTGGCCTTTTTTCGGAAATTGACCTCAACGTCAGTGTTTTGTACGTTTTTGTGTGTTTCAAAAACACTTCAGAATATATATCAGAAAAGAACTTTTATACTTATTTATTGTACAGACACAAGCCAGTAACTGCTCACTGGGAACATTCTTTAAGCTGTAAAGGTTTACTGAGGGCGTGCCATCTGAAAATCACTAGAGCTTAATTCCCGAGACACATTAATGGAGAGGAACTAGTGTGAAATGCAACATGCATAAACATCCTCAAGTTGTATATCGGATTTGTGGGTTTTTGTTTAAAAAGAAACCACGTAATGTGTATTTAGTAACGTGAATAAAGTGTTTGAGAACAAATCTGTATCAATGTCACACACCCTGTCTAAATGTGAACCTGGGGGATGGACTAGTGCTCTCCACATCATCATGTGTTTGTACATTGTATTCCCTTAAATTTAACTGTAATCTGGTAGGATGATCAGAAACCACAAGACTTGACCGTTCTTGACCTTTCGTTTGACGATGACTAAAGTCAGTCGGTTGGCGGACCAATATCAACCGGACCATGTCAGTATGGTCACTGTTCAGACCGCAAATGTACAAATGACTTTGTTAAAATAAATTCTTTTTAAAATGATGTTCCTTTTACTCTCCTTTAAAAAGCAAAAGGCTTTCGCATCAACATTTTTTTTTTTTCTTAAAGTCTTTTACTTCAAAACCCAACTGTACCGTGTAGCACTGCTGCAAAAGTTGAAAACATTCATTATGCAGAGATGGATACGGTCATGCCAGATTCTCTGAGACCAATCGTTTCACATATATAAACCGATTTTGGACATACACCACAGGAACTGAAATGTGAATTCAGATCCTCTTCAGATTCCATAAATGTATGACATACTTGCGTAGTAGAAAGTTTCTGTTCTAGGTTATGAAAAAAAACAAAAGCTTGATTATCAAACAACCTCAACTTGATCTAGACTGCAGCAACACTGGTAAGTCATTCAAGTATGGAAGGAGGTGAACTTTGCAAAGTTTACAGCACTCTGCATCTTGGATGTTTCAGTGTGAGCTTCACATTATCCCAGAATTCCTCTAAACGGTCAAAGACAGCAGTGTCAGAGATCCTCTCTCTCTTTGTTGGCCTTATTGCTCCCTTTGTTCCCCGTCTTGTCCTTGTTTTTACTCTTGTTTTTCGGTTTAATATCATTGCTAGCCTTCCCCTTTGCCTTGTCCTCTTTCTTCGCTGCCTTCCCAGGGTACACCTGCCCCTCCACGGTCACATCTGCGCAGCGATCCTGCGCCACCAGGAAGTCCTTCACCTCCCAGGCATAACCTCCATCACGTAGCATGAAGATGACTCTGTTAGAACCCACCACAAACCTGGGGGAGAAAGCAAGATCGCTCACTCACTGAATCAACACTTCATTAATTTTCACTGCAGCTTATTAGAACGGAAGGCCATGAACATTTATGGTATGTGTCGAGAACTGCCAATAGGATTTAGTAAACCTGAAAATGTTTCACAAAGCATTGGGGGCAGCGTGTGGCTCAGTAGGCTAAGCCTCTGTCCCTGTGATCAGAAGGTTGCTGGTTTGAGCCTGATCAAGGCCCTTAACCCTCCCTGGGTGGCTGCCCTTCACAGCCAACTTCCTCTCACCTACAGAGAGCGAGCTGGGGGAGGTGTAAAGAGAACTTCATCATGGGGATCTTTAAAAAAAAATACATATTCAAAATGTAATTGTATTTTTGCTCTAAACTAGAAATTTAACCTACAAAAAAATTACGGGGTGAGGAAGAAGGCTTAGCAGCCTATACTCATTACAGAACCTGGAGTCAGCAGTCGTACTACCTGCAAGTCAGACTGGCTAATCCAGCTGAAGCTAAGCAGGTTCAGGCCTGGCCAGCACTTGGATGGGAGACCAACTAAGAAAGTTGGGTTGCTGCTGGGAAAGGTGTGGCCTGAATCCCAGGGCAGTGAGGGGGATGTTTTTACTTTTTTTTCCCAGTAAAACTGAGGTCCTGACTCTCTGAGATCATAAAAGATCCCTGGGCATCTTTCAAAGTAGCAGGGGTGGTACCCTGATTTCCTGGATAAAATTGCCCACTGTGGCCCTTTCAAATCTGGCTTCCTAATCATCTCCTATACCTAATTGGTTAATTCTCTCCTACCCCCTTCACCACCTTAGCTACTGTGCGGTGAATGCACTGGTCACATCCAGGTGGGGGCTACATGGTGGTGGTTAAAGAGGCTCCCCATTGCTTCTGTAAAGTACGTTGTGTGTCTTGAAATATATTTATATAGCACATTAACTTTTATAACATTCATTCTAGCCACCTTTCTGCATGCCCCCTAAAAAGCGGCATCTCGTCACACAACAGTGAGCGGGGTTCTGTCACACCTCTGAACATCGAAGTTGGCATTGAAAAGGCTGCCCTGCCAGAGGCTTGAAACTTCTTCAGTCTCCTTCTCGGTGGGGTCTCCAGATATGGTAGCAAACACCATCAACGTCTTTCCTTTCTTGCTCATTTTAAGGAGCTCCTCAGGCTTCGAAGCGTCAATTTTTGAGAAGTCAATTGTTGGGGGCTGCCTTTTGTGTTCTGGAAGGTCCCCCTCTTCGATATCATCATCTTTCTGCAGACAATGCAACAAAGGGAAAGTATTTTAGACACAAACGGGATATACATCTGGAATAAGGACAAACAAAACTATACCGACTTAACTTCGATTCGGAGGTGGTTAGCGAATAGAATACACCAAGCATAAAAACATTCAGAGAGAAAATTAGGCTTTATATACTAAAGTGTTAAAGCCTTAAAATTCAAATTTTAAGTGAATGTGATCCGAACATTCAATTAAATTTTACGAAATTCAGATAGCAGTTGTCCATGGCATAGACAAGCCAACAAAAGAAAGAGGCTTCACTCCATCTTTGGCTTATGCAATTCGGATCAAGGTAGCAATGCGAAATCTCCAGCACGTATCTATCAACATTTCATTGTCAGTAGTACCGACGTACTAGGACAAACACACTGTAAACTTGATCAAATTAAAGGAAATAAATGGAAATTGAAAAATAGTTAAGCATATATTTAACGCAGATAGAACATGTGCAATTTAAGAAGCAATCGACAAACTGCAAAGATCCTAGCTTGCAAAAACAAAACAGAAAGTTTACCTCCCATTCCTCCAAAAGTCTGGCCATATCCGCGTCATTGTAGTCGCGGATATCTTTCTTCTTTTTAGGCTTTTTACTTTTGTCATTCTCAAGTGCCAGAACACAAATCAAAGTAAAACACAGCAGCAGAGAAAAACACTTCCATGAGGAAGCCGCCATCTTTTCCAGCTGTACGGCGCTGATTGGCCCATCGGCTTTTCTCGCATCAGATCACGTGGGGCGTGTCTCTGAGGCGCTCGTGCCTCCTCACCGTCTCAGATGAGATAGACGGACGTAGGTCACCGTGCTGGATAGTCTTTTGCATTTGTGTTTCTATACCGAAGGATAAAACTCTTACAACGGGCTTTAGCTTAAGGAAATTAACTTTTAAAATGTGAAATATAAATACATGAAAATGATTTTGATCAAATTCTAGATGCCAGAGACCGCAAGCTCACTACCAGCACCTGACTCTATCTCTGTGTGTGTGGAGGATGTAATGTTTTGTTTCTTATTGTTGTAAGTTGACAGTGATTTATTTTGGATCCAAGAGGGGGCGCTCGACGCACACAGGGGTATGGAAATAAAAAGCGCGGATGCAGGTAGTCCTCCCGGTGTGTGTTCGTAAGGAGTATAAAATCTAAATAAAGTGTTCAGGCACTACTTTGTTCTGCTTATTTTATAACTGCGACATTTTACAGAGGGTATTTATAAGTTCACTCTATGTGTGCGTGGGTTTCCTTCCACAGTCCAAGGAAACGCAGGTGAAGCAGTACTGGACATCTCTGACACACTCGCTAACACTGGGGAGGCGACGGACTACAAACGTGCGAAAGAGAAACTGAGTGAGTACTTCTTACCTAAAATGAACATAGCCTGTGAGACGTTCAAGTTCAGACGAGCCCGGCAGCTGGCAGATGAACCACTGGACTCCTATCATACAAGACTGCGGCAATTAGCAGCGACGTGTGGCTTTCCTGATGTTGATAGAGAGATCACAACTATGATCATTCAGACTTGTACGTGTAATAAACTGCGGCGTCAAGCACTACAAAAACCGGAGATGACATTAACGGAGCTCCTTGCACTTGGCAGAACTATGGCAATTGCCGAGATGCAGGCGTCAGGAATGGAAGAAGCACGACAAAGTATAACTCATGAACATATACGGGAAAACGTTCTGGCCGTACAGATGGAGAGGGGAGTTGTGAAAAAAAAATGCTACAGTTGTTCTGGTAGTTTTCTTCACCGTGAAGTCACCTGTTCGTAGATACCCAATCAGGACAAGCAGAAGACCCCCATCATATCTCACTGTGTAATATAGTGTAAATATACTGCAGAGTAGGGGTGGCATGGTGATGCAGTGGTTAGCGCTGTCGCCTCACACCTCTGGGTCCCGGGTTCGAGTCTCCGCCTGGGTCACATGTGTGCGGAGTTTGCATGTTCTCCCCATGT
>JAODJX010000020.1:15533941-15550090 GCA_026776945.1 Isichthys henryi | reverse complement strand
GGAGTTGCTAAATTGCCCGTAGGTGTGCATGTGTGAGTGAATGGTGTGTGAGTGTGCCCAGCGATGGGCTGGCCCCCATCCTGGGTTGTTCCCTGCCTTGTGCCCTTTGCTTTCGGGATGGGCTCTGGACCCCCCGCGACCCAGCAAGGATAAGCGATTTGGAAAATGGATGGATGGATACTGCAGAGTACAACGCAAAACAAAGTTTGAGTTGGACTGGTTAAGGTTCTTCTGAAGAAAAAGGAAAGGAGGGTTGTAATGTTTGTTTCTTATTATTGTAAGTTGACAGTATTTTATTTTGAATCCAAAGGGGGGCGCTTCCACAGTCCAAGGAAACGCACATGCTGACACCCTAGGAAATGCACAGGGCTCACTGTACACTGTTACTCAATGAACAGGCAATGAGAATGAATGGATGGCCTAAAATACACATGGCTTATGCTATTATACCGCAGTGACCCTGCTGAGACAGTTGGCTCAGCCCCTGTCACTGTACGTGTTCGAGGGTTTCCTGCCTCTCCCTGGAATGTCTGGGGGGGCCGGATGCTGGGCATTCTTGCAGTTGGCGTGGGAGTAGGGGCTGTGGGGGCGATTAAACTGTGACCCTTAACAAGAAGCTTCGCTAATGTTCACTTCTCTTTTCACAGTCCTTTCATTTATGCTTCCGGGAGTCTTGTGTCCCATCGCCACACTGCTACTAACCCGTCCTTCCCATTGTAATTTGTTTTTTCTGTTCTGGATGATCTCTGTAAAACACCAGTTACCTTAGAAAACCTAAATGACCTAAAAGGAGTCAGAGCCTCACTTCCTCTCCATTGTGCTGATGTTCCAAACGTCAGATCAACGACGCTAAATTTGGCAAGACACCATGACAGCGGAGTCATTGAAGACTCCTGCAGCACGTGAACTGGACTGATACGTCATGGCACTGCATGGTACGATGATCCCCCATTTACACGTGAGCCTCTTCATCTGTGACTCTGACTATAAATATCCATTCATTTGCACGCCCAGGGAGCAGCGTAGCAAGTGGCTTCCTTTCAGGAGCCTCCACCCATGGGCACGGCGTGCTCTACAGCTGTGCAGCTCAGCACAGGAGTCTGACTCGCTCTCACGGTTGTTGCCAAAGACACTTGTGGACAAACATTAAAGTGCGACACGGTTCAGCCACTGGCCTGTTTGGTTTGCCAAACAGCTTGTTTCTTTGCCCTACCCATCTTACTTGTGGATATATGTACCTGCCCTTACCATGTTCCTTTGTTGGCCATTGTTGAGGTGCTTGTGTTACCAGAAGGTGAAGTGTTTGTTTGTGGGTGTACATTTGACATGCATTTTGGGTTGCAAACATTACATGAGTGTTCCAATTCTAGCCTTAGTCACCTACCTTTGTTAGAACCCTCATGGTCCCCTTTGCTTCTATTATCTCTGAGTTTAGTTTGTAATAAAAATCTCCTGTTGTCAGTAAGCTGCACTGGGACTGTCCTTGACCCAGCACAGTCATTACAATACATAGTGTTCCCCAAGGAAGTCTATTTGTCATGGAGGAAACCACTACGACCATTGCTCTCAAAAAATAAATATTGCCACTTATTTCTCATCTTACTGAAGACCACCTGGATGGTCCAAAGCACTGGACTAGATTAGAAGAACTTTCTGGTAAAGGGACTCAGCATTAAGTTTGAACAACACTAAACACTACATTCCAAAACCAGAATCTCAGAAACTGAGTCATCTGATATGAAAATGATCAAAACCAGAGAGATAAATCAATGAGTGGCTCAAAAAAAAATCTTTACAATGGAGAAGTTCATATTCTGACCTCAGTTACTGAGGAAATGCTGAGGAGTGATTTGAAGTAGGCAGTTTAAGCTAAAAAAAAATGTGAAAGCTATTTGTACAGTGGAATGGGCTGCGATGCCTCCCTCACTCGACGGAGAGCTACGTCATTAGCAAGGACGTGCCGCTAAATATGCGAGTTCACGTACTAACATCAATGACCTTGATTGGTTAAACCATTTGTGCAATAAATACACGGTAATTTAAAATAACAGATTATATATGATATATCACACATTGAGTTATTCAGAAATCCAGATCATTTGAAAAAACACAATCTGTACGCAACCTTTTCTCATAACTCCGTATACAACTTACATAGGCTAATTATTAAACACCACTAGCATCGAAACCATAGATATGCACATTCTGAAAAAAGAAGCTGCCGAGATTTAATTTATGAAAAAACGACACAAATCATTTCTGCACAATGATTAATATAATTTATTTCCAGCACTGCAGAGTAAGCACGAGCAAAAGTGAGAACGTGCACTAGAAAATTAAAGCTCGTATTGCATGGGCTGCCACAAAAACCAGTGCTGACTGAGACACGATCTGCAGCTGCCCTGATGTTCAAAAAACTGTATGGGTTTGCGCAAAAAACAAGTGAGGAAATAATAAGTGGCCAACTTCGGTCAGGCGTCAGATCGTCAAATCTAGATAAGTCTGTACAGACATTTACATGTATGCATGAGTTTTATTATCCTGCAAATAATCTGTAGGGTTTGCAAACTACTCCGGCGCTTTCGATGCTGCTAATTTTAGGTTTATGATGGAATAATATAGATTTGCCGTAAGATTTCTTGCATGAGAGTCTGAAGGCGTGAGAGTTGGCAGCCCTGACCCCGGGTGATCAGGGTGACTTGCTGAGTCTAAGCCGTAAAAAGCCCTGAACTTCCATGTAAATCTGTAGGATGTTACCATACACGGCGGGCCCTCGGGCGGGCTTAATTGCTGGCAGAAAGAGCGGCGACCTCCGAGACCCGCAGACCACTCGCTACACCGCGGCGTGGCCGGAGAAGCGTTCGGCCCGCGGCTGACGGGGACGCGGGGACGCCGGAGCGCGCCGCCGGCTTCCTCTTCGCGTTACAGGCGAGCGGCGGCCACACCCTCCGCCGCTTCCTGACATGTAAGATGTAGCGGGAGCCCAGCAGCGTGGCTGTGGATCGCGGCGCTGCGAGTCTTACTCGGCTCGGCAATCCGGGTGAAAGTTGCCGAGGGAAGGGGGTGGTTCTGCTTTCGGAGCTGGCACCGGTTCCCCGGGGTAGCCGAACCCAAGTAATGGATACCAAAAGCGAAAGTCTGCGGCTGAGGGCAGCATGATCATGCGGAGATAAGACATGCACATGGAACTGCGACTGCAGACGGACCCATTTCTGCTTACGGGACTGTGCATGAAAAAGAGGAGGCTGGAAGTTAAGCGGTGACCGCCGCGTCTGAGCCGCTGTCGGTGGCTCTTCTTTCGGTGGATTGATGGGGCGACGTTGAGGGGCAAAGCCGGGGGAAGTCGCGTCCTTAGCGGCATGAAGCTGCGTCCCGGTGACTCTAACGGCAGGATGGTCGAGACCCACCCCAGGCACATCAATACGCGGCAGTAAAGAGAAAACTGCACAGGTAGACGGGAATCGAGAAGACCAATAAGTTAAACGCTGATTATAAGTCGGATATACTTTCTCAAGTTATAAAGACAGTATTCGCATAAACTGAGATGGCACTGGGATTCACAGTGATATCCACCAGGCCAGTGTAATTCCTTGTATTTAGCCAATTTTAATCTGTGAATATTTCTGTTTTGCAAACAGATCAATATCTGTAAATATAACATTTAGTGTGTAACTAACCGTAGCTAAAATGCGATAGATGTTGCCATTTTAATGTATAGAAAAAAGGAGTTGGAAATGAGCTTAAATATGCCGAAAGCTGCTTTTCCGCTGTAGACATCCATCAAGAAAAAAACGGGGGATGCTAAGGATGATAGACTCCCTTTTGTCGTTTATTACCAGAGACAGTAACGGAAAACTGGCGATTATAGTCACCTACTGGCACTGAAGGTTGATTTCTTTTTCAGCTCTGCGTTACAGCGCAGCATATGTACTCTGAAAGACTGCAAAGGAAATTTCTTGGTAAACTATTTTTTTGAGATAGTCGAGCAAGAGTGCTGAGCAGAAATGTCTTAAAGTACTAGTTGTCCCAAAGGAATGTGAGGTTTAATTGTCTTTTTAAAAAATATAAATAATAAAAAAAAAAACACAGTAGATCAGTTTGATCACCCTGTTATGGCTAGTGGGGGCTCGGGGAAGTCATGTAACGAGGGATCAGCGCCCAGTCCAAGCAGCAGCCTTCCACACCGGAGGCGGCTGTCCTCCATCTGCGACAGCTGTAAGGGCCGGATGCAGCTGGTGGCTGACCTGCTCCTGCTGTCCAGCGAGACGCGGCCGGTGGCAGGTGCCGAGGGACTGCCGGTGGCTGAGACCTTCGAGCAGTGCCGGGACACCGTCATCGCCAGGACCAAAGAGCTGTCCATCTTGACGCACGACATCCAGAGCCATCTCAACATGGGCCGCTTCGTGGAGGCGGGCGACCGGCTGCTGGAGATGGCAGACTTGGTGGTCTCGCTGACCGAGTGGTCTGCGCACGCTGCGTACCTCGCCGCCACCGAGGCGCCGGGCTCCATCTCCGCCCTGCAGGGACTGGTGGACCGCTACAAGGTGACGCGGTGCCGGCAGGAGGTGGAGCAGAGCTGCGGCGTGCTCAGGACCGCCGCCTTAGCTGATCTGACCCCCCAGCTCCTCCTGGAGGTCTCCCAGAGCATCTCCAGGAACCTGAAGATGCTGACCGATGCCTCCGTCCTGGCCAGTGAGAGATCCAAGGAGCGCTTCGCCAAGGAGCAATTCAAGCTGGGCGTGAAGAGCATGAGTACCAGCGCCTCGGCCCTGCTGGCCTGCGTCCGGGAGCTGAAGAGCTGCCCCAGTGAGACGGCGCGGGCACGCTGCGTCCTTTTCAGTGGTCCGCTGCTGCAGGCCGTTCACGCCCTGGTGGGCTTCGCCACCGAGCCCCAGTTCCTGGGTAAGGCAGCCTCCGTCAGCGGTGAGGGGAAGGCGGTGCAGACGGCCATCCTGGGGGGCGCCATGAGCGTGGTTGCCGCCTGCGTCCCCCTCACCCAGGGTCTCAAGGAGCTGGCTCAGCTGCCGGAGAACAGCGGCAAGACGGCAGAGTGCCGGGAGCGGCTGCGCAGCTCTGCCTGCGCGGTGTGCGAAGGCTGCACTCTGCTATCGCAGGCCTTGCGGGAGCGCGTCTCCCCCAGAACCTTGCCACTAGTTGACTCTCATCCTGTGAATTAAACCTTGAGCAAATGGAAGTGTGTCACCCCTGGGGGTGAGAGTGACTGCCAGAAAGTCTGGTGGGGGGGCTGGGGCCGGCCATTCTCCAGTCTGCTCCCGGTTTTAGGGTCTGCCCTCACACTGCATACAACTGAAGCTTTTCCAGACCCGAGACCTGGATTACCCCACCCTGTGGAGCCCCCTCCTCGTCACGTTTGAGGTCAGTCGGGACCAGGAACGTTTACCTCAGTTTTCTGCCATTTTGAAGATGACAGACTCCTGGAGCATGTCCACGCGATCGCCGGAAGGACGGCGTGTCTGTGTCCCTCTGTGAGTTTGGAAGGGTTAAAGCTGCTGTTATTGCATTCTCTGAATTGTTACACTATTTACCAGACTTACACATATTTGTAATGTGTTTTGGTCATGCATGTATGGCTATTTATTTGTACTATTAAAACATTGGTCTCCCGTTGAATGCAACTGCATTTCTTTTATTGATCTGCCAGTCTACCACATGCTTCAGTAATTTAATACCTGCTATTAGACACTTTTATCACATTAAATTTAATGAGGCCATGATTTAACAATTAAAGTTTCATTGATTTGCACTGTTGAATTTTTTAATGAAACAATTTCTGTGAATTTCCTTGCTGCAGGGCTGGTGTGAGACTTGAACGCAGACGTAGGCTAATTTTATCAGCTGTTTAATTTCTCTAGAAGTAAACGACCAGCTCTCCTAACTGTAATTTTGTTTGGTATCTGATGACATTATAAAAGCACTAAAGGGACATATAAGACACTAAACGGTATGTAAATGATGGGAATTTCCACAGTGCCTGCGAAGTATTTTAACATAAAACATTCAAAATGTACTGACAAGGAGCAAACTGCCCCCTGCCTGTATAGGCACAGTGGACCGGCCCAGGTTCTCCCTGAAAGTGATGAATGAGCTTTCTGATTGCCGCTGCTTTGAGGGCTGTGCTGATCCACCCGTCTCCGTCTTCTCCAGCAAAAGCTCATGCCAAATGTGTTAGGAACAGGAATTACGCCTCACGCTTAGTCATACAAATGGCGGTAAAGGTGTAAAGTTTTATTCACACCAAACTGACAGAAGATGTTGTCATGGCGAAACCTCTCGTCACGTGAGATGTGTCGGCGGCATTTTTGCGATTAATTCTCCGCATGCAGCGCTGCCTGCAGGCTAATGCTAAATGGGCTCGAACCCGTGCATGAGCAGTACACAGTAAACCAGACATTTCTCACCCCAAAAGCATTACCGTCAGCAAGGGCAGTCATCTTAGACAAAGTTGATGGTATGAAACCATTTCACCCATAGGGTTGTAGACATGAACCTTCCTGAGGACCTGCACGGCTAAGGTACCTATTGTTAGATGATAGAGCCTGTAAATCATACAGGATTTTGCCCATACTTTAGGCTCACGATGCCCAGCTCACCTGATCCATTCACCGTGGAACCGGCAGCACTGGGCCTAGATGGTGTCTTTGAAGCGGGCCCACATGATCTGCCTGTATACTGACCTGTTCCGTTTACTATCAAGGCACCATGATAAGCTTTCAACCAATACCAGACCCTCCCCTTTGCCTGTTTGAAGTTTCACAGCCACAACCCCCACCCCCTATTCCAAAAAGTATGTTTTCCAGGCCCACGGCCTACCTTCAGACGCTTACTGAAACAATGAACGGATGGCCAGCTCCTTGCTTGCCACAGATCACCCTAATCCTCTTTAAATTACATGTTATCTGGAGGCACTGGCTCCCTCATCAGAACTCCTCCGGGATTGCGACGGACAGAAATAGCACTGACTTCAACGGAATCCTGCAGAATCGCAGAAGCAGGTGCGATCGGCGTCTCATGGGCTGCAGGGGCCCCGGCCGCGTGGAAATGGCCTGGTGCTGATGGAGTTCTGCCAGAAGCCTTCACGTGCCCCAGGATCGTTTGCCTTTCCTGAAAAACTGAAACTCTTGCTTCACAACAGGAAGCCAATAGGCTGTGCTATCGGGGCGTGTTTCCTTCAGAGCAGAGAATGGCTGAGTAATAATTTGGAACAAGGGTTCGCCCATTTCCTGCCACAGGAGGGAGATGGGTGGCCTAACCCAGTCCCTGTGAGCCTCTCCATCCCTCTCCTGAAATGGTGAAAGACTCTCCGCTTTGGGGGCATGTGGGCTGCAGTGCTCATTCGACTTAACCGACATACAAAGGCATTGGATTTCTCCTTTACTTCATCTCTAAGCTCAGACCATCAAGCCAAACACACCCACACCACCAAACTCAGCGAAAATACGCCTGAAGAAAGTGATTTTTTTTATGCGACCACACATCTGCTCCATGTTACTTTTGATACACTGCTTTTTTATTAGTTGCGACCAAAAAATAATCTGCAAAGGCCTCATAAAAGTGCTATGTAACAGTTTGCCCTCTCATTACTAACACATGATGCCACAGAAGCTCCAACAGCTGTAAACAGCCAATGAGAAGAAGGGACCCCTGTCATGTGATCGCTGTCCCGTGAGGGCCACACAACTTTGGTGCCCCCAGCCCAACACGAGAGCAAAAAGTCACAGGACAGGCATTCCAGGGGAGCCAAGCAAACCGTGAACTCAACATTTCATACTACCGGGGGGGTCATGCATAGACCTTGAGGGGGGTGGATGAGGCATTTGTTGCCTTTATCAATATAATCAGCTCATTATGCAGTGATTCTGCCCTTTACTGTGGCGTCCTGTTTCCTTGGAAACACCCCCAGCATCAAATTCCCAGACAAAAAGCTGTGTGGAGATGACAGCCGGCATTGCCCCTCCAATGGAATGCCACTGGCATGCGTGGGGCCCTCTCACACCTTCCCAAAGATGCGCCTGCAAACGCCAAACAGTGGCCATCTTTGTACATTTCTAACCCCACCCGTTGGCCACCTGCCACGTCTGTTTGGACAGAACTTTCGGTGGAATCCAGGCTCCACCCCCCACTTTCCACCCACTCCTGGTTCCATTAGAGGATGGTGTCACCTGCCTTGTCATTGTGCCTTGGCTTCCGGCGGGGGGGTGGAGGGGGGGTGGTAGTTGACATTGAAGTTCTCATCTTTTTAACCCCGGGTGTCAGATTCACAGCACCTGTGGACCTGAGTGTGTGAGATGTCATCCAGAATGTTCCAGAAACATGTGAAATATAACTATGGTTTCAGTGACTTGGCAGTACAGTACTGCAGTGGGTATGCATTTTGACTGGAAAAATCGTCAGAATTTCTGAAAACATCTAAACTGTTTACTAAATATCGGGTAATCAATTGTAGCTTTACTCCATGTAGTAGTATGACGCATGAGGTATAAGCTGCTTAAGGTACATTCACAGACTATAAAGCTTCTCGCTCTACACAGAAATAAAACGAAGTCAGATAAAACTCGCGTTACTTTTGATGGCTGTTTGACAAAGAATAAAAATAATGAAAATGTTACGTACTGAATGAGCAGTGCAAGTTCATATACAGCTGTTAGAAACATCTAGTACAAATTTCTAGAGTCAACACTTTGAATGCTCATTAACCCTTTTGGTAAATCCTGCTTCTGACTATTACAGGAAAACCATATGATGCATGTTTGGTAAAGAAGCCTGTTGTGAACAGAACAGTTCTGCAAAAACCCAGAAGTGTGAAATTCTCTTAGGGGGAACCTAAGTATCTGCTCACTATTATGGCTGCAGATTTTTCCATATACCTTCTGTCCCTTTGAAGGCTAATATGAACCAGCTCTAACACACTCACCCTCTACCCCGGGAACATTCCCTTTGTGTGACGTCATCCCTTCACGCCAGCCCGAGGTCTCTCTCTGCCTTTTTAAAAATACCTATAAACACAAATCATGCATAGATCTATAGCCTGTGAATGCCAGTTCAATAGTTCATAGAAACTGATGAGTGTTATATTTGAAGGCCTTTTAGGACCTGGCAGTTTTACTCCTATGGAGTGGCACTATTTTGAATTACACTGGCTAGTCTGGGCGTTTGCAGATTCAACATGTCTGAAGAGGAACAGAGGGGTCCTGGCTAAAAAAAAAAATAAAAAAAATACGGATGTGATAGATTCCCTGCTCACTTAAAAGTGATGTAACACAACTGCAGCTGGCTCCCACTGGACGAGCCATAAGAGACAGGGTCAGAAAAGCCCAGCAGGGCGGACACAGGAGATGGCCTTGCTGCTAGCTTGGCCTGGCTGCCCGGGGAGCTCAGCACCGGAGCCTGTTGTTATATAAAAATAATACGGGCTCAGGGCAATAGCCTAAGAGAGAGTTTTCATCAATGGGGAAGGGGCTCGGGGGAGGGGCTGGACGAGGCCGGAGCCTGCCAAGTACCCCCTCCCTGCCCTGTGGCCGTGCCTGTTTACTGGCTCCGGGTGGTCTGTTTTTCACGGGGGTGTGGCCCGCTTCCTCCACAGCCGCGGCACTGAGCGGCGGTCTCTCCAGCATCCTGTCAGCTCTGAGCATGCCCACTGCAACGTCACAGGATCACAGCGCCACCGCCTTCAAGATCCAGCTGGCCGAGAAAGGCGGCCTCAGATCAGCAGGGCGACCATTCAGTTCCTCTTAGATTAGTACACTGGGGAGGGGGGGCGGCGGGGACACAGTGGCCACTTTATTAGGTACACCTACTTGCCAATGACAGCAGCCTGCTCCTCCGAACAGCTAATCACGTGGCTACAACTGAATAGAGCATGCAGACAGAGGTTCACTTCTATTAGAATGGCTGAAGCACCAGATCAAAGCAATTCTGAACGTTACTGGTGCTAGGCGTGCTGGTTCCAGCATCCAGAACGAGCCAACACCCTAGAATTTTCACACACCACAGTGTCTAAAGTTCACAAAAAAATATTAAAACCCACCCAGCATCATTTATATATATATATAATAACAACTCAGTACTCCAGTGTCCCCCCACAGTCCAAAAACATGCTGAGGCTAATTGGAGTTGCTAAATTGCCCGTAGGTGTGCATGCGCGAGTGAATGGTGTGTGAGTGTGCCCTGCGATGGGCTGGCCCCCCATCCTGGGTTGTTTCCTGCCTCGTGCCCATTGCTTCCGGCATACGCTCCGGACCCCCGCAACCCAGTAGGATAAGCGGTTTGGAAAATGGATAGATGGATAACAGCTCAGTACACAGCGATGCTTTGGAAGGCTTCTGAACACGAGACATGTACTCTGTGAGCGATCCAGAAGGGGTCCTGCCCAGTACCGACCCAACTGGCTACTGAATGTACATGGACTAGGTTCAGTCAATATCGGTCTTGTGCTTTCAGGTATGTCCAATCCAAATTAACTTTGTTAAGTCAAAATTAAATCTTTTGTTTCAATGTATTTCATAATTTGGCTTCACCAGATTCTTATCATATCATATCAGCATCTAACACTGATGTTGAAGACGAGTTACAAAAAAAATAATGTTATAAATTAGTACTCAGCATAATCAACATTTATATGAGTTCCTTAATTGTTCGGTGATTTTTGGAAAGTTTAATTTACATTTAATTACTAGTTAGTCACAGGCAGTATTTTGGCAGAAGTGCTCCAGCCTTTTGCCTGGAAATGCCCACAATGTACCGCTCAGTTCTTGTAATACATTTCTTTAACCACCCATCTAACAGCAGATGCTGTTTCCACTGCTATTCCGATGCTCTCCAGTTGGTAAAAATTTAAAACACAAAGATGAAATCAATGTTATTAACACTCCGTAAAACATACAAATTTCCATATCAGATTAAGTACGAAAGTAATTCAAGGAACACTGATTCAGTTTATTACTTATACTATTATGCTATTTAAGCAATGTCTTGTACTGTGTTCGTTTTTTCATTGTAAATAATTAAAAACACATAAAAGCGAAACCAGTACTTCATATACATATGTTGTGAGCAGCTATGGGTGTGGTCACTCCCTGCATGCTAATGGAGAACACCTGTGACTAGGATTGGGGCGGGGGGAGACAGAGTTATAAAGAGAATACCTAATTGGGGTGGGGAGTGGGATCTTTCTGACCGGAGAAACCTTGACGGGGCTAGAGGGACATGTGGGGAAAGGAACTGTGGTGTGTCCGTCGCAGGTAGTAGACCGGCCGCGGATGAAGACAGTTAGTTACGGGGGGTAAATGTTTAGGGAAGGATAGGAACTTTTGGTTTAAAAGGCTGGCAGCAAGGAACAGTCGGTTTATCCGAGCCCCGTTAGTTGAGGAACCTTAATCTCCCTTCCCTGGAGAATGCGGGGAGGCCGGGTGTGCTTCTTTCCAGGGAAGTAACCGCTTTTAATGTTGTATTTTTGGGTGAGTGTGTGTGAATTTTATCCACGAATTACGGTTGTGAGCAGGAGGGCGGGGTTAGAAGGTACATCGGGAATGTTTTGTTTGTGATTCCACTGGTGTTGTGATTTTGAGTTGAGTGGGGGGGGATTGATGTGACATTCCTGATGAGGTGTGTGTTAGCCCTCGAGAAGAGGCTGTAATCCGGGGAATATTTAATAAAGATTTTCTCATATTGGCGTCCATATTTGTCTGGACCTTCCCAGCATTATTAAATTAAAAAGGTGGTGGCAGCGAACTTTGGCGGGGCGCTTTTAGAGAGCGCATTCTTCACACATACATAACTCCGAGCGGACAGCACGCAGATGAGGCACCATGACGAATGGGGACCCCTATAGGACAAAATAAAAAAAGACTCCACGCTCCGAAGGCCGTTACCACAGTGACGAGGTGTAAACAATCCGTCGCGGGGAGACACCGCGGGGATTGCCTGGAGCCGGCTGATAACCTGCTGATGGCCGCTATCAGGACTTATGGGCGCCATGTACGCGTCGGAAACTGGAGTGAGGATGTCGTTCTCGACGAGGTAAAATAGCATCTCCAGTCTTGGTGGGAGCTCTTTCGGGCGGGAGTAAACTGGGAATGTCTCTTCGCTAAGAGCCGAAGCTCTTCATATAGGTGTGCCATACGCTATTTAAAATATACACAATATTCCTGCAAATACGTTCTTGGTATTAAGAATATCCAATATATTTTTTATGTTCAGTGTTTTCAGATATTATCACTGAAACACCGCATTAAGAGTTTTAACCCCAAATTTTGGTCACGGACGCGGGGTGCGACGTTTAACATTATAACCTGGACGACGAGTAAACGTGTTTGGATGCTAAAGAATTATCTCCACTCACGCATTTTTACACAAGGATGTACGGGTGAAATACAGTACGATAAAACACAACCAATGGAAAAGTCTAACCGTTTTATCCACTGTAATATTGCAGTTAGGATTACCGCCTAATCTACGTCAAGGAGGTGAACTACCATTTCAAAAGGAGCTGGATTTCACTTAAACACTGTACGAGTTTTTGCTGCATGCTGATTGGTCAGTCTCCTGTAATCATGCACGTGTGACTAATATTAATGAGAATCGGCTCAGTGAGTCTTTCACTCAACGAAACAAACCAGTTAAAGCACAAGAAGTGAACTGTTTATCCCATCGCATTCTATTTTATGCAATGATCCTATCCTATGGGGAATTTAGATACATCCAAATCGCCTAAACCGGGGGTGTCAAACTCCAGTACTGGGGGGCCGGAGCCCTGTGTAGCTTGGTTCTTTCCCTGTTCCACCACAAATGATTTAGCTCAAGAGCTGTGTGGTAATTAGCACAAGGATTTGAATCAGGTGAGTTATAAGGGAAACCAAAAACTGTGCAGGGCTCTGGCCCCCCAGGACTGCAGTCTGAGGCCCCTTAGCTAAACTAAATGTGCTTCGAACATGGTTGGAATCTGGAGTAGCAGAAGAACATGCTAACCTCACGCCCCCTGGAGGTGTGATATCCACTTAGCCAGCACCGTGCAGAGATTTTTCGAGGGACAGGTGCTCAAACGGAGGGGTGGGGAATACCTCCAGCTAATTCTGGTATTTGTTGATGGGGAGGGGGGTTAAGGTTAGAAGGTCCAGGCGCACAGGCACCCCCCGGCCCCCAAGTGCCTGAACATAGCTACTGTGTTGTGTAGCTGAGATATACTGTAATAGATATGTATTCATTATTTATCTGATATTAATGCCCTGTTCCTGTTTTAATCCCAGGAAAAGCTGAAAGACTTCCTGGAGAAGAAAGAGAAAGGAGAGTTGGTTTTCCAGAAGACAAACTTTGTAAAACAGAATATGCTGAAAAAGGTAGTTTAATGGTGTGTTAAATGTAGTGAGAATTCCAGTAGAATGTCTAACTGGTTTCATATGAGTTTTTTGACTGCAAACTGGTTTCTGTGTACAAATGAACGTGATAATCACTTGCTTAGTGAAACAAGAATTTCATTTTGAATATCGTTCCCTAGATCGACTTGACAGTAACAACTGATGGATGGTTACACTTTGGGGATGTGGTGATGCTGGTTAATCCTGGGGGCGACCAGGGCGAGCACTCGCTAGGCTGGCAGATGAAGAGAGATGCAGCAGCCGTTAGCATGCATTTGGACCCTAGCTCCACTGCAATGAGCTCACTTACCCAGACGCCCCGCGAGGTCACTGCGACCAGAGCCGTGGAATCTTGTGCCAGGACTGCCTTCGTCATCACCAGGTAGCCGTTGTTCACCAGCTTGTTGTTTTTGTTACACCAGCCAATTTTGCATATTTTAAAAGAAACGTTTATGTTTTCATGAACTAGCGTTGATGGGACACCAGAGGGGGAAACCGTGAAATATAATCAGAGTTTCGCCTTTCGTTTAAAAGATGCTTTTGCTGGCGAGGTGAGTTCAATTTGAAGCAATGTGGATATTAAGAAAATCTAATCTGAATTTCTGAAATGTGCTCCCTCACCTATTGTACACATTTATGAAGTTGTGATTTTTAGGGAAATGTACAAAATGAGTCTGTGGAGAGCATTGCTTTGGCTTAATCTTTACGGGTTCTGCTGCCACTCACAGCTGTACCTAGCGAGTGATCAGCGGACGTTCCTGAAATGTGCCAGGAGGTCCTGCTTACAGGAGGTCAGCCTGACCAGCCACACATCCTTCCTCACCTGCTGGCAGGTGGTCTACCTGGACCCGCAGGAGCGTATGGAGAACGAGGGCCTTCCTGTCCCGGTGCGACCCCCCCCCCCCACCTGATTTTTATTTTTCCATCAATATATCTGCAATATATCTAACTTTGCTTGTTAAGCTTTCATTCTCACTGCCTTCTCTGCAGGTAAATACAAAGGTCCTTATCACTCACTGCAAGACAAACCAGTGCTTAGCTGTACTTGGAAATTATGTTTTGTGGTAAGCCTTTTTTAAATAGAAGAATTTACTGTTACTCACACTATATAGCTCGAACAGTATGGACACCCTTATTAGAGGAATTTTTAAATTAAGCCACACCCACTACTGATACACATGTATAATTTAAGCACACAGTCACGCAGTCTGCAGCTGCAAACACTGGCCGCAGTGTTATGGACAACCAGTATCCATGGTTATCCAGAAGTGATTAGTGACTTTCAACTTTGTACCATCATAGGGCGCCATCATTCTCAAACGTCAGTTTTGCCAATTTTTTCCCTTGTAAGAGTGTCCCTGCTCAACCACAAGTGAAGTGACAGAGGAGTGTAAATGTCTGGGAGCGAGTAGAGCAGAAAGGTGGGGGCCACACAAGCTCCCAAAAGGGACCTGATCACCCAACATCAATACCCACCCTGAACGGCAGCAAATCCCACCAGCATCTAACGGGCAGCCTTCCCAGAGGAGTGCAGCCTGTTATACTGACAAAATGTGCACCAGATCCATATTAATTCCCTTGGTTTTCAGAGATATTGAATGAGATGGTGTCCACATACTTTTAATTTAACTTTTAATTAACCAGATACTGTACTAGGAATGCATGCGTATATCAAAGAATTCTGCTTGTTTGTAGAATTTTTAAATGCAAAGAATGATTCAAAACCAAGCACAATGTAATTCACAGGACAGCCTATGGAAAGGAGTACGAGGTGGTGGCCCAGGCCTTCCTGGACTCCCACAAGGCCGAGCGAGAGATGAACCACTGGCTGCTGGTTACTGCGGACGTCTCTGTGCAGGGCCAGGCCATGACTGACACACCCCATGCAATGGCCGCCATGTCAGCTACTGAGGATATAGCGCACTGTGGCACTAAACGCGGCGCTGAGGAAGAGCAAAACGTGTAATATATCAAAGTCACCTTTGGAATTTATTTCTATTCCTTAATGAACAAAATATCACTCGGTAAATTAAAAGAATCTCAAATTGCATTAGCTATATTCTGCATACTAGAGGCTGTAACATCTAATAGTATGCTTCATAAGATGGCCATGCTGAAAATGTGTAGTAATGTACATCCTTTTCCAACAGAGGGCGAGAGCAGCTTACTTTATGTAGCTGTAGACCTGTCTGTAACATTACCAAGGTGGTAAAATGTGTTCTGTCATGTGGATATTTAGCTGTTAACAGTCTAAACTGCTTAGTGAGTTTCTTATATACTGTTTCGTGTTCTTTTCCCTTATATATATATATATATATATATATATATATATAATGTTCCTTAGAATGACTATTTCAATTACAATGATATTTTTAAAATATATTTGTAGTTTTTTTTCCCTTCTAAATCCAAAGTGGTGTCGCTGAGAAATAGAGAGGAAACAAGATGCCTGCGTTTGTGCGAGTCATTGGGTCAGAATACTCATTGCCACTGTGCTAGTGTCTAGTGCACCCAGTACTGATGTAGTCATCTTATCAGCCTGTGCTTTAGCACAGGATGCCCAGTGTCACTTTAGCCTGTGTGCTAACATAAGATATACTATGTCACTGTAGCCTGTGCTTCAGCACAGGATGCCCAGAGTTACTTTAGCCTTCATGCTAACCTAAGATATGCTGTGTCACTGTAGCCTGTGCTTTAACACGGGATGCCCAGTGTCACTTTAGCCTGTGTGCTAACATAAGATATACTATGTCACTGTAGCCTGTGCTTCAGCACAGGA
>JAODJX010000020.1:15498998-15517729 GCA_026776945.1 Isichthys henryi | reverse complement strand
GTGGGTTATATGCAATGTGATGCATTTGGGCTTGCCTGGATTTACGTGTCTCCCTGACAGACCGCGTTATTAACCCCCAGAGGTGACAGTGAGAGACACACCGGCCAAGCATTAGTGTAGTCCTGATGTCGCAGACCGTGGCCCATCCATCAGACGTTATTTTTTAACGGAATTATTCCCCAAGTGCACTGTAGATACCTCCAAAAAATGCAGCAAGTTACTGGAGAAAAATAGAAACATCTTTGCACAAATTTGAACTGCCGGCTGTTTTTATTCTGCAACAATTTCGGGGAGGGTGCGTTAAATACTGCCTTATTCTGCACCCCCCCCCCCCCCCGCCCAGCTGTTTGAAGACATTCACATTATTGTTCTACCCAAAGAGGATGGAACTGATCTGGGTCCAGCTAGGGGGACAAAGCACAAGAACAGAGCAACCGCTGTGAGTTAATCGCATTAACGTCAACCAGACCGATGGCACGTCACCCCACACGCCCTTACTGAACGCTCTTAGACAATAATCCAGATTGAGTGGGACTTCCTGTTTATTATATACGTATTACACACAATGTAAACTTGGATGGTACTACGGCCTCGCACCTGATATCCACCCTGTGTGTCTGCACGTTTGTATGCTCTCCAGGTAGCCACACGGGTTTCCAGTACAAAATCATGGCTGTGAACTGGTGCCCCTAACACACCACTCACGTGTGTGTGTCCTGCGATTGACAGAGATCCCCTACTATCTGCTCTGTGCTTCCTAGCATAGCCTCCAAATTCACCACCACCCTCTGCTGAATAAGCAGAGATTACATGTAGGTGGATAGATAGACAAAGCAGATGTTTTGTTGATTATTACAGAATTAGAAGAAAGAAATACTAACACAGATCAAAATTTGTAGTTAAATATTATTTCAGGAACCTTTTAATATAAAACCAGGGAATTGGAGATGGAAATGGAGCTTTATATACCATGGACCATATTCTTCCTCTCTGGGAGGAACAGGTGACTATAGAGAAGGGAGACGAAATGCTGTCCATTAATGGGCGGTGGCTGAGCGGCTCGGCACATGGGGACCCCACAGCCAACCTACAGGAGGCCAGAAAGTCTGCCCCAGCCGTGGTGGTCGTGGTGCGTAAGCAGCGGGCAGCAGGAGGAATGCCCCGTGGCTCCGGCGATCTCACAGAGTGCCTCACCTCAGGTACACAGAGACATGTTCTTCCGTCTAAACCCCTCAGTTATTATGATCTATGGGCTGCAAAAGGGATGCAGGGGGGAGGAGTCGCCACGGCCACGGTTGTGAAGGTCACCAGAGTCTGATTTTAGTTCTGTTCCTGATATGCAGACTCTCCTGCCACAGATCTGGAGAACAGCAGAGGCAAAGGATCCCTGCATGGACAAGGGGGCAACAGATCCTATGAAGGTAAAGCTGCTTGTTTCTGATTATAGAACAAAGATAAACAGTGAGGAACATTGATACAATAATTCTAGAACCAGGCCCCAAACTATTTGGTTGCTCCTCAGAGCGCACATGAGATCACGATGTGTCTGAGGTTCTGTAACTGAGCAGGTCTTCTTACACGTGACACTTCAGAGCAGAACAGATCGAGATCATCGCTGGACCTGAGCTGCTGAGACTGCGGAAGTCGGGCCACGCACACGAGACCAAACAGGCCTTGGAAAGGCCACTGTTAAGATGAAAGATGTAACAGCTTCACACGATGAGGAAGCCACCTCTGGATCGACAACACAGCCCGTGCTGCACAAAGCAAGAGAACCGTTACCACGGAAGTCAACCCTGCATCCAACAGCAGACCAGACGAATGGCTCAGGAACCTCAGTCGTGAACTTAAGTGGGGATACCTGAGCTTGTCAGTAGAAAACAACAGCCATCTGTTCTATGCTGTTTTCACAATGTACTGCAAAAACATGCATTGAACCAAAGATAGTGAGAAATCAGTTGGAACAAATGCCTCAATGTGAAACAAAGTTTAAGATGACTGTCAGGAAACGTACAGGCTTTTCCATACAGAGCGAAAGATGAGATTTATTGTGGGAAGCTTTCAAGTGTTACTCTGAAGTAATGTCACCACTGCACCCACCTGCTATCTCAGCGCCCATCCTGTGCACATCGATTCCCACGCAGCGTTATACAGGTTAAGGCAGGATATCGGTTATTTAAAAACTGTATGCTCGTCACTGGTCCAAGTTTGATCTTTGTTTAGCATAAACAAAATGTGCAATTTTCCATATGTTACAAATGTTGTGTGAGGTATAAGCGCATGTTATTAAAAATGTGGGTGTATGCTTATCTGTGTATTATCAACTGAAAAGCTGTAACTGTTGCTAAGAGGGTTATTTTACAATCATCTTTTGCTGGTTTCATTTAATATAGTATGTATACTGTGTTAAATGTATGTTAGTGCCCTCTGCTGACTAATTGATCCGTGTTAACCCTTGAACATATGGTCATGTGACGGAATCGGGCAGGAGTAAGTGCATGCTGGGAGACTCATGGAGTCGACTTGTGGGGAAGCTTGTCACTGCAGGACCTGTAATGGTGCGTTGGATTATATCTCGGAACTCAGAAATGCCGAGGTGAGCGACATCACGTCCGACAATCTCCCGTTCGAGGTACCACAACTCGGAACAAACATGGCTGCCTCCATGAATACGTTACAGTATGTTGCTTTATTTTTTAGCAGTTTGGAGTAAGATTATTATTTCCGAGAGACAAACAAGAAACACGAACTAGTCAAACCACATTAAAAGCTTTATAAAATATTTTAGTACATTCATAGCGATATTCGAGAGGTAAACAAACTACTAACACGTCTGGTAAAAATCTGATATTGCATCCTAGGATACTGTTTACGGTCATGATATGGTATTCTCTAAATCGAACACGTGCAATTACATTTATAATTATTAATACATTTAACAAAATAAACATTTTTAAAGATTTGTAAAATAGAATTACTGTTGAGTGTGTAAGCCGCCATGTTGAATTTACGTCACAGGGGCAACTCGGACATGAAAATTTTGTCCGACACCAACGTCAAAAAGTGGCGTTTTCGTCCACGCACCATAACTCCTAAACATTTGGTCAGAAGGCGCACACGGTAATTTCTATTTATTGTATTTACTTCTTGTCTTGTGTTGAAAAGTTTGTTTGGAATTGCGATGATGTATGAGCTCCTGTTTAGCGGTAATATTGTGGATCTTTTAGAATGTTTGTAAGATTAAATGCAATGCGGGAATTTAATACTATGTTTATAAAAGGTTTTCACTGAAACACAAGGTAGGACATAGACCCTAATAATTTTTAATAAGGATGCTGGTGGAATGTAGAAACTTGTACAAGTTGAACGTCTACAGTGGCACACAAAAAATTAAATCCATTTGAACTAGGGTACTTTAAATCTGAGAATTTATCCGGCTAAGCAAGAAAACCAGCTTCATGATACAAGCCCCTGTTCTCCGCTTAGTTCAGTATAACCCAGTTTACATGGACATGCCAGCAGCATGGAATATATGCAATATAACACTGTTGCAGACACGCTCACGAGAGACAGGAACAAATATGTATGATTGTACGGCTTACAAACGTTTTTGACTAACTTTATTCACTGAACCTGTGAAAAAATGTTATCGGATTTACAGTAAGATAACTAAATTTGGCGGAAGATAATTAGTCCACCAACGGTTTATTAAGTTATCAGAAATGCTAATCAACTAACGAAAAGGTTAGCCTCGCTAATTAGTGGTTAGCAGATTAGCGGAACCCAGCTCACCACTGGAATCTAGGAATATGTTTAGTCAGCATCACTGATGAGGTTTTACAAAACTGTAACGGGTATGAAAGGCGGCACAATCCAGCAGAGAAGGAATGAACCACATCAGATTTCTCTCACAGCCCCCGGAAAGGCAACCATCAAAAATCTTTCAGGGATTTAACAGCTTTGGTGAGGTTGCTGTAAAACTGAGTCATGCTGGAGGGAAAGAAGGAGTCGACGACTGAGCGGGGCAGGTAGCCCCCCAGGTCCGTCTGGAAGAAGCTCAGCAGTTGAGTCTTATTTGGCTCCCTGGGGACACAAAGGCAGATCGGGGAGGCGTAAGTGAGCAGAATCTAGAGACTCAAGCAGGCACTTTATCCCACGAATTTTCAAAAGAAGAAAACATATATATTTTTAATTAAAATTCCTTTTCAAGGCCTTTACCTGTTACCTGTAACATTATTTTTTACTGCCTTGTTGTTATGACATCATTATTCTGTCCTTTCTGCATACAATGTATAGGTATCTACTGCCCCCTAGTGTCCACTATAGTAGATGCACAATGACATCTAGCTATTTCCATGTGAGGTACAGTACGCGGAGTGCCTCTCCTATCACTTACCCCGGGATGGGAACACAGAAGCAGCCGCAGGGGTGGTTAAACCCTCTAACAAACCCAGACTGTGGGGGACAATCGGGGTGATCTACATGGGTAGCTGCAGAACAGAACAGGTCACATGTACAAACACTGCTGGGGGAAAGCAGCAATAACACCGAAATTCACTGCTCATTGTTATGTGTACATATTACGAACCGTTGGACGTAATCGTGCCGTCTTCATAGCGCTTTACTAGAACCACATCCACAAAGTCTCGAGGTGCGATGATGCCCATGGCGGCCGAGGGGGTGACGGTACGACACACAGACACGGCCTGGGCGAAGGGGGCAAACACGCCAGCATGTGGTAATGAAAACACCGTGTTCTATACTAAAGAATATCATTTTGTGGGCTTAAAAATGAGAAATATCAAGTCTGCCTGGATAAAAAATTCAGAAAGCAAATGAATATAAACATAACATACAACACAGTGGAAAAGTTTTAAGCAATGAAAGAAATCTGTTTAAATAATCTTCATGTCGGTGTAGAACAGGTTACTCGATTATTTGTCCCCGAAGTCCAGATTCCATCCACGACACCAATCCAAAGTCCACTGCCGTTTTCCGGGTAGATTTTATTGGGGGATCCCTCCCACTATTGAATAACGGGTTGGTCTGGATTTGGATCAACCATTTGATCATCCCTGGTGTAGAACTATGGTATTATGTATGTCAAAGTGTGTCAGCTTAGCCATGTCAAAGACGCTGCTGGAGTCCGGTACATGCAGCACCCATCCAATATACGCATGTGCCGCATTCCACTATAAGTATACCATGTTGCACTTCTAGCTATTCTAGGAGACACTGTGCAATTATTATTTTTATCGTATCACCTGTTCATTTGCCTGTACATCGTGTTACATCGTGTTTTTGAGCAAATATACACGTATTACACCAATAAATAGCAGCGAACATTTTGTTTGGCTGCATCGGACTTTTGTATAGTACTGTACGTGTTACAATACTCCGGGAGTCCAGTCTGATCACACACTCACGTCGTTCACCGTTTCAATCAGCTCAAACTTCTTGACATTGTCGTCCCACTTCACTCGCAGCCCGTCCGGTAGCGGCTTTAAACAGTCCCACAGCCTCCCGGGGCTCGCACTGATCACCCCGTCACCTTTGTATCTGGTGACATGAAATCAGAGACTATATAAGGCAGCATAAAAAAAAACACAGAAAAGAACAATCGTGTGCTCTCAACGGCTTTAACAACAGAATACATTTACGTAATCGAACAATACACTCATTTTTTCAACAGCTGACATATATGAATTCCTTACAAACGACATTTAGTTCAGGTAAAAAGATCTTTAACGGGCCTATATATTTTAAGGCGAGGTCCAAATGAAAAATCTTTAGGAACATCATGCGGAGAAATACTTACAAATTGCCGGGGAACTCGGCTGACGGGCGCCAGTAGACGGTAACCGCGTCCTGAGGATGAAGAAGCCGCACAAGCGCATGTCAGGGGGACCCTAATGTGACAGACCAGCGGGCAGAGAAGCGACACCTGTTATACCCAGACACAAGCGGCCGAGTGTGTCTTACTATTCATGCGTGATCATTAAAATGTAGGAAAAGCTCACAAAGCCGACAGTGGACTTGAGATTTAAAGGCACCCGGTTCATCTAACATTAGTATTGGACTCACTATCATTATATCCCTAATCACTACCATATAGCTCCCCAGATCGTTTCAGCTGCATGACTATGAAATCTTCTATCTTACAGGTGAATAAATCCTTAATTGCACGTTGTAAACCTACCGTTTTCTTGCAGACTTTCCATCCCGACTCGTCCTTGGAGTACGCGACGAGGCTGTCGGCCACGGCATTTGCTATATGCTGGTAATCCATTTTAAAGCTAAACTCAATGTTCAGGGGTTTTCTAAACCAATAGCGCGTCTTCTTCTTTTATTATTATTTTTTTAGCAATGATAAACACTAATTAAATACAAATTAAATTACACACCAACGACTTATTCTGTTTTTGATTTGCGTGGAAGGCAAAACCTAAAATGAAGCAGGGATGGTAATATTTCAGGAGCTCAGAATGACTGCAGACCCGACCCAATTCCTGGGTGTTTAAGTCACCTGTGAGCTGGTGCAAATACGGATATTCTTCCCTACAACTAAAGAAACACACCTCAAGTGTTGTGCGATAAACGGTCCTTATATAGCTCAAAATGAGATTCACAGTAACTGCAGTACAGAAATCATCAGTTAGGCACATATAGTGAATCTGTAAATAAAACAAAAATTTTTAAAATGACTACATACACAGATAAATGTACAACTATTTTAAGATGTACTGTAACCGGCAACTCTTCCGCATTGTGGGCAGGCACATTTTTACGTTGTACTCCGGGAAATGTAGTTCATACAGACCTACATTTCAACTCGTTAGCGAACTGCTCAAGACTACGTATCCCGTCATCCATCAGTACATTTCCAGTAATTACTTTTCTTAAGCTTTAGAATGAGATGTGAGAGGGGGAAAAAGCTTTTTAAAATTCATTTAAAGTGAAATTGTGTAGTTGCGTTTTGTAACTACAAGATCTTGTCATGGAAAAGTATTTATTAGGTAAAGCACTATATCTTTTAATCATTAATAAGAAACAGAAATGAACTAGGTTTAGCCGAAATCGTATCAACAAAATAGCCAATTTTACTATGATGAAGTATAATGACATTAATCTAATTAGAGTTGGATTTGCATTTGCTTAAATCGGTGTTACTATTAGGCTTAGAAATAGCATTCCCCTTAAGTGCCATATCACTTGAGTATTATGATCTAAGGAACGTTCCTACGTATTTTAATGTTTCAAGTTATATTGTCATATACATTCGGATAATATAATGAAATTCTTGTACGCCGTTGTGGCGGAGGGGGGTGCATGGGTGGGCGATAAAACGTTCATTGGTACACTGTGCAGTATAAAAAATAGTGCAATATAAGAAAGACGTAATAATAAGCAATGTGATATGGGGATGACGAAGTAATACGGGACGTGCAAATTATACTATTGCGTTAAGAAAGTGCAGGTCGTGCATGAACAATGCTTTAGCGACAGTTTCAAAATGAAAATTAAATTCACTTGCTGTTTGGAGCATCGCTGTGCGCTTATTGTTGGCATACATCAGCCTGGATACTAAGAGCTGCATACTGAGAAACGGGAAAGGATGTTTAGGTTAATGAATCCAGACACACTTGTCTTCCACTAACCTTGTTCCTGTTTTACTTTAGGCAATGTGTATCCGATACCTTTGACAATAACCTGATATCTTTAACGATGTTAAAAATAAAAATTTAAACTTTTCAGTGTCATGATGTTAAAATGTTAAAAATATAGCCAGATAAGTCAGTTGGATTAAATCCAGGAGCGACACAAGGGTCCAGTGTATGAGAGCAAAGCCAAGATGCGCCTGGTAATGCAGCTCATCACCCTGGTGAACTCGAGAGGAAAGTCATTGGCCGCTGTCTCCAGGATGACGTCACACGTTTTTTTTCCTGGCCACTGAAAGGGACACAGTGCTACAGTGGCCTGTGTCTGACTGTAGGGGGAAACAGTGAGACACATAAAGGGAACGAACATAAACAGAAGCATCACCCCATAAAAATGGCTTCACCTGCACAAGCAAATACCAAACAGACCAAATTAAAATTCAATCAGTACTAATTATATAATCAAACCCAGAACAGATGTCCTTTGTGCACATTATAAGCAATGCTTGATCAGGAGTCACACAAGTGGTGAGATTTTGAAACTCACGGAGGGTAGACAGACCGTTCAGTACGATAGGAGCAGGCTGCAGATCAGCCAGTGGCTGAACTCAGAACAACTAGATAAACAAGGGAAGTGGATAAACCAGTTGGTAACAGGCACATCAGTCCTTCCAGCAGGGGTTTTGCAGTTTTCATTTCTCATGTCACTGACATCCACACCTCCCCTCCAATCAGATACTGGATATTTTTTAAATAAACCATTGTTACTCACCCAATTAAATTAAAATTCTATTTGTGCAAAGCACAATGCCAGCATCACAGAGGGTCCTAGTGCTTCTAGGGGAGTGGACATAACCAGCTAATTTTACCTTGTGGGCGATGTGACAGCGTAGTGCTCATTGTCTGAGACAAAGTGAAATTGATTAGCTAAGTTGGTACCCCCAGAGAAACTGGCACCCCACATCGGGTAGCCGTTCTGTGGCCCACAGACATGTGATTATTCTGCTGAGACTGGGGCTCGAACCGGCGACTTTCTAAGCACAATGACTGGAAGTCTTGAGTTTGAAAATGAGAAAAAAATGGACCAATGTGGTGATGTCATGCAATGAAGACTGTGATTGGTTAAAGAAGTGAAACACAGGCCCCTCTCTTGTTTACCCAGGGACACGTTGAACTTGGGAAAATCAGGATGTCTGCCAATTGGGCAGATTCATCCAACCAATCAACTTGAGCATGGAGATAGCGCCCTTCCTGGAGGGCAGAGACACTGCGGCAACCAGGCTGCTTCTAGATGAACCCTGTGAAGGTCGGCTTTTGTTCCAGCCATCAGTGATGTGGTTGTTCATGTGGACATGGCATAGCAGACCTAGTTATAGGGAACAGATCCTCTATGGAATGTATGACAGGTAATTAAGTTGGCTTGTGGTGGTTGAAGGATGGATGGAGGGAAATGAAATGTGAACAATCAGGTAAATATGTTGCCTTAAACTGATCTGTTGCTTATCTAACCCTAAAGCAGCAGGACTTACTAGAACAATTTGCTAAATTCAGCTTATACAGGCTCAACTGGTAATTCATATTTTATTGGTTCAGCAGTTATGATAAAAAAGAGATTCCCATTATGACTGGAAATTCATTTCTAGGGGCAAAAGTTTTGTGTCACCTCTCTTATCAGTACAAACGGCTTAGAAAAAACACTAAGGAATCATTAATAAATATAATAATTATAAAAATCTAAGGTCGCTTCAGATTCTGAATTCACAAAAGCTTAAGCGTAATTATGTAATTAATTTCTGATGGAACAAACCCGTTTACGCAGTGGCCTCCCAGGAAGCGTGTGCACAGCTGCTCTTATGCACGCACATCGCGCAGTGAGCTTGCAGTCAGAATGAGGCCAGGCTTAAGTATGTCACACGTACCACATTGTTGTGCCACATCATTTGTCTTAGGGTCGCATGGCTATATCTGGGCGGGTGCTGCCTTTTGATACCTCCCCCTTTGTGTAACTCAGTATTGTCACATTTGACAAGGGAGGCACAACCCAAAGGCAGCATTGGGTTGGACTGATAAGTGATTTATTGACGTGGAGGACAGCAATAAGAAAACAAAGGACCACAATGGGGTTAAAAGTGAAGAACAGGAAGGAATGATGAGCCTGGACCTGGAGTGAGGGCAGGCACTAACGAGGAACTAATAAAGGCGGGTGTGGGGTATTATCACAGTAGACTGAGAACAATTAGGTGGTCACCGGGTGGCCAGCACCCTCTGCTGGCCAACTGGGGACATGATGGATATGGTTCATGACACACATACAGTTTAAATTAAGATTTTTTTTACCATATCATGCCTTGTTTTTACATGCTATCTTCTGCTATTGTGAAGTTAAGTGTGTGATGATAGTAAGTACTGGGTGGATTCGGCCACACGCTGGGTGGACCGGCCTGGTCCAGGATGGTCTCGGAGGTGTGGATCTCACTAATTTGCTCTCCTGGGTAGGCCTCATCAGCAACAGAGGGCTTCACCACATCCTGAGTAAAGCAAACAAGCATTAAAAAGAGGTAAATTAAAAACGGAGACCCTTCTTCACGGTGGCAATAAGCAAAGGCAAGCAATAAGCAGCCCAAATCTGAGATGTGCTCAGAAAACAAATGGCTTATTACCTGTTAAACAAAGATGGGATCCACACTGCCTCCCACCCACAGACGGCTTGTTGAAATAAATATTGCTCTGTACATTACAGTCAATATCTAGTCTCCAAATGATACCACTGGGAAAATAGTAAGGCAGTGCATTCACATATTGATTGCCATCATAATGCTAATATAAGACACTGAACGGTGATTGGTCAGGAAGGCCGCTCACAGCTCAGACTCCTGCGCAGCGTCGGCAGCCTCAGCGAACTTCCATTTATCACGTCTAATGAAGACAACGAGAATAAAGGCCTTCTGAGGCTGAGGGAACTAGGGCAGTTACAGCTCCTGGCAGACCTGCACGCTGTGTATCTCCCTGTGCTGGTCCTCACGTTGACCTCAAACAGTGTGGTCTGGTCCTCTCCATCCCCAGGAACAGGCAGCTGCTGATGTTCCTCCAACCTGCTGACCATGGGGAGAAAGGGAGGGTAGCAATTATTCATCTTTGCTGTATACATATGTGTGATCATGTTGTTTTAAGGCTTTAATCCAAACATTTAAATCAGTGTATGATTTAAGGGACATAGTTGAAAGCCTTTGCAGCTCTGTTTCAAAGTATGTGAGATTCATGGGGTGTAGAGACTGACCAGGTCTGAGTGTGGGTCTGTACTGTGGGGTCAGATATTCTGAGTGTGACTCTGTACTGTGGGGTCATATGCTGAATGTAGGTCTGTATTGTGGGGTTATATTCTGAGTGTGGCTCTGTACTGTGGGGTCATATGCTGAATGTAGGTCTGTACTGTGGGGTCATATTCTGAGTGTGGGTCTGTACTGTGGGGTCATATTCTGAGTGTGGGTCTGTACTGTGGGGTCATATTCTGAATGTGGGTCTGTACTATGGGGTCAGTTATTCTGAGTATAGGATACATGTATTGTGGTAAAGAATGGAAGAATTTTACGTCTTATAGTCAATGTTTATGAACTTTACGTCAAGGGTTAGGTACTGTGGTTTTGGATAGGGGTACAGACCAGGACTGTCTGTGGATTTATCACTGAATATCAAGAATCTTAAGCTGAAAACCTGATGATACTGACAGCAGCTCCCCCCTTTTCCCTCGGCTGTCTTGTTTTTTCCAATTATGCCGTCCCAGGCAGAGAACACTTATCAGCACATGAGACAGGGTGAAACTGTACTTCTTGGCCATTCTTTGCGTCTGAGACACAAAAACATTTCAAGGAATACAACACATGAATCAAACTGTAAAAATAAGCACGGGAGTTATTATGGTACAGTACTGCACTCTGGCATACATTAAGGAGATCAAAGAGGAACACGATCGTATTACAGAGAGTGATGCCAGCTCTGACAGTTTATGAGAAACCCCCAGACATCTGAGGATCCGTTTCTGTATTTGGTGTCTGCGATAGATGACAGTATTTCTAAAACAGACGGATGCGGCTGAAGGCGAAGCCAGTCACCCCAAGCAGGAAGAAAGCCAGAGGTGGCTAGCAGCCCGGTCTCCTGGTCTGAGGAGCGGAGGAAGGAAGCCGTTTGCGCTGCCACTGTGAATCCTCAGCATTACGGAGAAACCTCAGCTCTGAGCAAAGGCCTAACTTTAAGGTTCACAACAAGATCCATTACTACAATCTTATCATTTCAATACAACAATTTATCAGACAACCGAAACAAAATACACAGCACCCATTTTTATACTCTTTCCTGTTTTTATGAGACAATGTTCAAGCACTTCAAATTAATTATAGAGTACGTCTGATGATTCCCTTGTCAATCCTGAGTCAGAATATATTTACATTAATTCAGTGTTAATAGCCTCTGCTTAATGCCACTTAGTCAAATAATGGTATAATGTGTTACATGATGTATAAGAACACATGTAACATTAGCTGGATGCTACCGTCCTTAAGTTTGACTGCTGAGTGCTTTGAAACTGCCGTTTGTGTGCAGAGTAATCAGCAGCTCACCTCAGGCAGGGCAACGGAGGCTCCTGCAGTGATGGTCAGAATGATGCTGACTCCAAACAGTGGATGGAATGCACGGCTACGCTGGACCCAAATTGATCTTAAAACCCACTCTGCCGAAACATTCCATAATACACATACTCCATAATCATCAGTTACCACTCAGTGGAAACTAAATTGCATAGGTAGCTCGAGATTTTATAACAAGTTCTATACTGCAGAACGGTGACACATTCTTAGTGTATATGTGTAAAAATTCTCTATAGATTTGACCTCAGTACTATTACAGAAGCAGACGAAGTCTGTTCTATAAAAGTACATCGCGGTACCTTAAAATGGTGAAAATTGCCCGGCACCTCGCTAAATCTAATGTAAAGTGTTACTGAATATCACAGCGAAACTTCCAAAGAGCTTTAAAAACTACCAAGCTGGAACACTGCCTCTTCAGGTCAGGCAGGGTCTGAAAGATGGGGCTGTGGTCTGCACTTGGAACACTGCTGCCTGTACTGTAACCACTTATCCTGTTCCGGTTGGGCCCAGAGCCCATCCTGGAGGCTACGGGTGCAAGGCAGGGAACAACCTTAGATGAGGTGCCAACCTATGGCAGGGCACATTCACACACCAGTCACTCACACACCATTCACTCACACACCATTCACTCACACATGGACACCAATGGGCAATATGGCGACTCCAATTAACCTCAGCACGTTTTTGGATTGTGGGGGGGAAACCGGAGTATCCGGAGGAAACCGCAGGATGACTCCATGAAAACATGCAAACTCCTTTTGATTTCTATGCCAAATGAAAATATGCATAGATATTTAAAGCGTACCATTCAGCGTCTGCCTTGCACAATCCACTGCCTGGCATAGTTTGACTTAACTTAGGTGTGACTTTTAATCGGACCCTAAGGCTAAGGCAGTTAGAGAATCATTGAGCATTCTCCTTAATTGGATGCGGTTCTAATGAACGTGACTGACTTATCGTTGGCCGACAGAAAGACATTCAGAGCCTCATTTAGCAGCTCAGAGGTGCAGTAAAAGCTTCGCACAGCAGAAACATCACAAGCAACTGAACACATCCAAAAGTTGAAGTGCCCTGGCCCATGGGCACCGCAGGTCGGCTGGGGAGGCGCGTGCACTGCTGCAATCTGATCTTAAGCAATTATGTTACTAGAATTACACTTGATTTATCAGATTTGACATCATACATACGGCATGATAAATAGCTGAAGTCGCACAAATAAATATCCATGAGCACCGTACACATAGATGTTAACCTGCTCATTTGTATTGCATTTTGTTTGGTTACTTATGGCTACAGTGAGGGCTGGGTTGGGGTTAAGGTTGCCATGTTGGGATAAGCGTTTTCCCCATAGAAATTAATGGAGAGTCCCCACAAAGATATGAATACAAACCTGTGTGTGTATGTGTAAAGGGTCTTTGCAACCCTTTCTGTGGCTCTATTTTCTGTCCGTATCCTAGTTTATGGTTCCACAACCTTGAGTTTGGTTTTAATATTGACAAAGTTGAATCTCTCAGTCTGAGACACCCTCTATGGAATTGCATGTCTATGAGGTCACTTATGTCTGTAAATGTAACCCTCTTTGCTGCAGTGAAATTAGCCTCTGTCCACTTTATACCTTAGACCAGTTTAAACCAATTTACTGTACCTTAGAGCAGTTTAGACTGGTTTAGAGCAGTCGGAACGGTTTTATGACGAAAGCCACACTTTGAGAAGAGCTTACCAGCTATAATATACTTACTGTCCATGAAGCTTCCGTGACACCGACCAACAAGATGAGGGACCTTGAGAAAGGCTCCAGAAATTCAAATTCCTGCTTTACCTTAATTATTTCACTGTGGATTCTTTGGTAACAATAAATGTTCATCATATAATAATAAAAATCAGTTAAACTGTAAATAGGACCTCGGTAAAAAGCTGACATCCTCGATAGGACAAGATAAATAGCTTAATCAATTCATCTAAGATGAAAAATAGCATAATAAAAAACACATATCATTATAAGCAGGGAAAAGTCAGATACAAAACCCACAGACCCACAACCCAATATAGCATGTAGATTTTCCATTTTTCTGGGTGCATGTAAATCAGCAGTCATGCACAGTGAGAGCTGCGTCTGCAGAGAGAGTAATTTGGGGAACTGTGCATTTGATACAAGATCACATCAGCTGAGGGGGGGCTTGGCGACCATTGTTATAAATAACTATAGGCACACCCAGCACAGAGTCTGACAGAAGCTGTAATGTCTCTAGCTCCTTACCAGCAGCTGATGCTGAATTCAGCCTGTCGAGTGATGCCTGTGTGGACACCACCTACCTGTGGCTTCGGTATATTGGACGCATCCAATCCCTATGTAAGATAACCTGACTCCAGAGCAAGTTAAAAAGAGTGAAAGACCAACTTAAAATGATATTGAATTTATAATACGAAGCCTACCGTGCTGGCGAGAATGTCATCTTTGCAGTGCGCTTAGAGCTTTGGAACTCTGTCTCGAGAGTAGGGATCAGTCACAGGCCAATCACAAGGCCTGCTCTGCTGGGTCAGAGGTCAAGGTCAAGACCACAGAAAAAGAGAAAGGAATGGTCTTTAAGCCTTTGGGAAAAGCAGTTACGTCCGCACATGCCACTGAGACACAGCTTGTATGTGATGATAGCTTTTATTCTTCTAAGAGTTTCCCTCAATAAGAATGATCTTTTTATCTCCATGAGTGTCAGTTAAACATTAAACTCTTTATGGGATCCGTTGGCATAATGAATAAATGTTTACACAGCCATGGTGTGAAAGAAAGAGCCCCATTCCGGGCGTGTACAGAGCGGCCTGTCGTAAGCCCTCGATAAACTGCTTTCATAAATCACTTGCCAGATCCTCCTGCACCCACTCAGATGTAAGTAATGCAATTAGAGGCCAGAAAACAGTATCTTATCTGAGCAAACGGTGCTGAGCTGAAGGTGATGAAGCACGCCGGCTCCCTCTGAGAGGCTGGGGAGGCAGAGCCAGTCTCCGGTCCTAGGACTCCGCCTCTGGTCACACTGTGTCGACCTCGAGGGCCGTGGCCGTTGGAGATGTTGGCTAACGGTCTCTGCTTGGATTGGAATGTTCTGGAACACTTTGTTGGGGCAGCGTCTCACAGGCTCGAATCTTGCCCCTGTTATTTATGTAAGAAGTTTGCATGTTGTCTCCGTTGGGGACTCGGTTCCTCCTATGATTCAAAGGTGTGCAGTTAATCAAACTGGTGCCTCTGAATTGCCCATAATGTTTGTGCCTTGTGACGGACCGGCATCCCATCCAGTGTACCCCTTCACCCCTATGCCTTGCTACTGCATAACTACACATGCATTATGTCACGTCTGAGCCCCACCCAGAACCACAGCACTTACTAATAGACTAATACCCAGGAGTGAACTAGCATAGCTCAGGTATCTCCTACTTTATTTACACTGAGAGCTGTATCTGCGAAGAAAATAATCTTTGGTTTTTGTTCGGTGTAATGCAAGATAATATCACCTGGGGGGTTGGGACAGTCTGGCCAATTTCACTTTGTCTCAGATATGATTTCTGAAACGTGATATGGGAGCTACGCATTGACTCTTGGTGGGTGACGTGCCAGCGACCGCTGGCCCAGCTTCTCAGCATCTTCTCCAGCTCCTTTGCTGATCATTAATATTACAGAAACATCATCGCTGCTTCATCAGCAGGTTTTCTGTCGATGCCGATACATCTGTGGAACCGATAAATCAGATGATTTTATCTGCAAACCAATACAGAGTTTTACTTTTTACAGACTTTCCCAGAAGCATTTTTCTGTGGTGATATGAGATTAATGAGGACACTAATGAGCCTAAATTTCTGAAAAGTGCTCTCAAAGCCAGGAGTCTCCCTGTTTTAGATGAAATATGTAAAAAAACACTTTTTGAAGCCTTTTGAAATCTGTTTTCTAGAAGCATGACTAGCAGAAGCACCTGATCTAGCCCAACAATCACAAATGCATGAGAGTACCCAGGGCAGATCTATAGTGACAGGGAAATAGGGGGTAGAACTCACACCAATGGGATGGGAAGCCCTGGAGGAAGCCCAGAAAGAAGCCCAGAAGGAAGCTGAGTAAGAAACCCAAGAAGATTCCCGGAAGGCCCAAAAGGAAGCCCTGGAGGAAGCCCAGTAAGAAGCCCTGGAGGAAGCCCAGAGAGAAGCCCAGAGAGAAGCCCTATAGGAAGCCCAGAGAGAAGCCCAGAAAGAAGCCCAGAGAGAAGCCCAGAGAGAAGCCCTGGAGGAAGCCCAGAGAGAAGCCCAGACAGAAGCCCTGGAGGAAGCCCAGGAGGAAGCCCAGTAAGAAGCCCTGGAGGAATTTCAGGGAGAAGACTGGCTCTGGCAAGAAAAAACTCAGCTGTAAAGACAAAATGCAGATGACCAAAAGAATCTGTTTTGGAGGGGCCACCTGGTTTGCAATGGAGTAGTGAACATACACACCACGTAAGAAAGTGTCGGCTGGATTACACACCACCAACATGAGTCAGTAAGGAGCCCAGCTGCTTCTGGGAGAAAGTGGGCAGCAGGGGATGCTGGGAAGGCAGGCGTCACACTTGAGAGCTGCTCATACGTGCCTGAGGTGGTGGAGCCTTTCCTCTATCTCCAAAAACAGCTTAAATCACAATAATTACATTAATTCACAAGTAAATGGGCAGACAGACACATAATTATAACTCGTCAAGGATCCCACACTTTGAATTTGACAACATTCCCTCCTGAAATGCAATGGGCTTTATTTGTGAGACCGGAGAGCAAATGTAAGCGAGTGTTAAATGGCTTCCTGTGAGAGCCATGAAAGGCTGCCTGGGGCAAGCACTGACCTACAGAATAATGGGTCACAGGGGGGGCGAGCTGGTCTTGCTTTTGTTGGCCTGGTATTATCATGGGCTCTGTCAGCCCCTTAGCGACCTCTGGTGCAGTTTGGGTGATCACTGTGCGCCTGCTCATATGCAAAATATGCCTCTTGTTCACAAACCGTGTGTATATGTCTAAGGCACTATGAACTGCCTTGCCTTATGGACTGAGAGTCACCCTGCTATGCAGGCCGAGGGAACTCACATTAGTTATTACACGTTAGCAAGCGTTGTGTTTATGAGCGAAGGTCACTCAGTCATACTGAAACCAGGGACGGGGGAGGCCTACCTTTGATTGTACTGAGACAGAACATGTAGGCCATGTGCAAGTCAAACATGCAGCACGTCACAAGTCGTACACTGTAACTGAGTCACGGTGAGGAAGGGCAATGCCGCACTCCACAAAAAACAGCCGTCAGGGTTTATTTTAAAGGCTCCTTTGAAGTGCGGGGATGCAGGCTGTTTATTGTTCGTCTATAAACAGCTACTCTTCCATGTGTTAGCGTGTAGAGTGCTGACACTCGTACTGAATCATTGGCAGATAATGGACCTCAAGTCGGAGTGTGTGAAGTTAAACACAGGATATATTGTCTCTCTGGCAGGCGGCCGTTAGACAGCCAATCTGCAGGGGGATGGGTAACTCAACACATCTTGCCTCTGTTTCGTACCTCCTGCCATTTTATTGGCACGGTGGCGGCATCTTCGGGGTAGATCCTGACACCACGGCCTTTGGTATTTCTCTGTATGACTGTTTTATTCAGCAGTGGACTCTTCCTCTTGCCAAGGTAACATGAAAACAAACCTCTGCTCTGAAAGACGTCACTTACATTCGCGCGTCTAAACTAGGGTTGGCCCTCCCTGTGTGGGAAGGGCAATGGCCACAGGGTGGCAGCAGAGAGCTTTGCAAACCAGAGCCTTAGGCCATTATGGTCCTTCCCGGCAAGATGCCTGTTAGATGAATGCCTCTATTAGAGAGAAAATGACAGTCATAGTGCTAATTGAAACTGGCTGGAGAATCACTAACTCGACTGTTTGCACCATAGGCGTGCTGCAAAAAACACCGATTCAATGGGAACAGCGTGAGGACTCAGGAATTAACACAAGTCCATTATTGCACTCATTCCTGACATTAATGCATCATTTGGAGAATTATTTACAGGATATTTACTTTTCATTTCAAGAATAAAAAGCTCTGCTCTGTATATACATAGGACGTATGCTCTTCGGGGGGTCTGATGCACGAACATAACAATGAATTCGTTTTGCTTCCCTCCAGACAGGCTGCGCTTGACACGAAAAGGACACTGAAGCAGTCTGCTGTCGGGCCGCTAATGACCCCGCTGAGGCCGGCTCCACCGCCCTGCCGGCGCATCACATCGCAGCCAATCAGGCTGATGTAGGAGAGACTTCCTGTGCACTGCCTGCTTTCTGTGTTTTGTTCCCCTTCCGATTCAGTCTCTCGCCCTGACAGCTTAAGATCCTCGGGAAGGGAGGCCATTAAAGGACGAGGGAAAAACCACAAAGCCGAGAAGGGGGGGGGGGGGCTGGTCGCTGGTGTG
>JAODJX010000020.1:15441755-15459489 GCA_026776945.1 Isichthys henryi | reverse complement strand
TGTGCCCTTTGTAAAGACAGACAGTCCTCTAAACAGCCCAGCCCAGCACTGCCCCCCCCCCCCCCGCATGGCTCACTGAGACGTCCGGCACGGAATCGGGGGAAGCGAAGAGCAGAGTCACTTTTAAGGCGAAGACTCAGAATCTATGTGGGGTGACCAAAGTGGTGCCAGGCAGAGCGAACCCAGGCTGCATCCCCTTCTGTGTGGGAATGTGCATCCGATTTTCCACTTGGACTATCCGCAGATTTTGAACTCCCAGGAGAATTTGAAAGGCGAGCTCTGTCTGAGAGCCGCATTTCTGCGCCTGGGGAAAATGCAGACCTGCATGAACGGGATGGTGAGGAAACGCTGCTTAATCCAGCCAACCACGCCCACTGTCCTCTTAAGCCTCCCCTCCTTGTCTTCTACTTTCCATATTTTTTCATTTCTGCACATTTAAACATGACTGTGAATCCCTCCTTTTACTGTCATTTCCTATCTGCGTGTCACACCGTGGCCCTGGGGGAGTGTAATCTCATGCCGTTGCATTCCTGTATATGGACGGTATGACAATACAGCCCCCTTAAATTGGCTTGACAGATGACAGGACACAGACGGCATGCAGCACAGCAGGCAGCGCACATCTGCCGTAGACATCACCAGCCACTCATGCCAGCTCTGAAGGCCCCAGACCACACCTACCAGGCTCCACATCCCAGGCCACACCTGCCATACCATACCTTCTAGGCCAGATCACCAAGCTCCACCTCCCAGGCTCACCAGCAAGTTCCATTTCCCCTTGAAGCTGAAAGCATCACTCTACTGATGAGTTGGCTGGAAAGACCTTACAATGTAATTCATGCTCCTGTTCAGTACAGCCTCTGTCTGCAGTAGCTCACTGCCAACCGGGATGCCTTTTCTCACTGACTGCCTTAGCTGGTGGTCTAATAAACCTCATGTCTTTCACACCAGATTATGTGCTGTTTCATGGCCTTTCCATGTAATTCCTCATTGTGGGACGTGCTTGTGAATGGCAATAAATAAGCAATAATGCACACTTATGTCACACTTATATTACTGCTGATGAGTAAAACTCGCATGGATGTGGAAAAAAAGATCTCAGTGGATCCCTTTTTGTCTTCAGAACGGCCTTCATTCTTCGTGGCATAGATTCAACAAGGCGTTTGAAGCATCCCTCAGAGACTCACGTCCATGTTGACAAGACAGCATCACACAGTTGCTGCAGATTTGCCGGCTGCACCTTCACTGTTATATTGGATTGAGAGCTGCTGACTGTGGAGGTCATTTCAGTACAGAGAACTCACTGTTCTGTTCAAGAAACCTGGCTAGATGACTGGGTCAACTGTTTTTTTGGGCAAAAATGCTTTGCTGATGATAGGAGGACGTTACCTGCCTGACTGCATTATGCCAGCTGTACAGGTTGGTGGAGGAGGAATAATGGTGTGGGGTTGTTTTTCAGGCGCTGGACTAGGTCCCTCCGTTCCAGTGAACAGAACACTTAATGCTTCAGTGTACCAAGACATTTTGGACAATTCTATGCTTCCAGCTTTGTGGTAACAGTTTGAGGAAGGTCCTTTCTGTTCCAGCAGGACTGTGCCCCAGTGCACAAAGCAAGGTCTATAAACACATGGCTGGGCGAGTTTGGTGTGGAAGAACTTGACTGGCCTGCAGAGAACCTGACCTCAGCCCCATCAAATACCTTTGGGATGAACTAGAATTGAGATTGTGAGCCCGGCCTTCATGTCCAACATCAATGCCTGACCTCACAAATGCTCTTCTGGATGAATGGGCAATAATACCCACAGACAGTCCACAATCCTATAGGAAGCCTCCCCAGAAGAGTGGCAGCTGTTATAGCTGCAAAGGGGGACCGACCCTGTACTGATGCCTATGGATTTATAATGGGACGTCATAAACATTCCTGTGGGTGTAATGGCCAGGTGTCCCAAAACTTTTGTCCATATAGTGTGTTTATATGTATATATGTCTATGTGTGTGTGTGTGTGTGTGTGTGTGTATCAAAAGTGTTGAACAGTCAAAAGTTTGGATATACCCACCCTTAGAAAGGTGTATCTGTACTAAAAATAATGATAATTAATTATAAAGACATCAGAACTATAAAGTTCTGGACACAAAGCAGTCAGTGAGAAAAGGCATCCCGGTTGGCAGTGAGCTACTGCTGACAGAGGCTGTACTGAACAGGAGCATGAATTACATCGTAAGGTCCTGTGTGGGCCAGTCAAGTTCTTCCACACCAAACTCACCCAACCCTGCCTTTATGGACCTTAATGTGTACTGGGGCACAGTCATGCCAGGACAGAAAAGGACTTTGGGCCGCTTTTACTAGGTACTGACCACTGGATACCAGAAAAACCCCAAAAGTCCTGCAGTTTTGGAGGTGCTCTGACCCAGTCGACAAGCCATCACAATTTGGCCCTTGTCAAAGTCACTCAGATCCTTACACTTGCCCATTTTTCCTGCTTCCAACACATCAACTTTAAGCAGTGACTGTTCAATTGCCTAATATATAACAACACCCTTGACAGGTGCCATTGTAATGAAATAAAGCATGTTATTCACTTCACGTCAGTGGCTGTAATGTTATGGCTGATAGGTTTAGATCACTGCAGGTGGACTTCCTTGGATAGCGGTGAGGGCTTCGGCCTACTCAGCCAGGGCCCTGAGGAGATTGGGAGGGTTCAGTGAAGGGAGGGGTTTAAGGAGACCGTATCCTCGGATAGCATTTCGCCACAGGTGACGGCAGGGGGCAGGCTGTCAGCCGGTAGACTCGCATCTAATGTTCAAACTAAAACTTATCCTACACAGAAATGTTGGGCTTCACGAGGAGGACGTAGGCCCAAAATTCGCTGGGTTTCTCCGGCGCTGCAGGCACTCCTGCATATACACGCTAAGATTCATTGCGTATATATTTCCGTATTTCCAGCATCGGCAGGACTATTAGACAAGCTTTTCAACAATGTGGTTACTGACAAGCTACTTTCACTGCTAATTCTGCCTGAATCACATCGGCCACTTAGCCAGTCGCTTACAGCTGGCTCCGTCAATCTCCATCCATCCGATTTTACAGATTCACTATTAATACGTCATAATTCTTGCATGAATAACAGCAGGTTTGTTTTTGTTTATCCTGCTAAGTTAACAGGATCTAACTGTGCTACTTTCACAATTAACTATGCACATGGTGAATATGACATGATGATGCATCTGTGTTGTATCCATGGTTCTTCCCCTGAAAAGGAGCAGGATCTCATCCCAGCTGCATGACCCCGGGTCAGACAAGCAGTTACGGAGAATGGATGGATGGATGGATGGATTCTTCTACTAATAGTGATGAGGACAATGCTTGCATATCTATATCTATTTATTATTACGGGGGATGGGCCGATTTTTTCAGTTCCTATCCGAGTGCGATACAGCTCTCTTTACTTTAATATCATACATAAATACCTCATTTGTACATCTTGTTTTAAGCATTTTTATGGCATTTTGCAGTTCAACATCATCCAAGCGAGTATACGGCAGCGGCAAATGCTTAAAAGGCCCACAATTACAATCCCACCGGCAACAGCGTCATGATAGCAGCCCCTCGTGTATCACAAGCAGCAGTGAGAGCGAAAAAAAAACAGCCCAAGCGAGCGACTCCCAAATCATACACTGCTCTTCATAGTACTGCCGTCGACTCGGACAATTCGTGCACTTTTTTTAGTGAGATTTTCCACTAAACGCTACTCCCACTTTGTTATTACAATTTCATTTGTACAACGACTGCAAATGGTTGTGCTACTGTACTAGTTGCTGTTAAAAGCGCAAAATGCTTCCGGATCTTCACCCCCTTACCTGACGTTCTTACGCTCCTCGTACTGCTAAGGGTATGCGCATGACGTCACAGCAGGCGCTCATATCGCTGAGTGGCAAACGGACAGAGCGTTCAGCTTACATGCAGCAAAAAAACATCTAAAATGTTAAAGAACTGTGGTGTGATTGTACAAATAAATTTAACACGAAATAGGAGATATCTTTTTAGAGACTACCAAAAACAAAATAAGTAAGTATTGGACTTGGATCGGTCACGTTTGGCCGATACCCGATCCGTCAAATAGGTCTGGATCGGGGTCGATACCTATCTGAATATCAGATCCATGCACTGGAAGAAGATGCAAGACTAGTGCTTGACAAACACACACATTATAAATCATAAAGTCAAATGGATCTGTTGGTGATTGGATCCCTAATAATAATAATAATAACAATAACAATATGGCAGAAGCTGGTACTGTAAAGAAGACACATATTATTAGAGTTGAATATCTGCTGTCTGTCCTGCAGGGGGCAGCACATCCTCCTCGCCGGGGGGCCCTGAACGCAAATGGCAGCCGTGCCTCATTAGAGACTTTATGGGGTCCGCCGGAAGGCCCCCGGGGAGGGCTGCTCGGCTTTTATGTTGGCAGCCGCACCCCCACCCTCATCAGATGCCCGCCGGCCCCCCCTGCCCACCTGCCGCTCACCTGAACGGGCAGCACAGGTGTTTCATCACACACGGCTCAATTCATCGTGTCAGCGGTGGTGCGGGAGCCGAAGACCTGCTGGCACAGAATCCTTGACCTGTCTATGAAGGAGTGCAGCCTTCACCCTCGGCCATCTGCCACCCAGCACGGGCAAAGGCAGCGCGGACGCACCCCCTCCACGCACCAGACTCACCGGGCGTAAGCTGTGCGTGCCACCATCAAAACTGGGGTTTTGTTCCTCGAGCCATACCCCCCGCACTGTTCGTGCTGTGCTGGGACACGGTGCCACCTTCTGTGAGGGCACTATGCCATCTTGGTGCCCGCTGTGCCCAGCAAACCAGGCAGAGAAACACCCCTCCCCCCGTCACAGCCTGCTGCCAAAAATGCACATGAGACAGTGAGGTGTCCCTACACTTCCACATCATGGAAAGATATTAAGCAGAAATTTAGCAGGCAAGTAATGCTAAGTGTCTATTTTTAACAGAAATATTTCTGTGCTACGGAGCCAAACCCATAGTGGAATTCCAGCGGCTAAGCGAACATCAAAGCTGGAGATTAAATTCTGACAGACATCAGGCATGGAGGTGTCCAACCTAATTATGGGATTCAAGCGAACTGCCACCCTCATTTCTGGGTAGGACAACAGGTATGTTGTCCAAAAACATCAAGTAGAAGCAGAGGATTTAAAAGAAAAAAACTGAAGCCAACTAAGAATCAATGGCTCCACGTTTGGGCGAAAGGAATGGAAACCAGCAGCAGTATGAAGTGCTGGACGCCGTCAACCCGTTTCCTAAAGTGACGGGTCGACGTGGGACTTGACCTAGCTGGCTGCTGATGGGGGATCAGGGCATGCAGGGTAATCAGGTCGGAAAAAGAGAGCCTGACGTCAACACCACACATCATTCGGCGGTACAGAAGTCGCAGCTACACTACTGGCTGTTACGCAAGACAGCGGATGTCAGTCATAAACCATTCCAGCCAATCACGGGTCATGTTCCCTAGCACTGCCTCTTTTGGCCCCACCCACCAACCAAATACAAGAGCCTTTTGTTGTGTTACATGTACTGTCCATGTAACACATGCACGTTTCACGCCTCCCTTTTGCCCGAGAATAAAATTCTGTCCCTCCCATGTCGCACTGACCCTTGTGGCTAAGCTTAAGAGCATTTTATTCTCTCTTAGTTACACAGGTGAATCAGCCACTTCAAAATCAACAGCTGAGACCTTTCCAGTCCGTCCTCCTAATGAAACACGCTGTTCCGAGGCAAGTCAGGTAGCGTCACACTGATTTTTGCCACTTAACCTAAAATAGACCTGGCCAAACAAACTTATACTTACAAAACACAAAGTAATATTACCAAGGAACTCAGCAGGCTCTTGTGATCCAAACCGGACGTGCCCACCTATTCTACCCAAACGGAAGCACGTAATGGTACAGGGTCGCAAAACGTGGGACAGCCGCCGACAACCGGGATGATCCTGCAGCACAGAAAACAGCCTGTGCCTTCAGGAAGAATCCCAGCGTTAGACAGAATGTGCTTCAGCCCGTTACGTGACAAACACATTACAGCGGGTTTAATTTAACCGGAGCACATGCGCACCGTGGGAGTCAGAACGTGGCCAATCTCCCACTCGGGCCTCTGGCATACAGACGCAACTAGGAGCTGCTTCTTCTACATGAAGTTAAATAAGGAATAAACCGATTTTCCAATGATGAGACGGAGGAAGATGAGCGAGGGAGGTGGCGTGCGCAGTCGCGGGCTCCTTTTCTGGGTTACCTCACTCCTGACATTTGCACCCGTGGACATGACAGACGGAATCGTCAGCCACCTCAGGCTACACGCGCCTCGCCACCGCCGCTGGCTCTCTCCCACTGCCAGCGCCACCAGCATCCCAGCCACTGGAACAGTCATCCGTGCAAACCCTCTGCCGCCGAAGACCCCTGGACCTCATCCTAAAATATAATTCACGTATGACGGTACTTCTGGCGAGCATGATTCAGTAACAATGGGGGTAGTCTTGGCACTCCTACATTAGAGCACCCTCCATCCACGGCCGTCGACGGAAGAGTCCTTAAAGTCCACCCCTGCGTCGATTTGTTTTTCTTGCTATTTACGGAGAGGTACACATCACAAGTAGCACTGAAATAAACTCCACTTAACAATCTAACCCCGACTCCTTCCTCTCCGGCTACAGGCACACACAGCTATTGCCACAAAAATGCGCTCAAAATCTTGCAGTGGATATAGACACACACACACACACAGCGCATATCTCGACAATGACACCCCTCTGAGACAACTGTCACGCTTGGTTTTCAGAAATTGAGAGGAAAGAGGGATAAAAACAGGTACATTCATGCATAATTCATGAGCTCTCCCTTCCAGTTCCATTTCTCGCACCGTTCGGTGAGACGCGCTCGGTCTCCCTGCAGTTCCCGCTGTCACCGTGCACCATCGGGACGGAGGACGCATACTGTGCTGCCTCCAGGGCTGCCAGACTCACGCGTGCCTCCGGAAATAAGAGCGTCACAGATGTCACTTATACAGTATGCGAATTTAATGCGCAGACATGCTGAAGCTCTCACTAAAGGGTTCGAAAATGGACGGATGGATGGAAATTGTGCAGTTAACCTTGCCAACCAAGAGGGGATGAATGACCTTTCTATGGCTGTCAGCTACAAAAAAAAGGATAAAATCTGTTGAAAGCCATTTGACTCAAGACTCAGGAGTTTCTATACTGTCAACACATCCATGTGAAAGCAGACAGCACGTTGAAATGCCAATTCTCTGGGACCCCCTATGGTGCGACATGGAAATAAAAATGCAATAAATAAATGCATCACATCCATAATACAATACAGTACAACACGATACATATAAAAATGTACAAAACTCTGTTTGAATTTGTGTGCGTGCAGAGTAGTGCAATTAAAGAATAAACAAAAGTAATACCAGGAAAGGTGAGCAGACACCACTGAGGTGAACCTGAGGTTTGATGGGGGTTTGTGTGACATAGACCATACCACAAGGTGAGCGAGGTCATTCCTCTGAGGACGTCTAACCTGAATTCACTTACATTTAAAAAGTAACGCTTAAACAAAACATATGACCTACGCTGATATTTCTCAGACCACCTCTGGCTTATTATTAAGTTATTCAGTGGAACTGATGTTTACACAACGTCACCATCGACTGTTTATCCAATAAGACCACGGCTTCTGAAATATCTGTCAGCGTGCGGAACTGTAACCAGAGAAGAAGACAACATAAAACCTCACAGGCGATGTGACAAACGCGGCCTCATCTCCGATAACGTCGAGACTAATGCAAATTTACCCTTATCCAACGAGGAGTTGACTGGATTTGTGATAAACGAGGCATGTGCTTTTGCTAAATGCTATTATGTCTTGTTTTTTTTTAAATAAAGGTCAGAGTGCATTTCATGTTAGGTGAGATGGTGCAAAGGCAGCTGTATGAGCTGGGAGTGTTTAAAAGATGGTGCTGAATCCTCACCTCCATGTCTAATGGACACGATACAGCTGAAGAGCCGGTTCTTGAGATCTTCGCTCAGACAGCCAAGAGTGCTGTGCCAGTCTACTGGAGTACTGGCTACATTTTGCTGGAAAACTGGCTTTTTTGGGGTTACCATGCTGATGCTTCTGAAATTTCCAAATATTTTCTGTTTCTGAAGATTCTTCTTTCAAACTGGTTCATTCAGGGAAGTTTTTCCAGCCAAAGTTTAACCAGTAGATGACTGTACCTGTGCCATGTAGCCGTGAAAGAGAAATGAGATAAAACGACAAAACTTAAATTTTTTTAGGGTGAAACTTAAGCATGGATGTGTGAGAAAGGGCATAATCATTCCAAATGCGTGACGCTCCTGTAAAATGTGTGAGACTTAGCAGGTCTGCTTGCTGCGGAAAATCCCTCCAGTAGCGAGGAGAAAGGCAGGGCCTGAGTGCATCGCCGGGCCACCTCCGTGTTCAGGACAAGCAGCACAACAACGGGGGCTGAAACTCAGAACTAGCCTCTGAAAACGAGGACCAAACGCCAACTGCCAAATGAAAAGCCGTCTAATGAAGTGGGGGATAATATGAAGCTGATTTGTATGATGATTAAATGTATTTGCTTAAATGCTCTGCATGCATACACATTTGCTCATGAAAGGGGCAAATGCAGTGGCTGAATTCTCAAGAACAAGCTGGAACAAGCGACCAAGGCGGCCCGCCCTAAAAATTTCATTGTACATCGCCTCAAAGACTTTATGCGTATGTGTGTGCCTGCATTTGTATCTGTGTGACAGAGACAGAGAGAGAGAGAGAGAGAGAGAGAGAGAGGTGGGTGCAGAAAAAGGCACTTATGGAAAGGTTGTGCAAGCCATTTTACAGCAGACTCTGTTGATGCCCGATGCTTGATTGATACTTACACAGATAGAAAGCAGCTGAAACACGGGAATTACCTGTATAGCTCCACACTGAATTGCTTAAAAATACGTCCAACTGCATTTGCTTTCCCTGTTTGAATTAATTCTCTATCGGCGGCTGCATAAAACACCGCGGGGTCCCGTTAACCGCCGCCCGCGAGGCTGCTTGACGCTCATCCTGGATGTGAGCCAGGATATTCTAATCATGTCTGCTTTCCTTGCCATTTTTTTTCCACACCATGTGTAATAAGTGGAGTTTACATTAACTAGGCTATGTTCAGAAATGGGACGACCTGAATAAAATTAACATCCATCCACGCTGTTACTGCTTGCAAGCAATTACATTCAGATATGAAAGACCTTGTGAACGGTCCCACTTCATTCCCTACAGCGTCCAGATCACTCTTTTTTATTACACTTTGAGGGTTATTATTAATTTGCACAGCTATATAGTGACATACATATGCGATTACAGCACCATATATCATCTGAAACAGACGACAATACATATAAGCTTGCAACAATAGTTTATACGCGGGAGATATAAACCTTTTGACCACAAATCCACTTTCAACCTCAACATATATTAAAAGAAATATTCAGAATCTGACATTCTGGAAGTACTTTTGTATATATTTTATAAAAAAAAAACACACGTGCTTGCTTGGTGGTCGTTTTTTATGATTTAAAAATAATAATAAAAAAAAATCTGTAAAAACAATGACTGTGTTTTATATCAAGTATAGGTACTATTATTAATCATTTTTGCTTACGACATGACTCACGTGAATCATTCTCCACTTGTATGTAAACAAAGGCACCACCACGCATGCGTAGTGACGACGAACCCACTCTGCTCGCGTGGGTTAATTTTACAGTAATATCACGCTTTATAGCCCGTATCTGGCACGATTAACACAACAGGCCAGACTGGGTCAAAAATTAACGTCATCCTACATTAGCTAGCATACACAATCAGTTCTCCAAAATGCAATTAAATCGAGAACTAATGTGTAGAGTGAGACATGGAATAACAGGGATATTACAACGGGCGCGATATAAATGATAGTATTTATTAAATTGTGGCACTTATAAAAGCTGCAGTCACAGTCACAAGGGCGCAGCTACCCCCGGACAGCCCATTATCACCGGCCTTTTCTACCCACCTAATTAACCGGCGAGTTCGGGGTGTTACAGTGCCGGAGCTGGCAGCACACGCTGCCATATGCGTCTGTGCCGCCTGTCTCACCCCACGGCAAAGATTCCCTCGATCCAGACCCTTTCCTCCGACTGCCTCCGGTCCCGGCTGCGTGCAGTGGCAGACGGGGCCGGAGCGCGTCGTACGTTAAATGCAGCGTAAGTGCAGTAATATATGTTAATGTGAAGCAGAAACAGACGCAGAGCGCAGTGACTGTCTGTGCATCTGTGTAGGTCTAGGTCAGTGCGGTTCATGCATACGAATGTACTTCTGTGATGCAGAAATAAAATACTGCTTCTAGAGCGACACTGAATGAGTTTTAATGTCCGCGTAACGTAATCGGAGCCACAGTTTAATGTAGGACAGGGCTGAATAGTATGCTGGTTAAGTGACCATAAATATGACTGGAAGCGCACTTTAGTTAACGGACCTCAAAAAGCAGGATGAGTTCGGGTGGGGCATCGGGTGTCAGCTGTCACACATAAAACTAGAAATAGGTGGGGAAAAAACCTGCAAATTATATAGGCTGTGTTTCTAAGATAGTCAGATTTGTAGCCGTTAAGTTGAAACTTGCATCTTTAAGTTGTTTCTTTTTTTAATGTAATTTGTTATACTTCACGGCCACAAACGTTTCTGGACACTTGGTTATTGTATAGTCGACTTCAAAATCAATTTACGCAGCTGTCCAACTGAGTCTTCGCTGAAAAATATGAAACGTTAAATAGCTCGCGCTTTGTTTGAAAAGCAGAACCTTCGTCAGGACATCAAACTGTACGGTTAAACAGTCAGCTACTTTAGCACTAATAAAATCTCCTGTTCCGTGTATAGCATAACTCTAATTTCAGCTAACCGTTACATATTAATAACAAGATGGAGACAATTTTCTGGAAATGACCCAAATGAAAGAACCTGACAGCCATTTCACTACTCATAAGGTTTCCCAGCGCTGTCTGTGTGTCTATACCGCGTCAAAGCTTGTTGCTTTAGAGGCAGGAGGGAAGCGCTTGTGTTTCGGAAGACTCCCGTCATTTTTGTTAAATATGGCTTCATAGATAATTTATTGACCCAGATTTTTGAACTCTTTATCCCCTCAAGTAATATGAGTGTATTTTCTATTTATAAAGATTCTTACTGTGGGGGGTGTTTTTCCCACCAGCAGGAGACCCAGTTCTAAGTCTGAGTAACTCAACATTATGGCTTAGAACGTATAAATATCCCAATATTTGCCTAATGTGCAAATACATGCATGTAATCAGTGGTAACATTATATATTCAGTGAGGATCTGAGGACTGAAACTGCCAAAACTTAAAGAATTTCTGATGCGCCTCCATACTGTAATCCAGCCGAGTCTCACTACTGTCACTTTCCTTTCTTCTGCGAGTTTTGTTTTGATATCTCCTAATATTTTAATTTACAACGGAAGCAGCAATATGAGCTGTTCTTATTCAGAATTTTATAGAGGCTAATATACACTATATAATATGTATATTACACTATATTTGGTGGAGGAGGAATAATGGTGTGGGGTTGTTTTTCAGGCGCTGGACTAGGCCTCTCTGTTCCAGTGAACAGAACACTTAATGCATCAGTATACCAAGACATTTTGGACAATTCTCTGATTCCAGCTTTGTGGTAATAGTTTGTGGAAAGCCCCTTTCTGTTCCAGCATGACTGTGCCCCAGTGCACAAAGCAAGGTCTATAAACACATGGCTGGGCGAGTTTGATGTGGAAGAACTTGACTGGCCCACAGAGAACCTGACCTCAGCCCCATCGAACACATTTGGGATGAACTAGAATGGAGATTGTGAGCCAGGCTTTCACATCTAACATCAGTGCCTGACCTCACAAATGCTCTTCTGGATGAATAGGAAAAAATTCCCACAGACACACTACAAAATCTAGTAGGAAGCCTCCCCAGAAGAGTGGCAGTGGTTACAGCTGCAAAGGAGGACCGACTCCATATTGATGCCTATAGATTTAAAATAACATGTCATACAAGTTCTTGTGGGTGTAAGTGGCAAGTGTCCCGATACTTTTGTCCATATAGTGTATTTTTGTTTCACCAGCCTATATTTAATGTATGTGGACAGACAGAAATGTTGCAAAATAAACATATGATATGACTAATGTGAGCTTTTAAAACTTTTGAATGTCATGTCAACATGGCCATCTTTTCCCACCTTAAGGGGTAATTCTCTACAAAAATGACATTATTTCCTTTTTATTCTTGACCAGCGCACCTACAGTATAGGAAATTGTACATGCATTGTGACCAGCAAAGAGATTCATTCTCTGATGTCACAAAGTGACATTTCTGTTCCAGCGTGTATTGGAAATCTATTGAGTGTGAATGTGGGCCTTCTGCAAATCACTGGGATTTTTCTAAACCCAGCATCATCACTCACTGCACGTCATGCTAACTGACATTCGAATATTGATACATGCAACTTTTTAACACACCGATCCTATACGGTGATATTTACATCAAAAGTCACGTTCCCTGAAACCTTTTACTGGTCTCCTCAGTTTCCCATGAACCATTGTTGCTCTGAAATAGCAAAGACTGGTAAAGGAGACAGTTACATGCTTAGTTCTGTGTCATGCTAGTATATGGCAAGTGACAGACGGATACACAAACCAGAAATAGCTTTTCTGCATCAAAACATAACTCTGAAGTTATCACTATAAATGATGCCACCTGGAACGGCAAAAGGTTCATTGGTTCTATTTGCAATATTCATGTTCCTGACCACCTCCAGAATAAGCTTTACACCGCTAATAATTTAATAGCTCAATAATGAGACACAAAACAAAATTACAGTTTGCTGTAAGGACATGACTGTAATGCACACACATATGCAACTAACCCTACAGCTTTATAAAGCTGATGTAGGATGCAGTCAGGATACTGTGTCCTGAAGCTGAGGTTCTTAAAGGGACAGACACGCCTTACTATTTCACACTACTCCTGACACCCCTCCTGATATAACTGGATATTATTGCGTTTCATAACTGCACGATTCCTCCTGGATCATTTGGCCTCATGATCTAAACGTGTTCTAAACCTGTCATACTTTCCAGAACCACTGTAACTCATGTCCTCAGTCACTAATATGTTTACATACATACTTACGTATCATACAAATGCATAACAGAATCGCGCCAGAACGCAATCAGTATTTCCAGACTAAATTAAATCACAAAAAATGTACAACGACAAGTGAGGTGCAGAGCTTATGAGAATGGCCACGTGTTACTAATAACCGAAAGGGTTGTTATTGCGTAATGATGCAAAACATCTGTGCGCTGATTCGTTGCACCAGCACTGAAATTGCCCTGAATCCCTCAACAATATAATCAAATGACCGTTCCCAGTTTTACTGCACATGAAAGGACTGACTCACGTCAGTTATGATCATGGCATTAAATCATTTTTGCATGTAGTGCATTTGCATTCAACTTGATTTCATTATTCCTATAACTCCATGCGAATATCTGCTTAACACACTCCCCTTGTTCTGCCCACTACTGCCCGCTCTGCATCTTAAGCACCCTTTACACTGGCTGAATGATGATGTCGGACTTTTCTTGCATATCTCCTCATCAATCTCTGGGAGAAAAACAGGCCTCTTTGACTTAGGAATCGTCTCCTGAGGAGAGGTGGGGTGTCGAGAGGAGCAGAGGACCTGTCCCCACGCCTCGGCCCACCAGACAGCCCCCGGAACTGCATACCAATCGGTGATGTTGCACAATGGGCCAGACCCATCCAGGGATTTTCTCCGGCCTGGTCATTTGAATGTGAGAAAGCCCAGCTGGATAATGGAATCAGAGAGAATGGACTCTGGCTGGGAAAGTGTCTCACTGACAGCTGACCATTTGCCTAATGGGTTTTGGATGCCTATCACCTCCCACCCATACCCCGCCCGACCAAAGCACTTTGCCGTTACCTGTCCAAAAACAGCATCCTTTCTCTTCACATTGCAGCTAAAGAGAGATTAGCATTGCAGCTAAAGACAGATTAGCATTGCTTCGCTGGGAACAGCTCATCCTTGACCCATCCCTCATCCTTGCTTAACGCTCCACAACTCTGTAGAGCCTCTGGACGTTTAGTTTCTTTTTTTAAATCACCGTGACTGTTTTACGCTTTACCTTTAATCCAGTGGAAGGCGTTGACTGAAGTAGTTCAGGCTAGGCACCTTTCTTAAGGGTATCACAGCAAGAACCCTCGCATGCATAGGTTCTGCAGCTGCAAGTCCGGTTCCTCATTCTCCATACGAGCCTCAACCCCTGGACTTTTACTATAGCTTAAAGCCTCTAAAACTCACCGAAAATGGATGGAATGACAGATGGAGAAGTGTAGCCCAATTAGGAATCTCCAGCAATTGGCTTGGCGGATTATGGGAATGCAGGGCAAATATAATTGCTGTGGTCCTAGATGTTAGCCTGGATGTTAGCCTGGAAGGAGCTTTGGGAAAGGGGCCCTCAATGTGCCACTTGGTTTAAGTTGTAATGGACATGTAGCATTTTTCAGAAATGATCCTTCGGAACAGGTGGTGCCCTGCGTGGGAGGGGTCAGGGGCAGGCAGTCCCTCTAACACGCTTCTTTACTCTGGAGGGGGGAGAGTGCAGACGATGACCTTCTCTGAGAAACAACACACCGTGGGGCGCTAACCATTGGGGGCAGACGCATGGCCAAAGCAGGTAGCAGTGGAGGATGGGATGATGCTTTCGGTGACGTCTCTGTGGAAATGCACCAGGGTACATTGGCTTGTGCTAAACTTATTCTTTTCCAGCTGGTGCGGTACATATATGCAGTGTTTTGCTGTCTCCCTGACAGCTCTGATGTCCTCCTGCTTTTCTCGGTTGTCCTGGAGATGCTGCGCTGAGACGCTTTATATTACAGACGTACTGTACAGTTAGAAAGGAGCAGAGACACGCGTCTGTAGGTCCTTTTTACCGTGTTAATTGTATGGAGCCCCAGCTAATTCCTGGCACGCAAAATCAGACACTCCTCAAAGTGAGTGCCTACACTCGTAAATGGGTGATGTGGATCGGTAGTATTTTAGTTTTCAAACGCAGACTCAAGTCTATATTCTGAAAAGATTTTATCTACATTTATTTACTTTTGACCTTGACATTAATGAGTGCTGGGTCAGTGGGGGTGCCTGGGGCGGCTGGGGTTAAGGGTCTTGCTTTGTCAGCCCTGGGACTGGACAGGTGTGCAGATCGCCGCGGTAACCCAGTGAGCAACACATCGCCCCCGACGTTTTGGCTGATCATACTTGCAATTGTCTCCGCCATCTGAGTACCCATTGCTGACATGCAATTAAAAAAAAATGTGCATGTAAAGCTTAAAAAGCCATAAGGAATGGGCAGGGCTAGTGACCTGCCTGCAGGTGCAGTACACACCCTACTCGGCTGAGGCCACACCCCACTTAGCTGAGGCCACACCCACTCATCTAAGGCCACGCCCCACTCAGCTGAGGCCACGCCCCACTCTGCTGAGGCCCGCTTGCATATGGTCGACAAGCATGTCTCTGCACGAGTTTGAAAGAGTCCCAGTTTTGCTGATTTTAAAAAAGCGTAAGAAATGTCTCCAGCAGAAGCAAATCTTATTTTTTTTTGTGGGGAAAAAAGTTATTACTTAGGAAAGTTATTTTCGAGAAACGTGTTTCGTAGCCAGCTGCTGCTCTACAGGCAGGACAAGCTCCTCCCAAAAAGGGGGGAAGCAACAGAAGTGTAAGCCACCTGGGGGGAACCGGACCCCAGGGGAGCCCCTCGCTGGTTCAGCAGGCACATGCTACCCTTGGCGACGAGCCCAAAGTAAAACCCACCCACAGCTGCCCGGTCCATGTGCGTATCGACACCTCTGCCGCACATCAAGGCCACCGCTCACCGCCCCCTGACCTAGCAGCTTTTACGACCCGTGGCCCCTGTTACGGACACCCGGAGGGCCCCCATCTTTATGGACTTTTTCCTCTTCAGTGACCCAGGGGGTTTGTTATTTTATCTCTGTCTAAGGACAGCAGTTAAACGTAACACCAACCCCAGGCGGAAAGCAGGCCTTCACATCTTCACCAGAACTGAGGAGGGACTCTGCAGCGAAAGCGCCTCTGATTGGTCTCAGTCCCCGTCCATCAGAGCTGCACACCGATGGTTTCCAGGGGCTTCTCTGCTGTGGCATGTGCAGGTTAAAAGCTGTAGGTGTTTCCTAGTCCTCTGTATGTTACTTTTAAAAGAAAGAGTCTCGTGCTTTTCCTCGAGCCTGTAGGATCTGTGTCTTTACTGCAGTTATGCTTCCCTAATGATTCCTAACCCTAACGTTCGTGTCATCAGACTAAGCTCAGCTGTCATGGACCTGGGGACAGTGGTGACCCCCTGCAGTGCTGGGAGAAAGCTGCCCTCTTTGTGCCTGTCACAGCGACGGCCAGTGAGAACATTTGGCTCTAAAACTCCATGACAAATACTAACAACCGCTTATAACCATTTATAATGCCGCTTCAACAATCTTACCTAATCCCCATAACCCCCATCCCCCCATAGAGGATGGACAAAAAGCATTTTTAACAACCAAAACTACAATTAAATAGTAGATATGCCAGATAAATAACAAATGCTCTTTAAAATAAAGGTTACCCTGTCGGTTTTTTAGGCCGTGAGAGTGTCCCAGGCATGTTTGCCATTTGTTTGTGTAAAATTTTGACAAATTACCAAAGAGCCAAACTTGTGGGGGGGGGGGGCAGGTTCAGTAACTCTGAAAGTGCCCCTGGATGATAACCAAATAATTAATAAAATCGAACAGCCCTGATGCCACATCTCGCTAACGAAGGGGCCTCACCCACCTTTATAAGTGATCCTTGCGAAATGGCTGCGATATCGGAAAATCGACCTGCACGGAATGGGGAGAATAATGTGCGCATTTAATCTCACAGAAAATCATTTTCAAGCCGACGCCCATTTGTCATGATCTGACATAATAGGTTGCGCACATTTAAAATCTGTTTGCCTAATGAAATTCCCCGTCTGAGTTTGTGTCAGTGTTGGGTCACTCACAGTCTGATACCTGGACGTCTGTCAAGTTTTTTTTTTTTCCCTTTCTACACCCTTAGCCTGATGTAGGTGCAGGAAGCAGGCAGCCACATGGACATGCACCAACACGCACACGCAGCCGGGCACGGAGGACCGGGCACATTCCCCTCTCGCTTGCTAATGGATTCTCCCAGCCGACCTCTCACCCATCGGCCCAGGAGTGTCTCATAGCAGCACCTTCCACTGAGGTACTGGACTGGGCCACCATTCCAGTCAAGTCAGCCCAGCCCCCCTCCCCTGGTTCCTGGCAGCCTGATCCCCGAGACAGGCAGCAGCACCATCTGAAGAGCCTAAGCCACCCCCCTCCCCACCAAGCTAGGGAGGCTTCATGTCCAACATCAGTGCCTGACCTCACAAATGCTCTTCTGGATGAATGGGCAATAATACCTACAGACAGTCCACAATCTTGTAGGAAGTCTCCCCAGAAGAGTGGCAGCTGTTATAGCTGCAAAGGGGGACCAACCCTGTACTGATGCCAATGGATTTATAATGGG
>JAODJX010000020.1:15427399-15440077 GCA_026776945.1 Isichthys henryi | reverse complement strand
AATCGCCAAACTCTGACTCTCCCCCTGCCACCAACATGCAGGATGACAGAGGGGAAAGGACTCTATCCTGTCTGATCAGGCACATATAACAATGCAGGGGCTGCGTTGTCAGGACAAGTGAGAACAGCAGGACTCGTGGGACAGACCACTGCGCCTGGGACAGACCACTGCGCCTGGGACAGACCACTGCGCCTGGGGCTTTAGAAAGTGGTGGAATCCCTGTGACCTTTGACCTTCTAATATCTGTAGTGTTGTGCTGAGCCTTTGTTTAATTAAGTACCAGAGTGCAGGTCAATACAGCAAGCAACCAGAACATGAACTGAACACCACCAACCATCCACTGCACAAGTGAACACCACAGCTGACCATACACTAAACAACTGAACGCAACCACTTAACCAAAGGACTGAACACCAACGCTGATGTTCCACAAATCAACCAAATACCACAGATCTTCCACCAAATAAATGAACACTACATCTAATCTTTCACCAATTAACTGAACACTACAGCTGACCATACACCAAACAACTCAACATTACCACTGATCTTTTACCAATTTACAGTACACCACAACTGACCAAACGCAAACCCACTGAACATCATCACTGATCTTCTACCAAACAGCTAATCTTTCACCAATTAACTGAACACTACACAACTGTGTAAAACGGAACATCGATGCAACAGTATAAAGATGGCTGTAGTCCAATTTACTGAGTAGATCTTTTGCTGCCTTTTGTAAGTAATGATCTGTTTTACATCTGCTGGAAGTTTTTCCACATTGCTTTACAGGCTCGATTACTGAGAGGAGAACCGGCTTATCTCAGGACGGCTCCACGTGTGCAGGAGAAGGGCCCAGCTGGGGCCTTTGCTGGAAGTTCACCTCATTAGAATCATCAGAGCCTTTCCGGGGCGCGGTCTCAGTGGCACAGCGGGACGCCGGTTCTGTGAGCAGATCAGCCGCTAAATGGGCAACCTGCAATAAACGTTTACAGATCGATGCATACCTGACTGACTCAGACGGATGTGCACGTCAGACTGTGTCTGACCAGCGCCTCATTGCACCGGGAGCATCTTAAAATAAACCGGATCTCCTCAGCACTTCATTTTCTAGCCTTGCGCCTACTTACAAATAAATCATGTCAGGCGGGGAGCGCTTCATTCTCTGGGGGACATTTCCTTGCATGGACGTTGGGTGGTGGTGGTGGGGGGGGGGGTTTGAGCTGGGAGATGCCTGTTATCTTTCGCTGGACGCGTCCTCGCTTCCAGAAAAAAAAGCTGATGGAGAATTAATTCACTGGGTGCTGCTGTCAGGCACATGGAAGGCGCTCATGATTCCGAACTCCAGCGGGAAACGTCCACACTGAAGAAATTAAGATCATTAAAACCTTTGCATATTCAATGATAAAAGTCACCGTGCATCACCCATATTGAAGGATAAAAATGGCAGCTGAGCTCAAAGAACTACATCAACCAGCGTCCACGAATGTGTGTTTTGAGATTCTGGGGTTGCATGGTGGAAATGTGTCTTCACCCTACGCTATTAGCGTGTCTGCTTACTGGCAGCGGAGCATCCAGCTGGCATATGATGGCATATGTGAAAAGGCTGGCAGAACGCTAACACCAGCTGCAGAGCATATGGACTGGTGCCAGTGTCGCCACCCTTCATTGTCACTGCACACTGCAGCCTCTGCTGCCCCCCACCTGGCCACTGTGGTGCGGAAAGGGGGGCAGCCCACTGCGTGAGGGTCTCCTTGGTCCAGCTCACATCAACCTAAACAAAGGGTTATGACAAACATCCCGCTTCCCCCTAAAGTACTGGAAATATCCCCCAAATCGATAGCAGCTGACTGACACATGCAAATGATGCGAAATGTCCCGGAAATCTGGCATTTTAATAATATCATGCCATCTAGACATTATACCGTGGTATTTAATATTCTGACGATATTTTAAAAACCAACGCTATTCCGCTATTAACTTGATAAAATCAGGGTTCCATATTATTCCATTATAAACCTAAAATTAGTTACATCAAAAGCACTGGGGTAGTTTGCAAACCCTGCAGACTATTTACAAGGTAATAAAACTGTTACATACATGTAAATGTGTGTGCATATGAGTGCAGACTTAATTGTCTCAAAGTGAAAATATCACGCCAGCCAGCAGCTAATTGAAGTTGGCGACCCTGTAAAATCTACCAGGGGTTGGGGGGGGGGGTAATTTCAAATGAAAAGAACATGATACACAGTATTACCGTACTACTGCCCAAGGTGGCCAGCACACCCCCTACTGGTTGTCCCTCATCCACCTCTCTGAAATCAATATGCCTGAATTAGGATGTCTGTTATTCTGACTTTGACAGGTAATGAAAAAGTGTGTTTAACGAGCCAGTTTTGGTGGAATCACCTGCAGGGTCCACTGATGGGAAATCTGAGCCCAGATTCTACCGAAAAGGACATTCGGCTTGCGGTCCCGGGAAAAAAAAAAGGCGAGATGTATATTTAGACGTACATCTGTGTATTTGCCATGTTTAATTGTATTTGCCTGACCATTCCTGAAGGTGAAGCTTCTACATAAAACACAGAAGACGCTTGACAGGCTGAGCATCACTCTACACAAATGGGGGCACGAGCGCAGAGTATTGTGAGCTGAATGTCAACAAGCAGCAGGTGGCTATATATTTATATACATCTGCCTAAAATTCCCAGCCAGGTTCGCCATGTTAATGACAGCATGACATATCTTCTAGTCCGTTGTTCCTTCAGGTATTTACTCTGCCTTTCGGCACTTTGACTGCATCTTCGGATGATGGATGTAGCAGAGGCAGTTTTGTGTCCCCTGCCATGTAAAATACCGATAAAAGACCATCCTTCTAACATTCACTTTCCATTAAGGTGAGTGAAGCACCTATACCAGGAAAATCAGGACCGGAAACATGCAGGACAATCCACACACATTCATACTACAGGCAATTTACAATTACAGTTTAATTAGCAGATACTTATTTCCAAAGTGACATTTAATTGAAAGCAAGGTCAGATAGTACCTGGGATAACTGGGGGTTGAGGTTCTTGCCCAATGATCCAATGGTGAAATCATTCTGCTGAGTCTGGGATTTAAACCAGTGACCTTCAGGTCAGTCCTAACCCGCAGAGTTGGACACCACACCCATACGTAACTACATGTTTTCAGATTGCTGATGGAAACCCAGAAGACCACAAGTTTGCCAGAGATGGGATCCGATCCCACAATGTGCTGGGCCCCCTCACCCACCTGATTAACAAGACAGGCCCTGTGCCGCCGGGTCATTGCAAACCTTTCTTCTCCCATAGCAAGCTGCATATAAGTAGCTCTGCCACCATTCTGCTAGCATGGAAAAAACTCAGTTTCAGATCCAACTGCACATACGCACCTCAAAAGGAGCATCTTCTTTTCTATTAGATGATGTGGTGGAAGAGTGTATTTATCCCAGCTAAGTAGAGAAGGTGAGGAGTGGTCAGAGAGGCCGAGGGCGTGGTCAGAGAGGTGGGGACATGGTCAGTGAGTTGGAGCATGTGGTCAGGGAGGCAGATGGCGTGGTCAGAGTGGCAGATGGCGTGGTCAGAGAGGCCGAGGGCGTGGTCAGAGAGGTGGAGACATGGTTAGTGAGTTGGAGCATGTGGTCAGGGAGGCAGATGGCGTGGTAAGAGTGGCAGTGGATGTGGTTAGAGAGGCCGAGGGCGTGGTCAGAGAGGTGGGGACATGGTTAGTGAGTTGGAGCGTGTGGTCAGGGAGGCAGATGGCGTGGTCAGAGAGGTGGGGACATGGTCAGTGAGTTGGAGCGTGTGGTAAGAGTGGCAGATGGCGTGGTCAGAGTGGCGCTGGACGTGGTTAGAGAGGTGGTGGACCGCATGACCTCTGAAGAAGGCGGTGCTCCCTCAGGTTTCTCTGTGCAGACTTGCTCCCCACTAAGCAACAGCAGACGGTCTGAAGCCCTTGAGAAGTACAGCACATATGTTTCCACTCCAGCACAGCTCCTGGCTTTTTTCTGAGCTAATTTTGAGTTTGGCAGGTCAAGCCACCCAGTGTTTCAGGTGTAAATCAGAAGCTAATTAAAAGACCCAAGGATAAAGCTGCCCTCGAGGGCTGGGGATGATGATGCTGGTGTGAGACAGTGTATCTACACCGTCGTGTGGTCAGATTCAATCATTCATTCATAATCATATAATAATTTATAGCAGAACATCATGGCAGAGTGGTGAATCGCCCCTCATTGTAGTTCAGCTTTTTGGTCATTTTTTGTATGATTAGGGGATTATTCTGGAAGACAGGACCGGCTGTTACAGAATTTCATGGGCAGTGCAAGACACCTCAGATAAATTTAATTTATATTAAAATCACAGCGGAAATAGGGTCCATTACTCTTATGACAATCCTCAGAGCGCTTATGAGAATGACATAACTGAAATAACGATTCCAGCAGTTAGGTTCATGACAAACACTCCACCTGGTACCTATTTGTTTGGGGGAAAGACATGAAACGGATAAAAAAAGAGAGCGATAGGTGATGATTGTAAAGTTCTGCCTTAGCGGTGAAGTCAGTATGTAAACAGCTGGAGTTCCATTCACTGACGTCGACCTCAATAGCGGTATCGGTGTGGTGGGGGGGGGGGGCGGCACAGGGTGTATCTATACATACAGACAGCAGATGACCTCCTTGGCTACGTGGTGGGGTGTTTAAACAGGAGTAGGATTAAACCAAACAGACCGTACCCCCCCACTAACCTGATACCCATTGTATGTCCCAGAGCACGGAAATGGTAATATGCGACACCTCCCTCTCCGAATCTGTTCCACAAAGACCCATGGGCGATACCGGGACAGCAGGAAATAAAAACGTCCAATCAGTTACGCCTCTTTAAAGGCAGCCCATGTTCCCATATTCCCCCTTAAAAAAGGCTAAATCACCATGACCTGAGAGGAAGCATGTGTTCTGTATTTGAATAAAACACTCGTCAGCTTTTCTTTTATGGACTGAAATTGTTTCCTAATAGTATGGTTTATGAGGCCAGGGCCCAAACACTGATTTTTGGATATTTCCATTTTAAACTTATCATTAAGGCACGTTTTTCTTTCTCTATTTACTATCAAGCTTTACTGCATGTGTTTTGAATTTCAAACTTTTCAAGAAAACCACCAGTACACTGCATAAAACACACACACACACACACACACACACACACACACTCCTCCCGTCGTAACCGAATCCACCAGTGCACAGAGCTGTCTGCAAGCCAGGTATCCGGCAAGTGATTTTTCCTGCAGTAAAACACCCATCTTGGTTAATGCTGTCATAAACCCACAGATAATCGCATTTCTGACTGTACAGCGAAACAAAGAAAAAAACAAAACGTCCATTGGGATGATCCTACCCCCCCTCCCCAAATGACTGTGAAGCTCAGCGTCTGGGGCATGTCAGTCTGGCAGTAACCTGCATGCAGACCAATGCCACCTAACAGGATGGTCTGGGAGTTGGCATTCATTGACTTTTACCCAGGTGACACCTGCAGCACAGCTGGGACAAAGGCAGGCACCCCCCCAAGCAAGAGAACACCAAACAGGAGTGGGGGGGGAGGACATGCTGCACTATAACTGCTAGGGTCCACAATTTGGCCAGAAGGGGGCGCAGTGGGAGAATGGCCGGCTAGCAGTCCAGATACCCAGAATTACCTTAGTGAACATGTAGGTTAATGAAAAAGGATGAAGGCGACATTAGTCTCCCGCCAAACACGGTCAGCGTCACCCCAGAGGCTCGTGGCTCAAACACTGCGGCAGAATGAGCCAATCAGACATCCGCTTCATGTACCATTTTATTGGTCTTATATAGAAACACTTAAAAAAAACATGAATTAGCACCTTTCACTTAAGTTTCACGTTAACTCGTGAAAAAACTTTGAAATGTCAGAAAAATAAAACTCTCGATACATTTTCAAATCTTGTTTCAGCAAATATAATATTAGTATTCGACCATGAGGTTAAAGGCCCTTTATCAGAAAATAAAATATACTTTGTCTTTAAACTTTGCTCCATAAAGTACATTTACGTCAAAGTAACATCACCTACATATACATAAGGTGGTAAACAAATTTATTAAAATAGAAATACTAAACTTGTAGCGGAACTCTGTAATTCCCCACCGTACAAATGTAAGAAAGCATAAATGGTTCTTTTTGTTCGACTTACTTTATACATTTCATGTTTCGTAATAATATAGAATAAAATATGCTTTATATTACGGAATTAAAAAATATGCTGGGTGAGGCAGATTTAAAAGACTTTTTTGCTAAACTTATAAAACCTCCGTCCCAACAGAATACTGTTTAAATGTGACACACACGTTCAGGCTCGAACCCACAGCCGTGTGATAAAACAATACAGTGTTCGTTGCCACAAGGCCATTCTAAAAATAAAAGATATTTTAAACCTAGCTACAAAAAAGTTCACTGAACTCAAATCGAAATATCTGTAAACATCTTTGCAATACGAAATATAATCTTTCAAGTCAAAAAAAAGAATAAAATACTTCAAATCTGTATTATTGTAATTAACATTTAAACCCTTAAAATTTGTGGATTTTTTTTTCATATACATATATATGCAGGGAGCACCTCTGCTCCTGATTCTAATCTGAAGCTGCAGTATCATAATGCTCACGGATCAATAATCCTGATTTTAATTCCCACCAAAGCCTGGAAATCACTGGAACCGCGGGGGACCCCTGCCAGTACATTCAGCCATGGTGGTGACGGTCTGTGGCAGGAATACGTATGACCCAATACCGTTTCCCACCAGTACATCCCACCAGCGATACTGGACAGCCGGTCATGTAAACAGTCTGAGGCTGACACGGCATAAGTACCCCAGTCACCCCCAGTCTGGCTTCAGTATAGCTTACGACTTACCAGAAGTATTAATTACTAAGCTTTTAGAACATGCAGTAGATAATGTCAGAAAATATTTCTCAGAAGCTACAGTACATTATGAACAGATAAACACTCACCCCTAGGGGGCGCTCTGTTTTTGGATACTGCAGCCTTCCATACATACATACGTACATACATACATAGGCGTGCCGGAGTGCACGTGTGTTTCTCTGAGCCCACGTGGTCTGTCCTAGGAAAAGATGCGTATTGCCTGAGAGACGGCCGCGTGGCACACGGGGCAGACGGGCTCGCTGCGCTCACAGATGCGGTTGGCGCATTCCATGCAGAAGAGGTTGTGGCCACAGGGCACTAGGGCAGCGATAACCTCGCTCTCAAAGCAGACTGAGCAGTCCCGGCTGCCCTTCCTGCTGGTGCCCGACGAGCAGCTGGAGGTCGATGAGGCTGACGAGTCGGACGGGACGCCGGGCAGTGATCCGGAGGCAGGGCCGTAGCAGGGGAGGCTCAGTGCGCCGCCCCCAGGATCACTGCGTACCCGGCGGGCCAGCGGGTGCAGCAGTGGTGTCAGCTGGGGTTGGGTTGGGGGTGCAGCGCCACTGGTACGCCTAGGGTTTGCCAAGACGCTGCCATCGCCAGCTGAGGGGGGCCCGGTGGTACGATCATACTGTGACCACACAAGGCCAGGTGGGGTGGGCGTGGGATCGAAGCCCGGCGGCGACTCGAAAGCCCCATCAGCAGAGTCGGGGGAGACGACATCGCCGGCGTATGCAAATCCGTTGCCGTTGACAGCTTGACTGCTGATAGGGGGGTTGTTGTTGTTGTTGCCGTTGTTAGAGGCCGTGTAGCTGAGCTCTGGGCTGGGGGGGCTGTAGTCGGCTAGCCGCGAGCCGCTACCGTTACCAAAGTAGGAATCGGTGGATGCGCTGCCCAGAGAACTGGAGCTGTTGTTGCGGTAGCTGGAGAAGGGCTTGCGTGTGGCGGAAGGGCGCCCCCAGAGGCCGGCATGGCCCTGCAACTCGAAGCCCACATCGGTGCCGTTGGCATGGAAGTCATTGTCGTCGGCCAGCTCGACAAGGCCGCCGGTACGGACGGCGATGTGGGCCTCGATCTCCTCCCGTGCCCGATCCACATTCTCGGGCATGCCCGTCACCTCAAAGACTGGCTCCTTGTCACGGCTCGGCGTCACAATGTAGGTATGCGTCTGCTGTTGGATGCGCTTGATGGTGGCCCCCTTGGGTCCGACTACCAGGCCCACCACCCGGTAGGGCACCCGCACCTGGATGGTGGTTTGCCCCGGCAGACTGGGAGGCCCGGGCAATGTGCCAGTGCCGTTAACGCCGCCGTTCTTGTTCCTGGAGGCTCGGATCATGGAGAAGTGCTCCGCAGCTGAGATGATCTCCCTCCTGGCCATGGCTACGTCCTCCCTTCTGCCAGTCACCACGAAGACCGGCTCCTCCCCACGCACAGGGGTCTTGATGTAGGTGTTGGTCTTTGCTCGCAGGGCTTTGATTTTGCAGCCTAGAACGAAGGGGTGGGCACTCAATATAGGGTTCTTATAAATAGCCCCCGGGACTTTGCACCACGACTAAATTAAATTTTCAAATGACCGATTAGATGGACCGCCACGCGGGCGGGTCTAATCAGTCGCAGTTGTCAAGATGCGGCGCGCAAAAACATTACGTGCAGCAGCCAGCCATGTGTCACCTTCGCTGGCATCGCCACGGGGAAAAAACACAGAAAACATCCAGGCGTGTGCAAGCCATCGCATAACGAAAAGTTGTCAGTCTTCCCATCAGGACAGTTCGGCGGCTGCTGCAGAATGCAGGCTGCTTTTTATAGCTTAGACGGGCTGACCCGTTCGTATAGCGGGGCACCAGTCGGCCAGTTTTATTATAAAAGTCCGAAAACAGCAAGTGGGAGGAAACACTACAAGTCTGAATGAACTATTAATGCTAAGCGGGCGGTCTAGTAAGTGGGACACGGCGATGCAATATGGCAGGGGAGTGCCAGTGTCCCGTAGCTATTCTGCGCCCCGGCTGACGCTGTTTGCTCTCCCTCCGAGCTCTATCACGAGTGTTTCTCTGTTCGCCTTTGTCCCCCCCCCTCCTAGCATGAACAGATCCTGCGCACAAATCATTAACTATTACACGCAGTTATTAGTGCCGACGGAGCGCTGCATCCCTAACTGCACATTAAAACAGCATTACAGCATACGCACCTTGTCTCCCCACGATTTCGGCTACATGCTCCGAACTGGGCACCGGGACGCACTCGGTCATGTTCACGCTCTTTTTCCTCGGCTCGTTGTCGTACATGGAGCTGTCATCGTTGTCCAGGTCGAGCAGTGAGAGCTGGTCCAGTGCTATCTGCAGGGCTCTTTGGTCGTCCAGGGTGTCTCCCTGGTTGCTCCCGTTCCTCTCCATATCGGCGAACAGCGAACTGGGCATCTTCGATGCGTTTGCAGTCTCGGGGACCAGGAAGATCAAACAAAGGGAGGGAGGGGGGAGAACCGACGAAGGAGGGTAGGGTCAGTACGGGAGGACGGGGAAGCGGATTCGGGCCAGCGGTGCAGGACGAGCGCTTCTCCTCTCCGGAGCAGGCAGCGATCAGTGCAGTCCGGGCGGCATAGACGGCAGCCACCTCCCAGGGCGCAGACGGGACGGCGAAGACGGACACTCCGAAGTTGCGGATCGCAGGAATGCCGGCAGCGGCTGTGTCCCTCCGAGCGGCCCCTCCCCGCCTCTCTCCGCTCTTTCCTCTCTCTGTCTGATTTGCTGCAGACAGACAGCACTGCTGGGCAATATGTGGGGGTGACGTCACACGCCGGGCAGGGGCGGGGCAGCGCGGTCCGCGTTTGCATAAGCCGAGCGCGATTGGTCAGTCGCGCCGCTTGGGCGGAGTCGAACACTCGGCCTCTTCAGTCAGGCTGCTTTCTTTGTTGTCCCATGAACAATGACCCCCAGACTCCTGCTTGAGTGTGGAGTGAACTTATGCGATGACGGATATTACAGTTGATCTGTGATTTTCCAGAAATGGCTGGTAAGCATGATACAGTTGTCAGATTTAGAATCATACACCAACAGCCCTGATTAATCAATGAGTGTATTTCCCATTTCCTCAAATGGTAATAAAAAAGCACAAACGGTTTGGAAATATTAGATCATATTAATTTCACGTCCAGTGAAGAATTTCATGATTTTCACATTTATTACATTTAATAAAAAAAAAATCTAGATAGTGACAAATTCTCAGTTTCATACGCCGCTTCAACAATTACAATAATAACACTCCTACGTTGGTTGATTTAAGCAATTATATTAACCTGCAATATGTAAAATCTGTCACCCCTCTGTATTCAATAAATGACAGCCAGTTGGTTTAACCACGTGATTAATTAATTACAACCCTATTGTATTTACATCCTAATGACTAGTGGTCTTTTTTGTACTGTATTGTTTCTATTCACCCTCAACATCCTCTCACCGTCTGTCCTCGGGTTTTTGAGAATGAAAAGTGGCAAAATTCCTCAGATCCAGATGTATGTAAATATGAGTCCTTTAACGATTCCTTTAATGAGCGCGTACTTGGACGGACTCGCCCACTGAAGCAGCTGCTTCCTTCGCTCTCGCAAAGCCAAATGAAGCGGCTCAGAGGTAACTGAGGTTCCCGGACAGTGGGAACATCCTCGGGACACCCGGGCTGCCCGTATGTTACTTACCAGACACTAAGCCGCTGGGCAGAAAACAGCCAGGGCGAATTTAATTTTAGGCAGCAAAGTGATGCATTTTCTCCGTCTGAATGGCGATGCTGTCTTTTGGGACCCGACCGCTGTTTACATGAGTAATGTCCGGAATAATATAGGCTTAAGGTCATCCTAAAATAAATTAAATAAACATTTTAAGGACTGCGCACACCTGGGTCAAGTTTCATGTTTGCCGGTGTCTGAGCGCAACGGCAGCCACAATAACAGCAGTGCAATAATAATGATACGCTGCTATTGGTGTTTACGGACAAAAATGACCGAAGGGCTGCTTACATGTAATTCGGAGCTGTACATTTTGAAAAAGCCATTAAACAAGTTCCTAAAGCTTACGGCAATTAACCATATGTGCATTTTAGATTTTTTTTTTTGCCATTTTTGGGAATATATCATTACTTTGTGAATGTGCGAACTGGCCGTGGGCTAGGGGTGCGGTGGATGGGGGAAGGGTAGCCGCTTCGGTGACAAAAGAAATTTCAGCCCAATTCAGAATCATTTAAACGGAAAGCACTTGCTTTGTCACCTCTGTCCCACGCTACAATAGCTATGCTAATGGACACGTCTTTAAACCCAGTTATGTGGGACGGAGCGGTTTTTGTTCATATTCTCCCAGTTTTTGCATAATCGCATTACCGCTGGAACACAAAGTCTGTGTCCAAAACATCTGGACACTCATTTTCTCGCTTATTCTAAAGAAAGCATGTGTCCAGTTTAGCGATCGAGGCGACGAATTTTTATTTGCACACCATCCGTGGTTATTTTAAAATATGTACAGTATAGTTATTAGCATTTTTATTGTCTTTGCTGATAATTACTTAATGATCATTGTTTTCACCTCGAGGTTTTACTGGCCAGTTTTATTGACAGGACGCCTTATTCCCTCGTTGCCTGTCCTTTCTCAGTCCCCGCACCCCCGCATTCACCGCTGATCGCCGGGCCGGGACGCGTCCCAAAGGCTTGGCTTGTCTGGGGCATTTGCACATTCACACAAGGCGCTCGTCTCGCCGATGGGCACCCGGCGGACACCGGGTAGTCAGGCCAGCCAAATCCCCACGAGAAGCACTTAAAGCCTAGTTCAGTTAGCTTAACTTAGCGGCCACATGGGATTCGCACGTATTTCCATGCACATCCCTGTGGTTCGTACATTGCAGAACAAATAAAACCATCACTTACACAGCCGCTGGCTCTTGGGATTGTTAAAGCAGCTTGACCTGTCTCATTAACAGCAACACAACGGGGGGGCGGATGGTATAAAGCAGAACCCAGCATTAGACCAACGAGAATACGGTTCACGATTTATTTTAATAAAATACCGATTTAATTACTTTTGGTTCCATGCAACCTTTTTGACTTAATTTGAGGATAGAGACGATTCCCTGGCCCTGTTCTGTGTATAAGAGCATACATATTATAATGTGATCGGAGTCGGCTCGGGGTAGTTCAAAGCACCGATAGGGGGCGCCACCGTAACCAGACTTAGGTCATCTTCTTAATAATGGCCCAAAGCTCAGCTCACGTTTCCTTTTTTGTTTTATTCTGCGCATTTTGAAAATATGACTGTTTTAAATAAACAGCATTAATGACAATTCATGCTGTCAGTCAGAGTGGCTAATTAAACACGTTATCCGTATTGATTATCCTTTACAGTAAGCTTAAGCGATTGCCAGCACAATGTCTCTGAATAACAAAACTCAGCATAAAACAACATTAACCCCAAGACATGCATCTGCCCGCATTCATTTTAGGACGGCAAAACAGAGGGAACAGCCACTGTTTTTATCTACGGTGAACGATTGAGGGCAGCCATATATCATGAATAATAAATTCACTAAACAAACAGAAATTATGCCCTATGAGAAAACTGTGGGTAAAGAAGCTTGCATGCATCCTGTTATAGATTAATAGATTAATTTAAATACATAGATTCAATGGTGACTCAGAATCATGAGATACAGAGGGTACCCCGTCCTGTGTCGTTTCTGGGATAAGCTC
>JAODJX010000020.1:15376493-15407114 GCA_026776945.1 Isichthys henryi | reverse complement strand
TTGACGTGACTTTGCAGTGACTTGTAGCAGCATCAGGATAACCAAGACTCAATAAATGCACACTTTGTTATATGTTAGTTTTTTAAAGTTTCAATTGTGTGATTTAACAATTGAATTTATCGCAGGCTGGGAAGATAATTAATGCAAACCCCAAAACGATGTATCACCAAGTGTTTTGGCGTGTAATTGCTGAGCGACACGGACACCTCTTCCATGGGTCACAGCGCAAGTTCGACGCCGAAGTACAAATCACCGAGGAGCAATACAAAGCCCTTCTAGCTAATCTCTCAAGGTAAATGCATCTCTTTTTAAGATTACAGCAAATCCAAATTCAGGTCTTTTATTGCAAAGCAGTTTGAGATTTTGGTCATTTCCGTCCTGAAATAAATAAAACAATTATTTCAATATCTTAATTTTTTTTTTTGGGGGGGGGGGGGGAAATCAAGTAATGTATTTTCTGGAGGTCACTGAAGAGCCATCACAATGCACTGAATAACAAAACACTCAATCCATCAGAGCATTTTTCTCTCAGGAAAATCAGTACTTCAAAAAGCACTTCAAATTGTGAACCCAAATGCTAACAGATGTTATGTGCTGAATGCCACCCTTCTCTTGCATAGCAAACCAGATGTGTTGAATTTTGTGTTGCTGCAGGGGTGTGTGTGATGATTAAGAGATTGCTGGAAATGGTTAAACTAACCAGCTGAAGAGTTATAGATATTTTATTTAATTGCTTCACCAAAATGAATTTATTTAATACTGAAGACATGTTTTAACTATATTGACATACAATTCCTGATATACTACAGGCTACGCTGTATCTGAAACATACAGTACATATTTCATCGAGTCTGCTTTTGTAAGATCCACTGACGATGTCCTTGGAAACTGTAAGTGTCCATGAAGGAAAGTATTTAAAAAAAAAAAAAAATCTGGGATGTTTTAACGATTAAGATATAAATAGCACTTTTTTTGCAGCATGTGAGTTTTTGAATTTCACCCCTGAATAGTTTTTATGATCTATTGGGGCCCAAAAAAATACAGTGACTAACAGTCACATGACCCCCCCCCCCTCCCCAACAGGATGGGGACCCTCATGTCTGGCCCTGCATGGTGGATGCTGGCTGATTTAAACACCAGCTGGGTCTCTCTCACTTCAAACCTGCATATCTAGCTACGGAGAGAATATATTTGACAAAGTTATCGCAGCGGTGACACTTCATGGTGCAGAGAGTTTGTCGCGATGCCGTTTGGGGGGGAGGGGCAGGTCACAAGCAGAGAATCACGGCGAGCGGCTCTGTTCACCAACGGTATTCCTCAGTAACAACTCAGCATATTGAGTGTGTATTTTCAGTGGGGCCACTTTAAAAAATAAACTGATACAACGGAACGCTCTTTCCACACATGTTTCTCGACACATACACAGCGGACAGCAACGCCTGGGATCTAATTAGTCAATTATTTATCCAGCAGCCCTGGAGTAACAGAAGGTTAGGGGGCCTCGTCCAAAAGCCTAAGGGTGACATCAGATTGCCAGGACAGGGATTTGAACCGATGACCTTCTGGTCAGAGGCATCGTCCTAACTTGCTGAACCACACACCATTCCAGCCTTTAATGGCGGCTATCGGTGTCACAGGACAAAAAAATCCACTCTGTTTACAACTAACAGGTTTTATCCTGTTGGCTAAGAGGAGCAGAAACATCCCCAGTGTTGGCGTATCTCCTTCAGGTCATCAGCAAATACTTCTACCAGTTTGTAAATGAACAGGGGCGACAGGGGCTATTGCTAATCAGGCGCTACCGATCTTTAAAACAAAGCGACCAATGACACCCTAAAGGCATCTTTAACAGCTTCCCAACAGCCAATAATGCCTCCGAAAAGATTCTTATCAGCCCTGAAAACAACCAATCACACCTAAAATGGATTCTTAGTGGCTCACCGGACCCCCGAAAGCAAACAGGCACCGGGATTCTCACAGGAAGCCCATCAGTCACACAAAGCTGATCATCTTACACAGAACAAACACAGGTCACATTAACTGGACGGAGTCCCATCCTATAGCAGCCAGTATACAAAGTCTAGCTGCACGCATCCCTGCTGATTTGGCAGGCAAGGGCGGACAGCCCAGACCTATGTGACCGTGTACTGGAAGACGGACATTGGATTGATGGAGTTGGTAGAGCTCGATGGCACCTCCAAATGGGAACAGCGATGCAAATTCAGCTGCATGCCCCGTCTTTCACTCACTGGGATTTCAGTGATCAGATTATCATTCCCCCCAGGGCAGGTCCTGCTTTATGTGCCGACGTGCAGAGGAGGATCAGAACAGATACAGACGCGTGAGTGGCGGATGGAGCCGGAAACCCACCCGTCATGTTCTGCGTTTCATTATGTCATAAGCAGTCTCATTTCAGTACACACACACACGTTTGTATTCATGTCTTTGTGGAGACTCTCCATTTATTTCTTTGGGTATAACCCTAATCCCAGCAATGACAACCTTAACCCCCACCCAGCCCTAACCTTAACCATAAGTAACCAAACAAAATACAAGACATTTGGCATTTTTAGTTTTTTGACTGCAGTCACAGATTTTTATCAAACTGAATTTCCCCTTGTGGGGACTGAAAAAGTAGTCCCCACTATGTAATATATACATAACACACACATACACTGCTGGATCCATGCCTTTTCTGGGCACCACAGACACTTTAGCCTGAACAGAGGTGCTGCTATCAAGCTAATTAATTACAGACCCCCTTCAATGCCTCTATTATCCTGTCTATAATCTAAGACGAAATCAGCAGCACTTTGGATGTCTCGCTCATTTTCTCATCTGTGGGTACTTATGCCAACCCCCCCTCCCCTCCCCCCCAGTGTACCTTCTGCCCCTGACTTGCCGGTGAGACCTGTGGGAGTCCCTCACTCTCCTATTTTCTGGTTTGCACAGGGACTGCTCTGTCAGTCTCATCTGCAGGAAAACATCGAAGAGCAACACAGGTGGATGCATTTTGCTCTGGGCCCTGTCAGGTAGGCTAGGGGCCTCCTTTCGGAAGGGGGACATCCTGCTGGGTTGCTGGGCCTCCTGTCGATCCAGGGCCACAGCGGCTGTGAGCTGAGTTCTTCTGCGGAGGCGTGAAGGGACGAGCATTACAGAGCACTACAGGAAGGGAAACCAGTTCGGACTGCAGGTATCAACCACAATGGATCTCTGGTTGAGAATGAAGCCCGTTTCAAAGAGAGTCTATCCTTCACAGTGAAACTTCACGGGCATCAAATTAAGGCTGATTAATACTTCTGCGTAGAATCTACACCCTCAGGTATGGCACAGCCATGTACCCTACACCCCAGCCTGACACCTGTAGTTACATTTCTCGGGAGAAGCACGTCAGACTGAGACATACCTGATGCTGCAGATTCTATTCAAAAGCATAAATCAGGAGACATTCACTGATCAGCCGCCACGACTGGCTGCGCGGGTCAATTGTCAGCTCGGTGTGACATACAGGTGCAGACAGGTCCATAGAAAACGCTCAGGTTTATGCATCCAAGTTCCTTCCTCGACATTGGAAGAAAATAAAGGACAGAGGACAGAGCGCTTAAAAATGGAGTGAGGGAAAAGCAGGGCGGGGGTGAGATGCAGCAAGGGGATCCAATTTAGTCTCTGGTAAAAGGTGCAATTTAGTGGTAGAAGTAAAGGCACTCAATCTGGCAAGAAGTGGGGAGCTGGGGGGGCATTTGGGGGGGGGGCATGTACTGACAGTCCAGGGCACTGTTAAATCATGCTACAAGCGTTCCATCCATTTTCTAAAGTGGGAAAGTCAACAGGAGGGGGGTGAGATGCTAGTGGTGGCACACAGTGGAACCACAGCCAATCAGAGGCAGGCAGCAGGGGGGCAATCAGAGGCAGGTAGCGGCAGCCAATCAGAGGCAGGCAACGGGAGCCAATGCGTGCCCCTGCACGACATGCGCACCAAAAACTCACAGCTACAGGAAGCCCTGCAAACAGGCCAGCTGTGTAGATGGCTAAAATGTGTAAAAGTGTCAGCGGCGTAGGCGGGGTAAACACATTTGTTAAGCAGCCAAGCTGAGCGAAATAACATCACAGGCCATTGAGCAAAGCAGTGGGGGGGTGGTATTTAGCCCTGCTGTCTGCTAGCACAGCCACAGACGGTGCGATGGGACTGACCCCTGACCCCTGAACCTGGCCTCTGACATGCAGTACCTCTGTGGGCAGCCAGGGGGCAGGAGAAAGCAGACTTCCTGTAAAAAGATTCATGTTACCAGAATCCCTCTACAAAATCAGACATATGATTCCCCCCCCCCCCAGAATGAGTTCAGCTCCCAATAAAGTTTCATTTGCACTGGCCTTGGCTCCATGCCAGCAGTACTGCGCACGGTCTCTATGGAAACACCCCCCTCCCCACTGCCATGTCAAGCCACCAACAGAATAAAACTGTCATGCTATTTGATTTGAGGTTGTCACATCTGTTGTGGTTTGAAAAAAGGGGGAAAAAAACATAAAAATGTACGTTTTATCTACATTGTGACAATTCAGAAAAGCTGTCAAAGAAACTGATACAGAAATCCTATGACACTGAAATGTACTCAAATAACCTATAGGACATGCATCCAGATTTTTCATCTGTATACATTACGGTCCCAGGTGCCGGATAGGACAGACCAACACTTTTAAGACGTTTAAGAGCATACAGTGGAGAGAAGCAATGCTGTCCTTGCATATCAGAAACAGCACTTAAACAGGACTCTGGCCAGATCCCAGAGAATGCTGTCATTCAGGAACTGCCCGTCTGAGCAGTGGGAAAACACCGAACCCAAATCATCGCTGCTTCTTCTCCAATAATCGCAGCCAGCATCGTGGAATCCGACGCCTTTCAAAAAAATACCTGATTAAGTGCATTTAACGAGGAAGCCAAATCACTTAATTCCCCAGAAAATACAATTACACAAAAAAACGGTAATTACTATATTCAGACATCATGACTAGAATTCTAATTACTTAAATTCATAAGTTCCTTTTTGCTGCTAACGTACTATGCAATGTCACATTATAAAAAGCATCCGTCTACGATAACCTATTGAATCCTGGATCTGCTGCAACGGAAGCCAGCTTCGTACTTCCTGCATCTTCAGATGTCTGGGCAGCTAATAATCAAAACATGGAGGATAATTCATCATGATGACCCTGGAAGAACACACAGAAACTGCGGCGCAGATAAATCATTTTGTTTTCTTGTTTCTCTGTTCGCTTTTTTTTTTTGGCGAGCCTCACAGCAAGATGCAGCATGATCCCCCCCTCGCCCCCTCCGGGAAAAACATCACCATGTTGTCGATTTCCTCTGCAATGGGAATAGTTATTTTAAGGTTTTTACACATAGCCTCTTCATAAACACGTTATGCAAGTAAAGTTGCCTTTTTTTCCTAGTGTTTTTCTTTTGCATGTATTTATTTTTCCTTGGCAAGCAGGCGACATGATTTGAAAAGACACCATCTCCTATTAGGTGCACGGTGAAGGTTGCGTGTCAATTAGCCATTGTGTTTTTTTTTCAAACTACTAAAATTACCACAAAGTTATGTTTGGCTCCCCCCCCCCACAACGGAGCTGAAAATGAGCAGGATCCATAGCTCGTATGGGACAGATCCCGGCAGCGCGCGTGAGGATCCCGCAGCCTCCCAGCACGCGCTCATTACCGCATCCCCGAAGGGCCGAACGCTGCTCTACAGCGGACATGAGGACCGCTGCCTGTCTTCTCAAACGTGTGTGTTCTGTCATCTCTTTCTACCCGCAGGCTGCAGGATGAGAATTTTTTATGAAATCCAGTGTTTTCTTTTTCATTATTATTCTTATTTATTTATTTTTTCCAAACGATAACATGTGACTTCAGGCCAACAATCGCTCCGCCGTCGTTTCGAACCGACGCACCGGCAAACAATAACGCGCTTGGCCGTTTCCTGTTTTTGTCGATTTAGCACCACCTATCGGTGGGTACAGGGTGTGGAAAGCTGAAAGTTTTCTTGGCATACGTACAAAGTGCAATGAAATTCTTAAATGCTAAGAAAATGTTGCAAAACAATAAATACTAAACATGAAATACTAAACATGACTACTATGAGATAACTAATAACATATACAACATTCACCCTGAGGTAGTAAAGTGATATTAAGTGGCACAACTGATAGAATATAGAGAATTTTGCAGCAGTATTATAGAATTAGCAATAAATAAGTAACGGTAAAGTAATGAGCCTGGGACAAATTAGTACAAAGAGAGGTAGCTAAGAGCAGTGTAGAGCGTAAAATTAATACTGAGCATCAGTGTGTAGAGCTTAATATTAATACTGCACATCATTGTGTAGTGCTTAGTATAAATACTGCGCATCAACATGTAGAGCTTACTATTAATACTGCACACCAGTGTGCTGATTTTAGTATTAATATTGCACACCAGTGTGTAAGATTTAGTATTAATACTGCACATCGGTGTGTTTTAAATGATCTTAGAGCATTAGGGTAGGAGCTGTCCCTGAATCTTGCTGTGCTTGTGTGGAGAGTCCTGAGCCGTTTAATAACCGAGGGCAGAAAGGTGAAGTGTCTGCTGGGTAACTGGAGTCTCCCATGATGCATTTAGCCTTTCTGAGGCAGCATGTGGTATAAGTGTCCTGGATAGAAAGACTGAAGTGAAGATGGGCTCTTTGGCCCACAGTACTGCTACATTACAGGCAGTGCATTCAGTTTGTTCATAAGCATATCCAGGATGGACGAAGGAAACAGTACCACCTATGGTCTGGTAAGAGATGGTAATTACGCAGAGGCTGTTAAAGTGGCATGATGGGTAGAGTCAAATGACTGAAGAATGGACTTTTGTGTTTCCTCATTAAAAATATCCAGCCTTTGCATAATACTCACTAATTCATTTTAAATGAATTAAATACTCATTATTACATGTATAAAAACACATCATGCAGAAGCGTCCATGAAGCAGCGATGACGGTTTGTGCCGAGGCCTCCTGCTGCTGAGTGAGGCCACCAGAGTGAGCTGGATGCCTGTCAGTGCTCCACCTATCAGGAGGCAGAGTTCTGCAGATCGGGGATAAGCTCTGTCAGAGGTGACAGTGAGAGCACGGGTCATGGTACAGGTAGGGCCGGCTCCGTCGCTGACACGCGTGACGGCTCTCACGGAGGCTGTGTCCCAAATAGCACCAAGGTCCGTTTCACTTGATGGGTGTCAGCTTGGGTGGTTCCAGAAAAATCTTTTTTTTTTTCCCCACAATGCATCATCCAAGAAACTGCCATACAAAACAAACCTCTGTGGGACCAGCGACACCCACCTCTAGAGGTTGCCTTCAGACAGTGCCCGTGCACACACACACACACACACACACACACACACACACACACACACGCACACACACACACTCCAGTAGGCAGGTCTGGTGCTTTGCCAGCGGTCACAAAATGACAGTGTCATAGCAGTCACCCCATGGGGGGGGGGGGCGATGGTGCTGCCCAATCTCTCTCCATCCTCCCATCCTGTAAAAATGAGCAAGCATGCAGATGCCTTGCTGGCTGAGGGATGTAAATTCAGCTGGACTTACAGCTGCCTTCCAAAGGCGTTTTGTGCTATTAGCCTTTGTGCTAGCAAAATAAACTCCACTGAAACGATTTCTTTCAGCCTTAACAATAACGTTCAAGCCCTTAGGCGGTCATTTTGAAATATCCTGGATGATTACAGCCTATTTACATCCCCTTATATGGCCAGAGGAAAGCTGCCAGGCAGCAGCGCGACAACAGGGGGCAGCGTTACGCAGCACAGGGGTGTCCCTCAGGGTCGGCAGACGCAACCACGCGTTTGGCAAACGTTGACAGTGTGATGACGTAAAGGGGTGCTGGGATACGGCACTCGATAGCAGCCCATAATTATCATGGCACCTTGGTTACAGCCATTGGCAGGGAGGTGGGGGGGCACAGCACATGGTGTGGCACTGTGCCAGCTGATACATGTTGGAATTACTTTAAAACAATCTGTGGATCAGGACGGGTCCAGCTATTTCAGGTTAAGCACAGGGCTCATAAACAGGATTTGATTTCACCAATGATCGGAGCATGAATCATACTTATGAGCTGGTATGAAATTACACCTTGCAAAAACACAGTTTTTACCCACGACTGTCTGGACCCACATAATCCACTGTAGAGTCAGAGTCACTCTGTTCTCTGAGGTTTATAAATCATTCCGTACCTGAACTTTCCCTGAGCCCCTTGACCCCGGTTAGCGGGCGCGTTGGACGACGACGTCCACAAAAGCGTAACTTCCCACGCCTTCAGTCACTCATTCTCAGCTGGTTTCTAAAGTCAGCAGCCTTCCTGTCAATGTTCATCACTCACAATTTCATGTCGCGTTTCATTTTTTACTACGTGAAAAGCGTGACCAGTTTTAACCACAACCTACTCATTGAGCATGACTCGAAATACTACATGATATTATGTAATTAGGAGCATTCATTAATGTTTTCTTTTGCTGGTTGCAGCCTTGCCAGAGATGTCGATAGGAAACAAAGGCAAAAATTAGCATGAGAGACTTGGTTCCATTTTTATAATATTTACAATTATAATTTTAAAATGAAGCAGGCATGCATCTCTATCCATTTATGTCAATATGAGAAACCCGTCAAACTTTCCGGAAAGGCAGGGGGATTTCACAGAAAGCTCTGCTCTACATGGGGTGCAAACAAGCAGCAGTCTGAATGAGAGTCGGGCACCTGGTATGAGGCTCCACCTCCTCAGATGCTCTATCCACTAACTGGCCCGAGAGGATTTAAGACCCGCCTCCAGAGCGCCCATCATGTCCAAAATGACAGCATGATGTGTACCCTCCGTGAGAGCACCACGACAAGAAGTCACTGTAACCTCTACTGTCCAGGGCAGCGAATCCGCTTCACAGGCAGGCTGCCTCGTGTTTGACTAAGTACACAGCTCTAAATAACACTGCATCCCTCCCACCTCAGAGGGCCGTCTTAGTGACTCACCGGTTCCAGGCAGCGTATGTGGCAGTACGGCCTTCTGACCAGCAGCCTGCAGGCCCCAGGAAAGATGCTGCTTTTGTATCAACTGCTTGCCTTCAGTCAAATAATTCAGCTGTAACAACAGGCAAAGCAGATATTAGTCACAGTACTGGACAAACCTCAGCTGGTGGTCACATGACAGATAATCTTCCCAGTTGATTGGTTACCTGTGCTGGGCTCAAAAGTATATTTGATCAGTCTGTTGTCATACATCATCCCATATACGTACATGACCAGTCAAAAGCTTGGACACGCCTAGTCACCTGCAAATGAGAGCGATAGTGTCCCATCACATGACCTGGCTGTCTGACCTAAACACTGTAGGAATGGTTTTGGTAGAGTTCAATCAGAGAGTGAAAGAAAAGTGGCCAATGAGTGTTCAGCATATATGTGGGACCTTCTTCGGGACAGCTGAAAAAGCATCCCAGGAGTTTACATCATGAAACTGGCGCAGAGGAGACCGTATGGTCAGCCAGTACCTGGGGCCATCCTAGATCGATGCCCGAAACACCTCAACTGGCTCCTTTCCATTCAGAGGAGCAACGGCTCCCGAATTTCGATCTCCTCACCCTAAGGCTGAGCTCAGCCACCCTGCAGAGGAAGCTCATTTTGGCCGCTTGTATCCGCGATCTCATTCTTTCGTTCACTACCCAGAGCTCATGACCACAGGTGAGGGTGGGAACGTAGATCTACCAGTAAATTGAGACCTTTGCCTTCTGGCTCAGCTCCTTCTTCATCAAAACAGAATGGTACATCATCCACATTACTGCCGACGCTGCACTGATCCGCCCCGCTCCCGCTCCCTTTTCCCCTCACTCATGAGCAAGACCCTGAAATACTTGAACTCCTTCGCTCGAGGCAGTAACTCATCCCCCACCAATTCACCCTTTTCTGGTCGAGAACCATGGCCTCAGACTTGGAGGTGCTGACCTTCATCCCGGCCGTCACACACTCAGCTGCCAACCGCCCCAGTGCCTGCTGCAGGTCACAGCCCGACGATGTCAGCAAGACCATATCATCTGCAGAAGGCAAAGATGCGATTCTGAGGCCCCCGAACCAAATGCCAGCCCCCTCTGTCCCTAGGCTACACCTAGAAATTCTGTGCATTGAAGTTATGAACAGTAACGGTGACAAAGGGCAGCCCTGACAGTGTCCAACACTCACCGGGAATGAGTCTGACTTACTGCTGGCAATGCAAACCAAATTCCCACTCTGTTTGTACAACAACCTGCTGGCCACAACAACAGACCCAGCAGCCCATAATACTGAAGCACCCCCCGCAGGACCCTCCAAGGGACATGATCATACACCTTTTCCAAGTCCACGAAACACACGATATCAGTCAATGCAGACAAATCTCTATTCCAGAGTTCCAAAATGCAACAAAATCCAACAAAAATATGAGAAATCCATGGTCTAATTTATTTCATGCCTCAGCAGCAGCAGCAGCTGACAGAGGCGTGCTTTCAGGGACAGCCTGCACTGGGCCGAGCCGCTTGTCGTGTGTCCTGCTGTCACATGGCTGCAGCTCAGCCATCAGTGCCAGCAAAAGCATCTCATTTCTGAATTGGCGCAGTTCATCGTTTGCTAAATGAAAGGCCCCCCATATTATAGCAAAAGGTCTCAAATCCAGCATTCCAAAGTACCCGGCCCTCTCCAAAAAATTCTGAAATATCAGTGTGAAAATTAAAATCAATAAGTAATAATGCTCTTAAAAATGTACACTAAACCAACTAACAAACAACAATAAATCTTGTTCTAAGACAGCAGTACACAAGGACAATGTGAAGCGGGAGATACTGGCAGTAACTAATAACCAGCCAGGTAGAGGGCAGAAGCAACTTTCTAATGCCAGAGATAACTATCAACTTATCCGGCAGTGCTTCATAAATCAGAGGATGACCTCAAGCGACCTTCAAAAAGAATGGGAAACATTAAGCGGTGTGAAGTGCACTGCTAGGACATTTTATAACAGACCCATAGAAGCAGGACTATAGTCCCACTGAGCAAGGAAGAAGCTCTTCGTCAATGAGAAGCCATGCGTTTAAAACACCACAACCGAGACTCTCAGGGAACATCCCACTCAAAGAACACCCCCCCTCCTCCCCAGACAACGGAACAGCTGTCACTGCAGATCTGCGCAGTGGATCACCAAGTTTATTGCAAAGTTCAACCTAATTAGTTTCACTGGCTGCAGCTTTGATTAGGCCAGCAGAGATAAACCGGGGATTGGCAGGTCAATGCCATTCGCTCATAAAACGGGAGAAACAACGCAGGCAGGAATTTACAGGATGAAATTAACACAACGAATTCCCAGCGGGAGACGCGCAGATGGTTAAATACAAGCAGGAAATCCCCCCCGCAGCTGTCGCGTCATCACCACGGAGTACCATGTGACATTTGGCTGCTAATCTCAACGTGGCCCCAAATGCAGGGACTCGACAGGCCTGGCGACACGGCGGCGATGCTGTAAATCTGACAGCTTAAAGGACCTCGAAAGCCAGCCTGCTGTTCTGCGCCCCGCTTGTTAGACCTGTGCCCTGCGGCTGCCAGGGTGTCGGGGAGACTGCCGAACGCAAGAATGCTGTCCCTTTCTTCACTGCCATTTCAGTGCTTATCGCTTCCATGATGCTAATCTGCTTAGCACATTATGGGGGTAAGTAAACGTCGGTATAGTATGGAAAACCCGGCGACTAAAGCCCTGGTGATTATTCTGCATGTGCCTTATAGCCGCGATTGTATCGCAATGTGATATCGTACAGCCCTTGGTAAGTTGGGGAAGGCAAGGCAGGCAAGGAAAGATAAAATTAAGAAAAGATGACATGAACTTTGTTGATCCCAGGGGGAAATTCTTGTGCATACAGCAAGTTGCATAAAGTGCAGGCAAACAAACATATAGTCCAAACTAATTTTGAAAAGTGCACAACACACAAACAGAGGATTCTGAAAGAGAATATGAGGCGTGTTCTGGCTGGGGGTAGGAAACGGCACATCACAGTCCCTGATGGAACCGCGTCTCCTGGGAGTCAGACCAACCCATCGCTGTTCATTCAGACTCCGCCGCCTTGCTGGGAGTTTCAGGCTTGAGGATGGAAAGGCTGGTGTGTCTGCTCTGGTCCTAATTAGAGTCGAAGCAGAAACGAGAGTTTTGGGGGGGGGGGATACTGGACTCCCCAGCCTCAAGGCACAGGTTGTGCAGTGATCGGCCTGAGGAAAACCATGGAAGGGGTTGATACAGGCTGTCGGTGTTAGAGATGGAGAACTGTGATGAGCTGGGGGCTCCAAACCAAATACCAGTCCGAGGGGATCGTCATCTGCACCACGCGGTGAGGAGGGTAACGGGAGGTGCTGGGCTCCAGCACCAACACCGGACTCCTTCTTACCGACTCTTACCACTGGACCATGAGCATTTTCTCATTTTAAGGAACGATGCAGGAGCATTCTTAGTGATTACTGCAGTTTCAATTTATGAACACATTCATAACAAATAATAATGTGTTCATAAAGCATTATAAACGTGGCTATAAATATTTATCAAAAAGGCATAATAGATTATAGCCATGTGTATTATGCATTACGCATGCTTCAAGAAGCTGTCATCTATAATGCACTATAGATTCCTTATTCTCTGCTCCTCCATGCAGACCTGTGGACGTGACTTTGACACATGCGCTACATGAGGTGCCCCCCCCCAGGCTGCCGCTCAACACAAACAAGAAAACACACGGAACAATGACTCATTGTGATGTCATCATTCATTAAAGCTAAAGGACAGATATTAATGGGTCAAACCGATTTAAGTGCCAAGTTCTCCTACTACTGTGACGTACATCATTTGTTGCTATGGCGATCACACTGAAAGCAAGGCAGAGACATTAAGAGCAACTTTCTCAGACAGAAGCTTCTTATTTGTGAATGTAAAAATCCTGCATAGTGAAACAGCATTTCGCTGCAGGTTCTTAATAAATGGTTATGTTTTCCATGGTAATACACACTCGTTTATATATTAAATGCGTAGACGCTTCATTCCTCCACTCCATGGTCCTACGCCTCCTCTTATGAACTCAGTCCAGCTAAGACATGTTCCTCCAACTTTTATTTCAATATATAGCTAAAAAAATTCCAGCAGCCTGACTGTAACTGGATAAGCTGGTAAATGAATAGAAGGATTTTTTAAACCACATTTCACATTAGAGATGGATCCGTGTTCAGGAGATGCGATTTTAGTATTCTAAGGAACACAAGTATAAATAACTAGCTGCTAATTGGGCCAATTAAATCAGGGGATGGGGTTGAATGGGCGCCGTGGGAGCCAGGGGCTCTGACTCAGCCGGCTGGCTCTCTGACTGGCAGGTTAAACACAGGTGGTCTTTGAAAGCCCGCCCACGCAGGGCCCTGACTCATTACCTGAGCTCTCCTGCACTCAGCTTGGTGCTCAGCCTGCTCTTAAGGGACCAGTGCTCATTTCATCCAAATGACAGTACACACGCATCTCCAGTAGGGGCAGCTGTGAGTGCAGGGCGGCAGGATGATGATGGTACCCAGTTAGAATGGGCACGCAGTGTGGCGCTGTCATCATGGATATGGCTGCCGCGTGACTCTCTTGGTACAGCCACGGCTGGGCACTATATCCCGATATTGAGGAAAGTCCTTATTTCCCCCATTGGCCTTAAAATGGTCTTTTGTCAGGGGGGATATAGTTGTGTCTGTAACCCATAACCGGGAAGGATGGGAGGAGGAAGACGGTGCTAAGGGCGTTATGCAAGCGTTTGAAGAACGTTTCAAAGAGGCCTTCAGCAATGCCTGAGTGCCTGTGGTCTGTCAGGATGTCAGTGCGTTCGTTATCTGCTCACCCCGTCTGATGGGAGCTGATAGCAAGCCAGCTCTATAATTAACAAAAAAAAACACACAAGTCCTGAGTCTCCCTGGAGAAAATCGCCGAGGAGCTCATCCCTCAGAAGAATGTGTCTAAAATAGCCATCTGTCACTTCTGCGGCACAAATGAGGCCAGAGCTGCCTGGGCCGGCCATCGCCGCTCCTAATTATCAATTTCCAAAGCACAGGCCCACTGCCACACTCTGCTTCTTAAATGCACTGTGCTTGCACCATATTTCTGTGTGTGTCTGTGTGGGGTGGGTAGGTGGTTAGCATATAAATATGTAAGGTCCTTCTCCGATGTAAGTGTGAAGGAAGTGGTCTAATAACCTGTCCCTCCATCCCCCCCCCCACCCACCGGTGCACTAGGCAGCGATAAAGAAGACCGGCACCCCTCCCACACGCAAGTCTATCAGGGGAGTCGGACCCAGAGCTTCTCCCAGAATACTGTGCCTTCCCACCAGCACCTTCCAGCCCCCTGGCTTATTAAGCAGAAAGAAGAGCCAGAAATGAGCACCGATTGCGGCGTGACGGCCAGTCAAACAAGGGGCTTCTCCCTGCTGGGGTGGGGAGGCAGCCAATGATGCTGCTCTCAGAGATCATGGGACATCAAAAGGCCTGGTGCTGGGATAATGACCCCAAACCTTCCATAGTTACAGCTCTCAGAATACGACATTATTGACTATCATCAAGTGTTCCCTGCCTTTAAATGTTTTGTACCTCTCTCAGAAATAGGGAACTTCCAAACGGCTTTACAGATCAGTTGCCTTCCTACTGTAATCATGACTGCAGTTTGCACTTCCCATAGTCAGGTGGCGCTGTTCCAAAAAAAAAAAAAAAAAGGATATAGACTCTCAGAATGAGGTCCCACAAGCGGCCCCAGTCAGCACACACTCTGACTCACCTTTCCCATCCTCGCATTCAGACTGCAGTTGGCTTTCTCATGCTCTGCTTTCCAAGACCTGCAAGTACCTCGTGTTTTGAAATATCCAAGCATGTGGCGAATTAAAAAGGGAAACCAGACTCTCTCTCTTCTGGGGGGAAAAAAAACACTATTCACTGTTAATTCCTGCAGATCCCGCTTCAACATTGAAGAAATGAAAAGGCTGAGAACATAAATCTCAGTCACCCACTGTCTGTATCTACAAATGTGTTATTGCGAAAGACAATCGATGCTTTTGTTTTCATCGTAGTGAGAATTTAAGTTTTCACTCTAAAATTGGTTAATATAGGAGTACCCCAGAATCTAAAATATTTGAGAAAATCTGCCTTAATTATTGTATTACATCATACTGTCACACCAAACACCACTTTAACAGTAACGAGGGAACTGTTAGGTTGGGGCTATTCTGGAAAATTCTGTAAATTACGCGGTGGCGTCTCTTCAGAAACAGTTTGACACACAGGGTGCGTCCAAAATCAAATACTTGTTTACTACGTTGTATGCAAATGTAGTATGCAGTATGTCCAAACCCGCAGTATGGATGAAATAGTAGCCGAATGGTACTACATTCGGTGAAACCAATGTATTCTACGCTCTTCCCACACGGTCACTTGAGAGCGGCGAAGACTGTCGCTTTTCAGAATATTTTTTGTCAACATGCTGTAGGAAGTGTCATCTCTGTATAAAGTATAAAACAAATCCCAGTTACATTAGTTGACTTGGATGTGTATTTTTTTTTTGCTGATAGTTTTTAACAGTTTTTAACTTTCACTTGGCTACTCTGTCAGTAGCCAAAACTGTGAAAACGCTTCCAATTTTAAAGATTGTAGAACTTTATTCCATTTACTCCAGTTACTTATTTAATTGTCCAATGTTTATAAACATTACCGCCAATATTCGTGCAGTATTTTTTAAAACTTCATGCCAGAAATGATAGGTGGTTCCACAATTTTGGCCACTAATGTAGGTCAGGCAATACACAAGGTGGGGACCACAGTACATGAATGTGCATACATACTGTTTTCATGCATACATACGGTATATGCTACGTTAATGGTCGAGCAGTAGGATTGTAACAAATTTCCATACGTATTGGGTAATATGTGGCTTCGCTTGCATCCAGTGACTTGGGAACTGGAAGCATGCAGCTCCAGCCAAAATCCTCTTTCCACAGACCACTGCTTTTGCTTTTTAATAGGAAATTTTACAGGGTAGAAGTGGTTGGCAGCAGATTTATGACACGGTATGTTTACAAGCAGCAGGAATGCGGAAAGGCTTCTCTGTGCTAACCTACAGGTATAACGCTCCTGACTGAAATCGCCACTGTAAAGCAGAGGTCAGACGGCGTTTCCTTAACCGGTCGCCGATGGGAGATGTGCACCAACAGCTAAATGGCACCAGTGTCAAAAAGGCAGTGCCGTCTGCAGTCAGCAGTGCTCGTATCTGTGAGAGTGTGTGAAGCACTGTGATGCAGAGATGTTCTCCTTAAACATGGTTTTACTTCACCACTTGATTTTTCCCCCCCCAAATACTATTAGACTGCATTTGCATTGGACGTGCTATTGAATGATGTGCCGAGCTAAAGTGATGTATAAGATGGCCTTCACTCAGCACCATAAATGCCACAGACCATGTGGGTCTTTCCCTCACTCCCCCAGTCCTTTTACCTGCCACCTTCAAACTGTCAGCTTGCTTTACGAAAGGGTTTTCATCTTAGAGCATGCAGTTACAAAAGCTTTGGCTTTTAACCACATTACCCAATCTGTGAGCTTTTTTGGAACTTTTTTCATTTTTTTTCTTCTGCATGCCAATTGCATATGAGTCAATCAGACCTCTGTACATCATTAGCTATATTAACTTTTACAGTGCTGCCTAGCGAGGAGCCATCAACATTGTGGGTTCGACTCCCACCTGTATTTTCAGACAGGTATATTTCCTCAGGGTGCACTTGGGTGTGTGTCCATTAAAGAGGGGCACCATCCAGGGTGATCCCTGCGCTCCTGTGACACCCCGCTCTAGAGAAACACTTACGGAAGATGGATGTTTCTATTTGGGAAACGCTCAACAAAAAATAATAATCGACACCCTGAGAAGTCAATAAAACGAATGTTTGGAGTAAAATCCACAAAGTCGAGGTTACAGTCAGAACATTGAGGGGAATATAACAATGAGTGTGTGTGAGAGGAGGGCAGAGCAGAGGAGGAGAATTAAGAGTCAAGGTCAGAGGAGTGGCAGGAAGGAGGAGAGGGACAGGGAGTCACACTGACTCTGCACTCAGTAAGAGTCCAGCTCTTTCTTCAATTCGTGTTCCATCAGGGGAGAGATGCAGAGCTTTGCAGAAAGAATGTGAGGGCATTTCAGGTCGTTTATAAAGCTCTCTAGTTTGACATGGTTGGCAGCCCAAGCATCATGGAGAGACTAGAGGTAGGCAAAAACTATGGGGTACAGCAGCATAGACTGCCCCTAGTGGGGAGGCCAGGTATAACATTGGAAGGTTCAACTTGAAATTTAGATAAGTGCAGTTAAAGTGAAAGGTGAGAGACCTAAGCAGGGGAGCTTCAGCATCGTGAAGTCGGATGAATCTCAAACAGCAGCTTCTGTGTGCAGCTGTCAGTCTCAGTGGTGGAAGGAAGGGTTAAATATTCACATATAACTTCAATTAAAAATTATGACATTGTAGTGAATGAATACGGTCTTACTAAAATGTAGGAAATTCATGCATTACCAAAATCAGAGTCGCCAACTCTCATTCATTTCTGACTCTCGCAAGAAATCTTACACCAAATCAACATTATTCCATTAGAAACCTAAAATTAGCTAGAAGGACTGGGGCAGTTTGCAAACCTTAGACTATTTACAAGGTAATAAAACTGTTACATACATGTAAATGTGTGTGCAGACTTGTCTCAAATTGAAAATCTCACACCAGCCAGCTGATCGAAGTTGGCAACCCTGTAAAATTAACTTGTCCACTGCAAAGAGTGTGGTGGAGAAGAATCCTATATCCAAGCGAGCACAGCACAGCCAAGGAGCACTTCTCATACTTATGGGGTGTGTAATCTGTCAGAAGTCCCCTCTTTGCGCGAGCTGATGTGACAGCTGAGCTGAGCGTTCCCAGCTCAGCCAATCTCTTCCCACAGAAAAAGGAAACGCTTCCGTGACTGTGACAGGGCACTTAGTGAAGTTCCCTGTTCAAATACTTCTCCGCCCAGCATACAATAGTACACCAGGACCTGCTGGTGCTACAGCTGATATGACTAGACACTGGAAGGGTGGGGGTGTGGATTTCAGGGAGGGGGGCGAGGTCATGTGATGAGCCCACTCAATCATCGCCCTGTTCCCTTTTCCGTAATTTTATTCAAGACTGTTTTTCTCACGCAGTACACATGTCCAAGACCCTAACACTCCCCCTAACCCTCAGCGATAGCTTTCCCATCATGCATCTGTCCCACCCCCAGGCATACAGCAAAGTGGATCGTTTGTTTTCAGTACGCCTCACTGGATTGGTAAAGCACATTTCCCCCAAATAAAATGCATATTCAATCCAGCCGTCTCAGTGTCAATTCTGCGTCCTGTCTGACACAAACACCTGAACCACACTTTACTTTTGGGGTTTTGCACATTTCCGCTTTATTATTATATAGATATTTATTTAGAATATATAGCAGTTTAGTTTAGCTGTAGGTCTACGTGCGTTAGGAGCAAAATACACCATGTCATGATTTTTGTAAGCATGCATACTTGACTAATGAAAATGACTGATTATATTAGGTTTATGAAAATCTTTACAGATAAGCACTGTAAACACAGCAAAATGTCACATGGCGTTACAGCATCTCTGCTTACTGATGGTACACAGGGACGCCTTGGTAGAAAACAAGTGTTACATTTCCCTGAGTCAAGTGTAGCAGTGCTGCCTGAATTTCCATGACCGCTAACAACAGGTTGATAAAACTCCGTGTCATTATGGGATGGTATAATGTGGCAGGATAACATCAGCTGTCCTCTCGCTTAACGCATCCCGGTCAGGGCTGCAGGGTGAACCACAGATTGTCTGATCAAACGACATCACCAGCAAAGGGAAGCCCTCCCTCACCAGCAGAGCCTCACTGTCGCTGCGTCAATTTACATAAAACTGCCCCTGAAATGTTCCAATTTCTTAGCCAGCTGACCTCCGCCAGCTTTTAATGGGCTCATTTTTATCCGTCCGTCACGAAACACGGCAAAGTCAGACCACCGCATGACCTCAAACTACCCCCACAGCAGCAACCCAACCCACTTCCCAAGGTCGTTATGGGGTTCCACGACCATCTCTGCAAATTAAGAACTTTCCCAGAGCTGTTCTGACCCCACCCAAACCTCCTCTTCAGCCCAGCAGAGGTAAAGAAGGCTCTCAGCCTGTAACTGGTGAGCATACATGTGCATCACTGTGTACGACAAAGGGTTGATCTGCTTAATGAACATGGCCTGGACCTGCGAGGCTGGGCTGCCGTCCTAAGAGCTCTTTCATGGAGAGCGTACATGTCCAACAACAACTTCTGCAAAAACCATTCTGTCATTCAATCATGACTGGAAGAGTGCAAATTCAAACTGTTTAACACTAAACAGAGGAGATCGTAGGATTTGACCCATGATTACATTAACCGAACAAAGGGTATGAAATTTATATATAAAATCGGGACAGAAAGGTAAATAGGTGGCTGAAGCTCCCCTAAATAGGGTTTAGAACAGCCTGTGGACACCAACAAAGTATAAAGTGCAGTGATATAAAGACAGAGTCATCCTGGAAAGCACAGGTGGGGGCACAGCCTAAGCAGGCCATCGGAGGGCAGTCTCACAGTATCACATTTACCCACACAGGCACCAAAGGGCAATACCCAGAGACTGAGATGATGTCAAAAGCAAAATGTGTTTTTTTTTTTAGCAAATGATGTTTCTTCATGTAGCTACAATAAATATTTCAGTCTTCAGAATAGAGGAGCAAAGCGCCCCCTTGTGGAAAAAATTTAACAAACAACTGATGGAAACTGCATTTTATGAAGCAAACGCCACACTAAGCTAATTACCTGCTGGGTAATTCCTCATAGTACCATGAAGATTATTCCAGAAAAACAGTGATATGCACACCTCCTCTGTTCAGCATCACGGCATGTGACATTTACGCTCTTTAAGGTTTCATTCATTTGGAAAAACACTGCTTCCAAAAACAAACTAAGAAGGCAATTTCAGTCATCGCCTTATACCGCGCCGTCAGCAACGATACTGCTATATGCACAAAAATCATATATACATAAAAGGTGTTAATCAGAAACATTTCCTCATAAAGTGTATTTGATCACAGCTATGCCTTTAATTCTGATATTACCAAACGGACAGCAAACCAAATTCACTGAATGGATAAAACATGATGCAAAGCATCTGTCTGCGCAGACAGCAATGGTAGCTTTCATCTGCGTCCCCCTGGTCAGTCTATTTACGGAACGAGAAGGTGTCCCTGACGTGGTCACACATCCTACATGCAGAAAAACAATGCACTGACAACCAGACCACCTGCTAATCGACAGCCACATTCAACGGGGTGAGTGTTTGAAAACACCACATTCAAGTAACAGACTGCACTGTGAAACTTGAATGAGGCTGATACTTCGGGAGCCACAGATAAGAGCTTTGCCAAATACCTGTTTGAGTTTAAAATGAAGCCAAACTCTGCATTCTATAACGGAGTTTCTGTCGTGAACATCGGGTGAGACAATGAGGAGTTAGCAGCTTTTGGATAGACGCTGACTTGAATTGGTCGATACATCAGACTTTACACAGACACACACACACACACACACACACACACGGCATACCTATCCTTATGGGGTCGCTCATTCACTTATATGGGGAGAATGCTAACGCTAACTATGACAACCTTAACCTCACCCTGCCCTAACCATAAGTAACCAAGCAAGATACAAGAGTTTTTACATTTTTAGTTTTGTCATAGCAGTCAGATTTTTATAAAATAGAGTTTTCCCTTATGGAGACCAGAAAACCGGTCCCCATAAGGAAAAAAACGGATATTTATCACGTTATGGGGACATTGTGTCCCCATAAGAATAGGTATACCCGCTCACACACACACACACTGAACAGGAGTTACCAAGAAGAGACAGGTGTAGAGGGTCAAGAAAAAACTAAATTATTTTTCAGCAATATCTTTATCCAAAGTAACTTACCATTTCATTTTCTCACAAAGCTCGATTATGGACAAATTAAGCTTAAGTGCCCTCTTCTAGAACCAACAACCTGTGTCCTTCACCACTATCCCTGACTGCACTGATTTTGAACTCTATCCACGACCCAATACCACAATGTAAACGCTAAACTGTCAAACAGCACTAAAAAGCATTCAGTGCACCAGAGACGATACAGGTCAGCACCCTGCAAGTCTAGGGATGGGGGGCACCTGTCTGTTTGCTTCTGCTAAACCTTCAGGCTCCTCGAAATCATAGAAGCCCACTCACTTCAGGATATACGGCTTTGTGTAATGCTGCAGGTGACTGAACATTTTATATACAGTGGACCCTTATTGGTCGTAAGTCAAGACTATTTTTCCCTTAAGAAATAACAGAAATACCCATCATGTGTTCCGAACCTCCCAAAGCACCCCTTACATAACATTTTCATAATAAAAAAAAAAGAGTTGTATAATGTGCGCAATTTACCAGAAACACCAATAATTTTCCTAGTGTACTCACCATTTTTCTGTGTCACGATTTCAAACTGCTGAATGCTACTTTCGGCAGCCCTTCTATCAGCACTTGCTGCTTCACCATGCCCAGCTACGCTATGAACACCAGTTCTCGCTTTAAAATTGTGAAACCACTCGTTGATGGCTTATCCTTTACGAGATCTGCATTTCACAAATTATAGATTCAGATCACCTGTTATCTGCCTGATCCACACTAATTATTACTATTAGCTAGATGGATCACACGAACACCACTTATATTTCTGCGCAATTTCCTTCTTCTTTTCGACTGTGATCGCTTTCTTTACCATCTCTTCCTTCCTTAGCTTATTTTCTAGCTGTTTTGGGGCCATTTTGATAGCAATTAGCGAAATGAACTATATAAAGCACTTGCACTGACCTAAAACCCGTCCCCAAACAGGCGTACCTGGGCTCAGACTGGACGCATCTCGGTTCTTTGTTCACAGCCGCACAAGCGGATACCCGGTTTGGCCTCGACCTGCATTCGAGTTTTAACTCAGGACTTTGGTCGTAATCAAGTTGTTTTTACGTTAAACCTATACTTGACGTAGGGTGGTAGAAAATGGGTCGCGGTGCAAAAAAGGTTGAGAACGACTGTTCCAGACCATTTTAACTGGGGGGGGGGGCATTTGACCTTAATTTCCTCTGAGTATGACTTGCACAAGATTGGCAGCATTGAGAAGCGAAAGAATTTTGAAACCGATAAATTATCCAATGCTTTGCTGTTACATTATACTGTTTTTACAAATACGTAACTCGCTCTGATTTCTTGTTTAGACCGTCTGGCTTCCTCAAGCTTGATTATTTTTTCTGTCGTTAACCTCGCTTTTCACCACCTGAAGCGCCTCGACCACCAGGCACACCCACGTTAACAGTCCGTCAAGTCAACAAGCTTATTTACGTTTGTCTTTCGCCAATTCGCAGGGCACACAATTCTAGCCCACATATATAAACGTCAATAATAATAATAACAGCGATGATAATACATTTATTTCAGACGCAAGTAGCATACATATTTAGGGGTTCGGGGCATGGATGTCGTTACGGGTGCACTGCCCCGCCCAGGCAGCGGCCACTGCCAACCAAACGAGGAACCAGAAAACATTCAGTTTACAGGGTCATAACTGTATTTAAAGGTTTCCAGGCAGGAAGAATTATGATTTCTCTTAAGATATTAGTTGACACTTCTTATTGATCTCCATGGAGAAACATTCTTCACACCTCCACAAACTTGCTCTCCATAAGTGAGAGCAGCTGGTCACGAACCACAGCCACCAGGGAGCTGGGAACTAAGTCTTATTCAAGGACCTACAGGTGTGATAAGGTTGGGCTTGAACCAGCAACCTTCTGATCATATGCACAGAGGATTAGCCCACCGATTCACACACTCAGGGCTAGTACATTTAATTTATACTGTACATAATTTATTTTATAATTCATTTATATTAAAGTTATATTATATATAATCTATATTTAATCTGGCCTCATTCATCCCTCCAAAAAAACTTTGATCTTAAATTATTAAGTTGTGTCTCCTGCAAATCTGTCCTCCATCCTTGCAAATAAGGTGTCTTTTGCTGTCTGAGGGACTGCAGTGTGCATTATGCTTTTCAGTCGACAAACAGCCTGTGGCACATTGAGTAATTTAAGACATTATGAATTTAATCCACCCTACACACCTCAGAACAACATGAACCATTCTGAATGCAGAATCGAACCATTACTGACAAACCAAGCTGTTTATTCCATACAAACAGCACTGCATCCCAGTGGCCCTCCACACTGCTTTACTGCGGCCAGTCAGGTATTTCTGTGACACAGGGATCTAAAATTTAATCATTAAAAAAGTCTTGATATGTATCAGTAGGTGTGGCGGACCATTACAGTGGTTTAAAGCTATCCTGTTGTGTTGCTTGCCTGAACTTTATATGCAATAAGGTTTCTTTCAACTGCATGCGTATGAAGGAAAAATGTTTATAATCACGGTACCAAGTAGTAAATACAGACACTGTCATTAAATCAATTAAACATAAGGCATATGGAAATATAGCTGTATAGATATACTTTGGCAATAAAATAAAGTTCCAAAAATCTACACTCAATGTACAGTATTGCACTTAAAAGCAGGATTTGTACAAGACATTTTTACAAAAGACAAAATGTTATGGGAAAGGTCTAAGATGTATGTGATAAGTGTGTTGGTGACAGTGTGTTAATGCGGCCGTCTCACAAAATGCATTCCTCTCCCTTTTAATGCTGGAACTCAGTGTTCAATGCATTGATCCATACAGCAGCGGCATTTTTTTGCTACCTGGTTAAACTCTCAGCACTGGCCCATTCCCAGTACTCATCCTAACTGACTGTTTCCTCATGCTCAATCAGTTGCACTGGAAAACTTGGTATCGGATTGGAGCGTGCAGTGCTCTCACATCGCAGCCTCCAGATAGTGTCCTCGGGGGGGGGGGTGTCAAGTCCTAGATCAGCCCTGTCAGTTTGTGAAGTTTCACGCACCGTGCTTGAAAATGTCTGTATAAATGCATGAGACATTCAGCTTGTCCGAGTTTAGTGTTATCACACCGCAACAAGACTCCTCGCATTTCAGAAGCAATCAGGGACACCTGCGTGAGACGGAGAGGCCATGGAGAGCGCTGTGTATGTACACTGTGTCACTGTCGGATCAGCAAAGCGTAGCCTGCAGTTTATGACTTGTTTTAAAAGCCCAGCCATTGCCATCGGGAACTCGGTTACCCTTGGGCTCCCAGCTCAAAGAGATTCCAGTCGCTGTGGTAGCTTATTCCTAACACGAGCTAGCAAGGCTTTCACCATATTCACGTGTGTGTACTCGTGTGTCTAACGCTCCTCAGAAACCTGCCCTGCATTCCTGCACAGATGACACTTTCTGTCAAATTCAGAATGTCCTGAATGTGAGAGCATTGCCACGGTGACCACATACTGCACCGTTTCCGTAGCGGCAACTCTCAAGTCATCATCGTCCACCGTCGCACAGAAATGACAGGGCAGAAGGATAAAAGGGGACAAGCAGACATGACGGAGGGATCCTATCTGCTGGGGGTGACGCCAATCAGTCCATCTGCATCAGCAGGCAGTAGCTCCGCCTTCGAGCAGCATAAAGCGTCCACAAGTCCAGGAAGGTCAAGCAAAGTGCATGCGAGGCAGCGAATGAGAAACGCTTCCCTAAGCGGCACTGTTTTCCAGGAGGGGTGCAGCAGGATGGAGGCCCCCCCAAGCCGGTGCTGCATGCGGGCCGGGCCGGGCCAGGCCAGCCCATCACAGGCTACGCACCACCTCCTCCGCACAGGTCTGACAGCAGCGCTGCCTGTAGATGCTGAGGGGACAGAGGTGGAGCCGCTTCACGGCAGAGCAGTAGTGGGTGGAGTCCCTGCAGGTGCCTGCAGGGGGCGACAAATGCAGCGGGGCAGGTGAGAGAGACGCTGAGCCCCCACCTCCATACTGCAGACAGAGCAATGCATGGAGGAGCCACAAACACACGTAGGTGACAAAAAAATGTGTCAGAAACAAGCAGGACACTCGCAGTATGGATACAGTATGTCATGGGTTTGGGTTACAGTATGTCATGAGAGGGTCAGAGCAGTGACGTAAAACTGAGAAAGCAGTGTCAGCCCTGGAGAGTTCCTGGGAATTAAGGCCCGTGTTTAAAAGCCCAATGGTGACATCACTCTGCCAACCATGGGATTTGAACCCTTCAGTTATGAGCAGAGAGTCGCAACTCGCAGAGCCACATGTCGCATTATCCCAGTATACCACGGCTAGGGGTGCTGGATACCTGGAGCGGAATGCAGCTTCTCATAATGCAACTCATGCAGCCAAATGCAGACCGGAATTATGCACAAATGCCGTAAAGAGGAACGAGGGGGCCCTGGGTTCTTTGGAAATCCAGCTATGTGGCTCTAAGGCATGACACATGGCACAGGCTCCTACCATCGCAGGGTGCGGCTCTGCAGTGCTGCCAGGGCACAGGTCGGCGGCGCCAGGTGCAGTGCTGCTCCGCAACTGTCCTGCCGGTGCCCTGGTGGACACATTCCACCCTACGTGAGCGGAAGCCGCTACCACAGGCCGCACTGCATGGCTGCCACGGCCCCACCTTCCACCAGGTGGCGCACACCTCCCATGAGCAGTTGCGCTCCGACGATGGCCTGTGGACGGACAGGACAGCGTGTGGCATAAAACATTATACAGCATCAATGTACATGTGGGGATCACAAAGGAAAGGCCGTTTGAAACCAGGCCACTAGAGGTCAGTAACGAGCAACAAATCTAAAGAGTAAAGAACGGAATAAGATGTATTGTATGCACAATGATATAAAATACTGCACAGAAAAACTCCACCAGCCTTGGTTGTGTGGCAAATAAACAACTGAATAAACTGCACTGAACTGAACTAAAGGCTAAGGAGAAATTACTCAGCCATATTTCAGAAAAGTAGTGTTTCTCAACCTGGTCATTAGGGACCCCGACAGTCCACGTTTTTGCTCCCTCCCGACTCCCAGTAGCAAAAACATGGACTGTTTTAAAAGGACTGAGTTATTTCCACCTTCACTGTGATTTAAACCTAGAAGAAATGCTGGAAAGCACCCAATATGACAGCTTGCACTACATTAAATAGAACAGGCAATCTGACACACTAAATGTACAATATTTTATAGAAATGAAATGTTGCTGGCAGTGATTCACTTATAATTCTAGTTATATTTTAAGTAATCAGTAATTTACCAGTATGTCCAATACTTAACAACAGGGAAACAATCATTATAAATAAAACAACAAATTCAGAGGGAGCTGGCATCTCCTCACCTGGTCCAGGGGTCGCAGTGTGAGGAAGGGAGGGCGGAGACATTGGAATGCTTGCATATGACTGGCCGGCTCTGTAGTGCAAGGCCGGGACCAATGCACAGGCCAGAGCACTGGAGAAGCAGGAAGGCAGCGTGTGTCAGAGGGCTGCCTTCGGTGGCCAATGAGAGGAGCGCTTGGGGTGGTAGGAGGCGGGCTTACCGGTGGCCAGGGGCTGAACTGCCAGGCCGCGCAAGGGAGCAAGTGGCAATCCTCTCTGTCTGTCGGCCGTGTACCCCGCCCACAGGCGGACTCGGGCATCCTCCGAACCGTCCCCCCAGCCAACTTCTGCTGACACGTCACCTGCCTCCACCGCTGACCCCGCCCACAGGAAGTGGAGCACTCCGACCACACAGCGGACTCCCAGCTGCCAATCAAAAGAGACCCTTGTTGTAGTTACGCCCTCTTCCAGTCACACCCGGCCCCATCCAACCCTACGCTGCAAGACCGTTCGACACTTACAGCCTAGTTCATACTGTACTGTTCTGCATGCGCTTTTGGTTTGGGGATGGTCAGGATGGTGTTTCTATTACATTTGGCTGCTGACGCACATGGTCGGGTTCCGTGCTGCATACAGCGATGATACTCCACCAGACCAGCAGAGGGCAGATGTATTGCAGCAAACACAAATACAAGCAGTGCAGTGAAGCATTAGGTTCTGAGTAAAGGCTTGGGCAGTATTACGTTAGTAAGGTGTATAACAATATTTTGAAATCCTTATGACAAATTCAGTTGGGACTCCAAACCCCGCTTGATGGGCCGAATGGCCTCCTCTCGTTTTTAAATTTCTTACGTTCTTACGTTCTCTCTCTCAGTGATTTTTTAATCGACAAGATTTAAAAAATGCTGGAATAGCGCTACTCACTAAAATACTGAATTCCTCGGTATGATGTCTGGACAGTATGAAATATTATTTATGAGAGTACCTTCAACCTTCCTCATACAGCTGCTCACCATAATTACATCAACAACAAAAACAAAAACCAATCTTCCTCTACTGTTTTACCGTTGACCGCTGATCTGTGAAACTCCACGCTGCCACCTACTGGAAATACCTAATCAATTACTTTGCACATGCACAGTCCATGCGTATGGTTGTGCAAGGTTTCCGCTAGACAAGGGGGAATCTCAATATGAAGAACGCAAAGATCCTACGTGTGGTCTTGGCAAGACCAGTCTTGCAAATTTGCCTTCCAAGAACGAAGTTGGGGCGCAATGAATCATGGGATTGGTCTCGTTCAGCAAAGATGCAATCAATGCAGCCTTAATATTTGGGGCGGAGCAAAACCAACATCCGAGGATTTTTACAGTCCTCGTGTTCAAAAGCAGCTTCATTTCCCCTTTTTGAAGGGGGAGCTCGGTACGGACTGCAAAGCATTACCGTTACTGATGCAGCTGGCGGAGGGTGGAGGAAGCGCATGTAAGGGAAGAGCGGGGGTCTCACGGCAAAGCATGACGAGCGGCACCCGCCGCCCCGACGGCTGATCAAGGGCCAACAAAGACGCTCATTGTGATCAGGTTCCCCACCAGGCCTCGGAAAAGACCTGCAGCGGTTTCACAGACCCGAGTGATGCTGCGATTAGTGTGAGTATCGGTCCGCTTGAGGACGTTAAGATGCTGACTTTGGCACGGGCACTTGTAACCAGGGAAACAGGCTCCTGTCTGGCCCGTGACTTATATTTTTCTTAAGCTTTTTCTTAACGATTAAACTTCAGCCCTCTGACTCTATAGAAAGACCGCCGGGGAAATCTGGGCTTCATTAACAGTCCTTTGGGATAATTCCTTTTGGAGGGGGGGAGGTTGGGGGTCAGGCTGGCCATGACTGTGTGCATGTGTGTCTTCGTGTGTGCGCCTGTATGTGTGTATCTGTGTTTGTGTGCCTGTGTGTGTGTCTGCGTGCATCTGCGTGTGTGTGTGTGTGTGTGCGCGTGTGTGTGGGCGGGAGGGGTTGGGTCTCGTTGGGCGTACCTGGGTGGACAGTCCTGCACGCCGCACGGCTGAGTCGGGCTTGTCAGCTGAGGGACATGCTGGCAGAGAGCCACTGGTACCTCCTGACCCCCAGAGTCAGTGCAGCGCTGCCTTCTGGATCGGAGCCCTCGGTGTCCACAGCTGGCACTGCAGGCTGTCCAGATTCCCGGCTGCCAGCGGAACACTGCTGATCGCAGAGTCACAGTGTCACAGAGTGCACAGTGAAGGAGTCACCGGGATGATATCCATCCACAACCCAGCTCCACATTCACCAACATACCAACAGTACAGTGTACAATTTCCCAAAATATATATATTTTTGCATTATGAAGATCAAATTATCCAAGCACTTTTATTCTCAAAAAAATAATACAACATAATTATAATATAATAACTCATCTGAAATGATTGAAACTTTGTGCATAGCAGTGTTTCTCACTTATTTACACAAACTGATCTTTTGCAGCCCTGTACAGTCTAAACTACCCAGCCACCAGCTGGTGCTGGGGTGAGAACAAATTATTAATATTATTAGTATACATTAATATTAATAATTAGTGTAATATTAATAGTATACATAGAGAAAATCACAGGGTCATAAAGTGCACAGAGATAGCCACAGGGTCGCACAGTGAGACAGTGTCTCACAGTGCACAGAGAGAGTCATGAGGTTGCACTGCACAGTAAGGGGGACACTTGGTTATACAGTGCACAGTCAAACATCATCTGTGCTAATGGCAACACAGCACTGAAACTCACAGATGTGCCTTTGCAAACAGTGCCACCAGAGTCTCAGATTATGGGTAATAAGATCACATGGTGAGGAGGTCAGGAGCTGCGGGTCCTCAGGATCATCAGCCCGCTGCATCTCCGGGGTCCCTGTCCACACTCACTCAAGGTAGCGTGGGCCAAGGCGAGCCGGTTTCCCTTCTGACAGCATAAACATGGCCTCAAACTGGCCTCAAATTAATCCTGCAAACGCGACCTCTGACCTTTAACTATTTATAATAAATGCTAATTAAGGCTGCTAGCTGGCTCCTTGACATGACTCAAAGGTCCTTGGTAAGTGATGGAAATGGGCTGTCTATGGGCCCCCACGATAATGGTAGGAAGGCACATGCCCCATGACGGTACCAAACAGCGCCCCCCGCTGTCCCCTGCCAGGATAACACAGAGGAACCTCCGCCAAACAAACAAAGGAACATTCAAAACAAATGTTTTAGAAGAGCAGCTCATGTGCAGAAGCACCATGTGGCTGTTTTCATTTGCGGTGAACCGGCGTGACACGCATTTAGCTAAATAAGAGGCTCCAGAGCCGCAGCGAGTGCCTGGAATCCACCACGGCCGCTTAGCGCTGAAGGAATGGTGCTAATGAGCAATGACATCAAAGGCCACCGCCAGTGCGTGGCACACAGACCTTCTTCGCTGACGTGGACCTGGGCCAGCGCTGAATTGGAGCGGCTGGCGGTCTGGCAGACGTAGCTTCCCTGGAACCTTCCGGAGAGTGTGTCCACCTCCAGCACCCGGCCCTCTGCCAGGGTCCGGTAGCGCAGGGACGGGGTCTCCTGCAAGCTCCGATTCTGGAAGTACCAGCTGATGGGCTGCGCGAGGCTTGAAGGAATGGGGCACCCTAGGGGGGCAGACGGGAAGAGTTGGGGGAGGACCTGGTAAGTGAATCAGCTATGCAGTTGGCACCAATCAGAAGGAGCTTGTATGTTTCTCCCAGATAAGTCCTGGGGATGCTGTGTGTCTAAATAACAGAGAAATATTTCATCCATCTTTATTTATAGTGGGTCACCATCCAAGGAAGCATCGGCAACAAGGCGGGGACAGGGTGACAACTGCAGGACATGTGCGCGCACACACACACACGCACACACGCACACACACACACGCGCACACGCGCCCACACACACACGCGCGCGCACACACACACACGCACACACGCACACACACACACACGCGCACACGCGCACACACACACACGCGCGCGCACACACACACACGCGCGCGCACACACGCACACGCGCACGCACACAGGCGCACACACACACGCACACACGCACACACACACGCACGCACACGCACACACACACACGCACACACACACACACGCACACACA
>JAODJX010000020.1:15339100-15353319 GCA_026776945.1 Isichthys henryi | reverse complement strand
TGTTCCTCACCAGTGAAGCACACGCATGTTCCTCACCAGTGAAGCACACGCATGTTCCTCACCAGTGAAGCACACGCATGTTCCTCACCAGTGAAGCACACGCGTGACCCTGGCAGTGAAGCACACGCGTGACCCTGGCAGTGAAGCACACGCGTGACCCTGGCAGTGACAGCGTGTCGGGACACTCACCTCACAGACCCCATTGATGCACATGTCCGGGGATCCGGCCCGACACTGCGTGCCATCCAACACCTTGGGCGCCAGCTCCACCACGAGACCATGGCCTCGAGCCTGGCATCGGAGAGCGCAGGGGGCCGCTGGCTCATGGCTCGCTGGCATCCACTCATACAGCTGGCCCTGGTACTTCACATCATTGTGGGCGGAGCATTGCTGGGCTCTGAAGTCACCAGTGTCGGCAGGACACTCCTGGCATGGGGAAAAAATCAGGTGACCCGGGGGCGTGGCCACCAAGGGGCATCGACCCTTCTATCAGAGCCTATCCAAGGCCATATAACCTCATTTTTCGGGCAAATTTACTGCTGAACAAGAAGCTGAAACGGGTGAAAAAAGTGGCGTTATGAAACTCCTCTGTGTAGCAATCCCACAGTCAAGCCATAGCCAGCTGTGACTGGAGAATCTGGAACTGTCTGTCAGCACAGAGTATGAAGTGATCGGGTCTCTGCTGGCTGCATGACAGCCTTCCCGGCCAGACATCTGTTAAAGTCGCTCCTGGCAACCCCTGTGTGCGGGCCCTAGCCCCTTCCCATCAGCCATCACTGCTGGGCTGCGTCTGGGCATCCGCAGGGCCAGGATGAAGCTCTGAAGCTTATTCGATGAGAGGACGGATTTAGCCTTCGACTGAAGTGGTTCCCCGGAACGCGGTGATGGCCAACGGCGCGTTTTCATCCCAGCTTCAGAGAGGAAATACAAGTCGCCAAGCCGGCGAGAACTAAACATGGCGATGCCAATTACAGAAGCGGGGATGCAGAGGGAACCGGCCCGGGTGCTTTGAGCACCTCGAACTGCCAGAGATGTTAAAAATAACCGAGTCCACTTCCTCCCAGACTCGAACCGCAAAACCTGCAGACGAAACCTGTCAAAGTGCAGGACGATGGGGCCTTGCTCTGATTAGCGAGTGTGAGCAGCAGCACGTGCTGGCAGGAGGTCTGGGAGGCCCCAGCAGAGCTGACACTAGCAGGAAACGTTTCCTTCCCATGACGCCTTCAGGTGGGAGAGGCAGGGGTGGATCTGGCAAAAGCGTGAATAGCTGCCTGCAGCATTCTAAATGGATCACGAACTCACATGAGAAACCCTGAACCCCAGATGCAGTGCAGCTCCCCAGCCACGCCAACGCCGAGCCCTCCTGTCCCAGTGAGCAATTCTCACAAAGGTTTACACCGAGGGTCTGTTACAGTCATAATACCAAGCCAAACACTGACCCCATATCGTGGTATCGCCATCCACTGGCCCTCTATCAGCCGATGGTACTCACCGTGTTGCTGCAGGTTCTGTATCTGATGTTGCGACCCTCACAGCTCCTGCAGGACAGACCACACACGCGCACACACACGCGCACACACACACGCGCGCACACACACACACACACACACAGAGTTAACCTTCACTGGGCAGTCAGTCATTGGGACCATTGTGCAGTTTTTCCCTCCCAGAACACAAAGAGACATGTGACTCTCGAACCCTGGCTGTTATTTCTCCTGTTTGTCCAGTTGACACCTAGCCGCAGTTCTGCTTTTATCAGAAAGATGTGCCTCGTTCTCTGTGCCGCTCGAGGCCGTGGCTGGTCAGTTCAAAACTAACGCTGCTGCAGTCTTTGGAGGGCCAAGCTGAATGCCAAAACGCGAAAGTATGCCAGCTCACCACGTCGATTTGAGAACGGCATCTAACTCCCAGCTGTACCAGCCCTCTGACAATGAGGTTCATTCCAGAAAAAGGCAGGCAATTAACCACCCAGCCAGAGGGTGGCGCTTACCTGTCCCAAATGGTTATATTCACACTCCCGGGGAGAAGGACAAAAGCCGGGAACAGGGAAGGAAGGTGCATCAGTGCTGAAAGCTGGCACCGTGCTCCTCCCATAGACCTTCCATTGTGCTGTAATGCCAGGAAAACCCAAGGCCATCCTTCATTTCCCTCCTGCCCCTGCATTCATTTCTCTCTGCTGCCCCCTAGAGGCACAGTTGTGTGGGTGTCGGTGATGAGCCGAAATGGGGCCAACGTGACCCCAGGCTCTGTGGGTGGCAGCCTAAGCCTGGTTCTTAAACTTCGAAGCTTCTCTATTCAAAAGTAAAAGAACTTTCAATGGACCATGATGATATTTCATATTCTGCTTGTATCATGGGACAGAGAGAGATCCTTTTCAGGGCAGGCAGGACACATCTATCTCCTGACCCAAATCCTGCATGCTCTGGGCTCAGGAACCACCCAGTGTCATACTCGTTCTGCAGAAGCAGATTTATGTTGCAGAGCCACGGATGAGAAAACTGCCTTCAGCGCAAAACAAACCAAGAATTTCGTCAACCATTGATATTTAACCAAACAGCAATTTCCACAAAATCTGCACTCTGCAAAAAAAATGCAAAGCAGCTGTACACAGCTTGTTCCTCAGAGGATTCCGGCACTCGTACTCAACCTCAGTTTCCTGGAGGGAAGATTATTTACTGCCGTTTATAAAATTCTCACCAGCCTGGAAGGCTTTTAGGGAATGTTCCTCAATTCCTCATCATCCGAGGAGTGACAGCCAGTCCATCAGTTTCCATGAGTTCAGTTAATGGCCCGATACTTGTGAATGAATCATGCACTTGTGGATCAGTGAATCCCATCCAATGGGAGACCTCCTGTCAGTTAGACATAGCTGACGACATCCAATAGCGTCGCTCATTACAGCGGCTGATAACTCCATCAAGAGACCTTCCCTGTATATGTAAACCAGCCACACCACATCACACACAGACCATAATAGAAGAATATGAGCAAATATCTTAAATCTTCTGGGATGTATTAGGAAAGTAAAACAAGCTTTTTTACTCTAAATTGACCCCCTATTTCAGCAGGGTGAATGCACTTCCTATAGTATATGTACCTTTAATGGGAAACAGGCTGCATTGTCAGTGCGCCTGTCACGTGTTTCCCACTCAGCTGTGCTCTAAGGATATTTAGGAGAGTTGCGTCTGGTAGAACAGGGGAATGGGGCAGATCCACAAAAGCGCACCAGGAGACGTCAGGTCTACTGACGATGAGACTCACTGACCCACTAAGACACCGGCGCAGGGTGTAGGAGGCTCCGCCCCCACAGGAACGCGAGCAGTCACTCCAGGTGCCCCAGGCATCCCAGCCCACCTCCCGGTCCTCATCTGAGCGCGTCGTCCTGGATGCCTGGAGAGAGAGACACAGAGAGAGGGCTAAGGCAGTGTTGGTGTGAAGACGGAGTCAAAGCCACCACAGAAAGGGCCGAGTCAGAGCCGATGCAGAGAGGGAGAAGACTCAGCACCAGCGTGGAGAGGGAGAGGACTGAGTCACAGCCAGTAGAGAGTAAGAGGGCTGAGTCAGAGCCGATGTGGAGAGGAAGAGGATTGAGGCAGCACAGACAGGGAGTCAAAGCCAGCACGAAGGAGGAGTCACAGGCAAGGTTCCACATAACAACCAGCCGCCCCATGGAGATGGGGGGGTAAAGCTGGAGGCAGGGCGTAGGGATGGGGGTAAAGCTGGAGGCGAAAGCTCTGTTCCACCTGCAGGAGCAGCACATCACACCACGTATTTACAGCGACAGTCATACAGTGGCCTAAATGCCAGTCAGACTGCACACTCGGCGAGGTCCTCGCTCTCGACTTCTACAGGCTCAGAGATGGGATCGCAGTTTGGAATGCAGATACGCGGTTTACAGTTCGGAAAGCATATATGCGGTTTACAGTTCGGAAAGCAGATGCGCGGTTTATTCGGGAGCAGAGGTGGGCAGCCCTAGTGGGAGGTCTTATTCAGGACCCCGGGGCAGCTGGGCGACGATATTAGAGGCGTGGGCTGGGAATTCATTAAGCTGTGGTTCAGCATGAACTGCTCAGGACAGGACAAGCGTCTTACCCCCCACCACCACCCCCCATGAGGTTCTGCTGGAAGACAGGGGCCCAAAAAACAGCCAGGAAGACTAGCGGGGCGAGGGTGGGGGGGTTGCTGTAGGTTGTGGATTTTCAGCACGCTCACGGTTTTATGCGCAAAGATGGATGTTACAGTTCAAGCCGAACCTGCCAGCACAGCTGCCCTCCACGGGTGAGGAGACGCACGTACATGGGAAACACGCAGGGAGGGGGGCCTTAAGATGGCTATCTGGGTAATAAGGGCTGAAGGAGACAAAACACACTTAATGCATGTTAAAGAAAATATTGATGCTGAGGCAAAATTGTGTTTAGCAGATTGTATGACAGATGAAAGGTTGAATAAACATTATTACGGGCAGAAAGCAGCGTGGGGGGGGGGGCGGTTTCAGCTAGTTGCTGGGTTTGCAGCACGGCAGTGCCCGGCGACTGGCTGAGGGATCTGGGTGAGGGGGTGGGTGGTGTCTGGCGCCCGTCCGTAGCAGGAGGCCCACGGGGCGGGGAAAGAGCCGCCCGGCCTGTGGTGGCCCATGGGAACCCGTGGGGGGGCTGGCTCAGTGTGTCTGTCTGCCCAGCCGTCTGGCCTGTCCCGCAGTGCTGCCACAGGGCCCCCCACCAGGACATGGGGCCGATTTCCATAAAAGAGCCATTTACCACCACTGAGCCCATCAGCGCCTCCTACAGGGCGAGTGATACACAGGTACCAAGTCCATTGGTTGGCATCTGAGAGCACAGCCTGCCACAGCTGTAAATCGGAGCCATCATGCAAACCTCCCCCCCGGCATGGCCCAGCAAGCTCCCAGAGAGACATCCTTCCCAGGCATGTGTGTGTGGACGCATTCATGTAGGGCCGACAATGCACCCTGCAGGAAGTTCCCTTGGAGACAGCAGAAATATCATGGAAGCGACACGAGCAAAACTGCCTCCAGCTGAGAAAGTAGCTGAAAAGATGGATTTGCAGATGACTCTCCACTCAGGCCAGACTACAAAAATGCCGTGCTTTCACATGAACACGCCTGGAGATGCGAAGCCTGGGCAGTGAGACACACTGGTGCCGTTTCTATAGCGACGACGATGACCATTTAAAGGCCACAGTTTAAATATTTGATAACTGCATCTACATGATTTAATTGCGAAGCAGCCGGCTTCACGGTGCCACAGCATGATGTGAATATGAAACTACTGTAGCAACAGACAGCGAGATACCAGGAAGGTGGGGCATAGGAGCTGCAGGTGTGTGTGTGTGTGTGTGTGTGTATGCCCAGGGAAGCAAGTGGTGGGTACAACACACAGGAGTGTCAGCCAAAATGGTCCCGAACACCAGCATCATGCCCGCGTAGTGAGACAGATGAATAACACACTCTGCCCTCCGCACCTTGGGAAGCGACCCGGCCATCCGTGCGCGTCCACATGGGCTTGGCCCCGTGGCGGTTCCTTGCAGGCTGAGATGAGCGGTTCTTCAAAGTCACTGCTGCGTAAATCAGTGGCTTGGGAGGTTAGGAAACTGTGCTTGTGAGCAGGAGGTTTCTGGATCAAATCCTAGGTTTAGCAGAATAATGTCACCATTGGGCCCCTGAGCAAGGCCCCTGTCACTACTTGGTCCTTAAATAACTGCCTCTTTGTCAGGGTAAGATCAGGAATGTGCTTCTACTGTCAGTGAGATCCAAGCGGCTCAGAAGGAGCTTCTACCGTCAGGCTACTTGATCCTACTATATAATCGACAGTCGTAATTAACCTTCCCTACTCATGCACCAAGCACTTTATTGAAGCTTAGTTGCACAATCTGATCTTCTTTCTGTTATTACCAGCATAATGTTACGGTTTCTTATTTATTACATATATTTTTTTATACTGTAACTTTGTCTTGCTGCCTTCAGTATTACAGTGGAGTCGACCACCTCGCATTTCACTGCTGGTTACAGTTAGGCTACATACCTTGCATGTGACAAATAAAACCCTCGAGTCCTTGAATCTTAACCCCCCAGTTGCTCCAGGGACTGTCTGACTCCGCTTTCTCAGTTGCATTATGCTTAGGATAAAAGCGTCTGCTAGATAAATTAAATGTAAATCAGCATGAAGAGCCGGCTCAGCTCTGAAGGAGAAGTCCAACGTCCAATTCCCCAGCGGGTCCCCTAAATAACCGCCGACAGCTAGAAGAGTCTGGCCAGCGAAGGCAACCAGCAACCCACGTGATGTATTAACGATCACGCCCAGGTTAGTTAATCACGCTGCCTTTTACTTCTCTTACATCTCAAATTGGGTCACGTAAGTGAGAGAAATATTTGTCCCACCAAGTTGCACTTAGGAAAAAAAAAGAAAGAAACTTCACTCCACATACATACCGGAAAAGCAAACTTTCTTAGAGGGGCGGCAAAACAGGACGTGATGGCAGGGAACTTTTACAAGCAAACTGATAAATCTGTCAGCCAGCAGCGATTGGCAGCACCACCGCAGGCAGGCAGGCCGAGGCCTGTGTACAGCCTGGAGGACTTAGAAGAATAGGACACTAAAATAGAGAAACCCAGGCAAAAAAGAAGAAAGAAATGATACACAACCAGCGTGTTCCATCGCCAGTTTGTGCCTTCAGGCTCGCCTGTCTGTCGTTGACAGGCTAGGAGACATCACCGCGGGGAACGTGGGAGACCAAGCGAGACCCACAGAGGCAGGTCGACAGTGTGCCGGACAAACACAGGAGCAAGAGACCGATTAGGGCAGCAGTTCGCAATACATCTGACCTCAGGACCACACTTTTTCTTTGCTCATTACGTCACAACCCAAATCTTTAAAATTTCTAATAACATATATTTCACCAAAAATAAAGAACCAGTAATATTAAACAGACCCCCAGAGAAAGACGACAGGCAAAACATGGAGGGGTCAAAAACAGACAACACTCAGAAAAAACTGCAGCATCCATCACACCCATTTTACAACCTACCCAGCAGCAGGACACTTAGGTAAACATGCACAGGGCATAATTCTGGTCAGCGGAGGCAGTTACCCGGTAAGACCACATGGTGAGGAGGCTTAGAACTGTGGGACCGGCCCTCTTTTACTTCTCTGTGAGGGGAGGGTGACAATACCGACTGAAGCTGGTGCCTGAAATCATCTAATTAAAATCTCAGTTAAAATCATCCATCCATCACATAACCACTCATCTGGGCCACGGCCACGGTGGAGCCTGGAACCAATGTGAGGAATCACAGGGCAAACAGTAGGGGGTGCTAGACAAGATGCCAGTCCATCAAGGGACACACAAACACTTTATTGAGGTACACCTAGCCAGTGCTGGGCTAGACCCTTAGGGGCAGGTAAGAGTGCTCCGATAAATCTCTCCACACACCACTGCTGAGCTGACCTGTTATTTTTACACTTGCTGCCTTCCTGTTAGCTTTGAGAAGCCGACCTCCTCTGACGGCTCTCGTCTCTTTGCCCACATTACTGCTGCTGACTGGATGTTTTTCGTTCATTACACCACTCTCTGTGAACACTGACAGACGCTGCAGTGTGTGAAAATCCCCGTATTGCCCGTTTCTGAGATGCTGGAACCACCACAACTGGCACCAACAAATCACAGCGTGTTCAAAATCGCTAACTGCGTGTGTTTCGGCTGGGGGCGGTAACTGGAGCACACAGAGGAAAGCGCGACAATGAGGGAAGAACATGCAGACACTGTATACAAGTGTTTTCCTGCTTTCTCGCATTGATGATGATGAACTGGCTGTCTCTCAGTCATGGGAGTACTGATCACGGACATAATGCCAGTTGGGTGTGCTGTCAGTCACCAGCGACACACTTCAGTTTTTCTTGGGCCTTCTTGCTCAGAAATCACTGCAGGCGGAGTAGCAAAGGGTGCTGAGAATGCATGCATCAGGCAGCCAGAGAGAGGCGTTGTGCACTGCAGTGGGAACCAGCGGGTCAGAGAAACAGAAAGACAGATCGACTCCCTTTATCAATTTCACCCCGCTGACAAACTCGCCGAGCTGTCCACCCTGACCGAGCTGCGGGCGAAATTAAACTCCCCAAACGGCGGTAAGCGCCTCGCACCAAATATTATGATTTTTCTTTGACGGCAAAGCTCTGACGAGAGTAACCTAACCTGCTAGCTTATTGAATGCTGTTCTTAGAGCACGGATGGCGAGTATTTTTTATTTTTTTCTTCTTTTCTTTCATTAAAAGCGCCAAAACAGAATCTGGCCTTAGAACCTTCCTCTCCGTCCAGCACCCTGCTGGAGCTTCGCCTGACAGGAAACTGAATCTCCGTGTGGGGAAGACAGCCCCCTCTTGAGGATGGGAGGGGACCATTACCTCTGCAGGGGGAGACGGGGGAGGGGTGCAGGTGAAGTAGACGACAGAACGAGGGAAACAAAATGAGCAGAATAATCCATTTAAGGAAGGAGGTGCCGTCAGCCAGACGGGAAAGTGGGACGGGCCTGCTGTACCGCTCACTGGGACCATCAAGCCTTCCAGGTCCAGAGATACAAAAAAATAATTAAACGCTAATGGATACAAATGGAACACCAGAGCAGGTGAGAGAGTGGTGCCACAAAGCCAGAGAGTCATGTCCTCACATGGGCGGCAGCCACCGCCCACGGGCTTGAACAGAGCACTTAGGACAGCTTGATGACTCTGCGGGTCGCGGCACGGCCCCACGCCCTCAGAGCTGGGGGTCCGTTCCGGCAGCTGGCTCTCTCTCAGCGTTCCGCTCTCTCTTGAACTTGCACAGGTCTCCCCCGAGTACTCTGGTTTCCTCCCACAGACCAAAGGCTTTCACTGGAGCCTCTCACTGCCCTCACTGTGCAGTGTGTCCCCCCTCTGGAGGACTGACATCCTTGGCACCCCCTGCTGCCAAGGATATGCTCCAGGCTCACAGAGACCTTGTACTGATCACACAGTGTTATGAATATGAGCTTAAATGGATTGTATTATGCATCAAATGGCACATTTTGAATGCATGGATGTCTCTTGGATGATACAAGTCTAAAAGAAAGGTTCCTTACTGTAGTCAATCACGCCCAATAAAGATGGATAGGCAATGTAGCTGGTGGGTAGCTGCCAATCGCCAACAGAAGGTTGTTGGTTTAAGTCCCACGGTTGGCAGAGTAATATCACCATTGGGCCCGTAAGCAAGGCCCTTAACCTCAACCGCTTCAGGGATAGGGTGACCCTGCTTTCTCTATTGTATGCTACATTGGATAAAAGAATCTATTAAATAAATAAAATGTAAATCACAATGCTAATTACAGTCCGAATCATTCCAGGCTCTGTTGTAGAATTTGATGGGCACAAAGCTTTCTCGTAGAAAAGTTTCCAGGACACTGTCTGCAACGTCACGGTTGTGACCCATCCTGTCCTGGGGAACAGCCCAAACGCGGCCTGGGGAGCTGGATCAAAAGGGCCGAACGCACATCCTGAGTGGGGCTTCCAGGTCCCGGCCGTGGGGCTGTGGGTTCAGCCGCTTTCCCACCGCAGGGTACTGGTTATCTACAGACACCCAGGAGTTCCTGAGATTACCCAAGCACCCGCTGGGGCAGGGGGAGGGGCAGCGACCTCACAACCTCATGCGGGCAGACGACCTTCACGCTTCCACCCCAGAGCACTCGTGCGCTATGAGAAATCCCACCATTGTATGCAGAGTAGGTGGAAAGGATGCTGTCTGGTGACTCTGGCTTTCTGCTGCCCACTAACTTTAGGATTCATATTTCAGTTTTCAGGCAGCAGACACAAAGGGATGCTCTTCTGTGTTCCAGTGGGAGCAGTATTTCCTGTTACAAATCTGCAGAATCAGTCCATCGAAATCCACACTGCCTGTCCAGTCGGAATCAGCAGAATAATGGTATATAAAAGAAGAGCGCGGGAGTTGGGCGATTCATAAAAGCGCCTCGTTTTCCCGAGACACAGGTATCCAAGCACCGAAATCCCGGCAATCCGTACCCGCCGGAGCCTGGGAGAGCTTATCGAAAGCGCAGGAAATTGGGGAGAAGAGCAGTTAGGAAGCAGATAGCAGGGCCTCTCACCAGGATCCCAGCCCAAAATAGACCCATATGAAGCTTAAGCAAACAAGGTAGCTGGGCCCCAAGTCGGGGGCGCAGCGTTTCCAACAGAAGAGGGCTCTGATAATTGGAAGGGAGAGCCTCCCCCACGGGACCGCCGGCCTCAAAGAGCACGCTCGCCATCGCTGAGGCACCTGCTGCCCAGCACATGGGGGTCACCGGCAGTGCCGAAGGAGGAATCCCTGTTCTCGGGCCCCATTGCCAATCTATCCCGTGGTGAGCGCTCTGTTTGCTTTCTGTACCTAAGCAACGGGGACGTTCACCGGACGCCATGACAGCTGTGTGCCTGGCTGCCTTACAAGGACAGGCGGCCATGCCAGCGATTTCGTCTCGTCGGACGGGGCTGAGAGTCGCTGGGCTCCGAGCTTTCCCCATGAACCAAGACCAGCTACACTTTTCCTCCACTGCTTACCAATCTAGAACATTCTCCAGACCCCAGGGGCTATGCATTCTCTCTCTTCTGTTCTGGTGCTGGGCTGCGCTGATTACAAAAAGTGTGTCCGCCATTGATCGGGGCTCAGCCAAAACATTCAGCCCCCTTGATGAGGACATGGCACCCTCGAGCAGGGTTCCTGCAGAAACCGTGTGCGTCCCGCAAACAAATTGCAAAGGAATTACAGATCAGTAGGGAAGTTCCAGGAACTGAAAGGAAGATTACTGGTCCCTTGAACAATCAAACGCACGTGAAGCCTTCAAACAGCCATGGAAGACGTCCAACGTGTCGCATACCGCTGTGGATTTTAAAATCTCTCAGTGCCTGATCCCGAAGACAGCTGCCTGTTCATTACGTGGGTCACTATGTCGAGGGCACCGTCTCGTACGAATCACCAAGATCTTGTGTGTCTGTTATTGTGATTGTAAGATGTAATCAGAAGATTAGAGTTTGTATTTGAGAGGGAAACCGGTTAAAATGATCTAACGATGATACATAAGGTGACGTCTATCCAGCCCGTCCGTAGGTGAGAACATCCCCCCCAGGGGAGAGTCAGGTGACTGCTCTCCGTCCTGCCGGCCCTGGTCCGCTCCCCCAGCTACCCCATGCTGTCATTTTTTCCTCGAGCGGTGTCAGTGTTCCCCACCCTCCTCATTCCTCTACCCCCTCATTCTTCACCCATTCCCCACCTCGCTCATTCTCATCCCAGCTCATTCCCCACCCGAATCATCCGCTCAAGAGCTATGCTTCTGCCCAAAGTAAAAAGAACAGTCAACATGACCTGAATGAAAGGACAGACTGGAATTTTGACTATACCAAAAATAAGACTGATCAAAGAGTCTGCGAGGGAATATCACCATTCAGCCTGCACCTGGATGACAGCTGCCCTGGGATCTCCCAAGTCACATGACCAACATGTATCAACCAATCACAGTGTGTTAAATTATATAGTTAGGAGTCACATGGTACAAAGAGGGACACACAGATGTCGTTAAGGTGGGGGTTTCAATTAGAGCCACTTACAAAAACAATATAAACCAAAATGACAAAAGAAATGAAATGTGAGACAATGTCAAGGATTAAGAAAATTTATAATCCAAGGTAAGATGTTTTGAACATCAGCAATTCCTACGAGTGCCAGAATGAGATCCCTGCATTAAAACCGCCAAAGCAGTAAGCAGGCTGTGGAGATAACGCGTCTAAATATAGAGGGAATGTCACTCTGACAACTCAAAGCCTACATCAGAGGCTCTATTCTCAGTCAGCTCACAGGAGCGCTGAGCTGAGGGGCACTTTCCAAAGGTCACCCGCAGACCCATGGGACTCCAAGCCAGTGTCAAATGGCTCTTTGGCTTTTAGCGGGTGTGTCAGCACTGTTTACAACCTGGCATTGAAGGGCATTTACACAGCATAACCAATACAGCAAGACACGCAAGTCGAGCTGCCCTCCGATTCCTCTCCATCACCACCAGCTCAGATGATGGCGTCCAGGAAATGACATGGCCATCAAATACTCAAAACACAGGTCAGTGGTGCTCTGTAAAGGGGGCATTTTAGGAGAACATCAGGTGGGAACATGTCAAAGAACCAGAGATAAGCCCTGCCGGCCGAGTCCTGTGGCTCTAGGGAATGGCTTCAGCATCATACGGGGCCGTGCAAACCGGTCTGCAAAAAAAGCATGTGCAGACCATCGTAAGCAGCATTAGAAAAGGCACAGCCAACCGACTAAACAGAAAACAGCTCTGAAATCCATCTTAAAACCATCGGCTTCTGACATTCTCATCACGGTGGCAGAAAGCATACATTTCCAGAAAGCGGGAAATAAAGAGCAACCGTAAATTTCCAGCGTTCCATCCTGCAGCCTCATCTCCTTCCCAAACCGAGCAGTGGAACAATAAAATTCCCACTGTCAGGTTTACAGGTGATAAAATCTCACTGGAAAGGACGCCGGTTACAGCCGGATGCCCACGGTTAATGCTGGTCTGACTTCACAGGAAGCGAAGGACCATGGTGGGATGAACGGGCCCCCCCCACCCCCCCAAAAAAAAAAAAACACACCCAGAGCCACTCCCAGGAGCTCATCACGGGACCTGCCAATGGCAAAATTCATCAGGTCCAAAAAAGGTTCCAATAGCTTCCAGTCACCAGCGCAATGACATCATTCTTACGGAACAAACACGGGTCGGCCAAACGCACCCCGCTGTCAGGGGCGCTGGAGACTCTGGCCGGCCTGCCAGCTCCAGGGAATGTCTTTGGAAGGGCATGGGACATTTTGCAGAATTCCCTATGATGTCACTGATCTTCTGCTCCGCCTCCCGATTCCGCTCCAGCTGCCAGGGCCACGGACGACATCAACATGCAACAATCACCACCTGAACTCATCGTTCCCTTCTTAGGAAAGTGACTGTGCATTTCGTATTCCTGAAGATCAGGTCATATACATCCCAGGAAGTCTGACTTATTGGCCACTTTCCAGGTTCTGAAAGATAAAGATATGAACAAAGACAGTCTGACATCTTATGTCCATGATCTCTTCGAATTTCAGTTTTACTTGGATAACAAACAGCGACTGCCAAGCATACAGCATCCTGAGATGATCCGAGAGCCATTTCCTGACCTGGGATGGAGATAAAACCAGGGCTGACAGCCGTTCACACTGGCTTCACCTTAGCCACACACACACTAACTGGTAACTTCGGTAAATTCTGAGGGAATCGTCCACATATTAGCAGAACAGAGCAGATTCTGGATGAGCCTCTAGCATCACAACCCCCCTCTTCAGAACAGACTTTGACTAACAGATTCTCAGAAACGACAGCAAAATAGACAGAAGGTGAGGGAGGGGGTAAAGAGAGGGAGCGAATATACATGGAGCCTGAAAGAATCATCCATTCCAGGTAGCTCTGCATCATGGGGGGGGGGGCACCACTGACATCTCGAATACCTCTCTGGGGTTTGGCTCGCTGTGGAAACACCCCCTGAGTCAACACGGCCTTTCAGGAACGCTTCAGACACCGTTTCAGGGTGGCAAGGATGGTCAAAATTACACTAAATTGTATTATTCCTATAATAATTAGTTGAGCGGTAGTAGCAGCTGCAGAAGGAATAACGACCCCTAAAAAAATAATACCTAAAAAGGTTATATAGTCATTAATAACTGTATAATTAGGGTAATTAGAGGAGGGAATTACACTTGTCTGGAGTTCTTCATCCTGTACACTGTGTTCCAAAAAGTGAAGTTAGAGTGTGACTGGATTATGTTTAACAGAGCCAGCAGAACATAGTATGTGAAGTGTGATTAGGAGAACCTCAGCGGGAGGAAGCTGTCAGACACCCAGGCCGGGGGGGGGGGGGGGGCCGGGGCTGCGTGTGGAAGCGCTGCTGGCGTGGTCCCCTGCTCCTGAGCTTGTGGTACATCCAAACTATTCGGGTGGAATGTGCGGTGCGGCCTTGCGGTGTGCAGGGAATCGCACACTTGACACAGTCGCTGCCGTGGACATGAGGGTGGTGAAAGAAAGCAATGGGGGGGGGGGGGGGGGGTGTTTGCCCAACACCCGCCCCGGGGCTCCCCCCGGTATGGGGCCGGTGCCGACGGGGGATGACAAGACACCGCCACATTTACGCGACCAC
>JAODJX010000020.1:15306321-15323454 GCA_026776945.1 Isichthys henryi | reverse complement strand
CCCCCCCCCCCCCCCCCCCCCCCCCCCCCCCCCCCCCCCCCCCCCCCCCACAAGCGTACCAGACCCAGGCACCCTGTGCTCACATCAGTCGGCTGGTCACGCATGATTGGTCCAATCCATGGAAAAACCTCGTGCTTCTCCCAGCGACATCCCACCCCGACGTCATGGACGACCCCACCATCCCATCACCCCTGGGGTACAGTTACAGGCGTAGCGAACCGCAAGCAAATCAGCCACGAGCAAATCAAAACCGCTCCGAAAGAACAGAACCACAGGGTCTCAGACACAGTGCCAGAGACTAACAGGGAGTATCCTTAATGATGACCTTCACAGTACCACTGCATGTTCAGTAAGGGCCCAATACTGAGATCAGCAGCCCTCACTGGATCAGGATGTGTGACTTAAATCTAATATTTGTTCCCTACAATAAAAAGTCTTTCTTATTAAGACCATCCAGCATGGAGATCTGCGATGGAGACACTGCTGACCCTAATGAGGACTCCATTCTCCAGCTCAGCAGGTTTAACGGCTCCTTCCTTGTGCCCACAGCAGCGGTGGCTACGGTTGCTGCACGTTAGATCGCCACCTTGAGGTCGGAAGCTGGAAGGCAGCACCTTATCGCAGGGTGCTGGTCCAGGTCCAGGGTGCCCGGATTCCAGCAGCCTTGTAAGTCTGCCAGTGCTTCCATTAGAGGCTACAATGAGTGCTGTGTCCGCCCTGAGTCTGGCGGGCCCCTTCTCAGGAACATGCGTCTCCCGTGGACAGGTGACCCCCAACTGCCCCCTCCCCAACCGCAGAACGGCCTGAGAGATCCATCATGTTCCTACTCGTTTCATACTTACCCAACTAACAAATCTTATACACATTTTCATTAATTACATTGTCATTTTTTAAAGATAAATGTATTCATGTACTTGGAAACATTCAGTGTAAAACCAACAGTGCTTTTCATGTAGCTTCAGTTCATAATCAATCCCCTTGACAAGAACACATGGAATCATGGGTTCTCTCGACCGACCATGTCTGAAATCTTACATTAACGCTGCAGAACAGGGTGAATTGTCATGCCATCTCTGACATGCTAAAATTAATATGAGCTTCGTAACTGGCCTCATGATTATTATGAGTACTATGAGTACTGTCATCGGAAACACAAGTACTGCCAATGAAAAGGTTCAGTCATTAGGGTTTTTTTTAGGATGGGAGGGCTGTCCATTCCAGGTAGCATAGCAGAGCCTCAACCCCATACCCGTCAGTATCGATTATACAAGGACCCACTGGCCATTTGTGGTCTGGTGGAATGGCACCTATAGCCAGCGTGCAGCCACCTGCGGTGAGAGAACCTACAACATTCCCTACCTGGAAGGCAGAAGAGAGCAGAGCCAGAGCCAGCCAAAGCCCCCAGGGGAAGCCACAGGGTGGGTGGGGCGCCATGTCAGCCGGGCCACGGCGCACAAGACGTCCTGCCGGGCCTGCGGAAAGAGAGGCTGCGTCAATGCCGCACGGCTCACATCGGCCAAGCAGGGGCACGAGGATGTGCGGCATCATGATCAAAGTCATACCCTCAGAGTGTGCTGGCATGGGAATGCCGGACTCTGCATGAGTTTCCACAGCCATGTCAAAAATGACAGGAAACACCAGTGTATTTCTTGCTAAAACCGGCATCTGCAAACCAGCCTTGGCTTGGGCGGCCGTCCTCAACGCGAGGAAGCCGATCAAGTCAAAACAGGTCTGCGAGCGCTGCCTACAAGAGACTTCTAAGGACAAACTTCAAATGTTTATTTTCAATACTCTCCCCACTATGCCGCTGCGTAACGCCTTGGCACACACTGCTCTCCCCAAACGGGCCAGCACGGCCAGAACTACCCCAGGCCCCAACCCAGCTCAGTCCTGCTCAGGCAAGTAGATGGTAACAGGCACCAGACTGGCTTGGAACCTGTAGCTAGGACAAAAATACGGTTGCGTCCCGCATGGGGAGCTACACTGAGCAAGACACTTAACCTGACGGCTTTAAGAAAATATGTTCATGCTACTTATAAATCATCGGGGCATCTGCTGTAGAAATACACGACTCAAAAACACAAGGGGGAATTTATGAGGAAAGCAGAGCCGCGGAAGAAGACAGTTCACCAGTAAAACGGGACCGTTGAATATTGACGGCTTTATTAATAATCCAGGCGCACGAACTGCCCGCTGTCCCCACACTACACGATAACGCAATTTACATTTCCATTTCAGACTAATTTACTGGCATTCTGGGTAAGATTATCCAAGCCAAAAATAGACGTGATCATACAAAACATATGTTAGCTGCATTAGTCTTATAATGAGCGCTGAGTGCCATAAGACATTGGCATTTCACCGGCTGGAGCATTTTTGAAGGAGGACATACCATCTACAGCGCTGCTCATGCCCGGTGCCTCCTGTAGCCATTTAAATAAGAAAGATACAACAACCAAATAAAAGCTGAAATGAACACGGACTGCACTGTAGATGCAACACATCGCACTTGTACGACGCAAAGCCGCAGTAGGTGCGAATTCAGGCGCTGATGCCTCGCCACAATGGGCTTTTGCGGTGCAGACCTACAGTATTTAAGTCGCTTTCTGCAACCCTTAATACCAATAGCCAACGTGAGATCCACGATTACTATGTTAAACGAACGATTGGTTAAAAAAAAATAAGAAAAACGGTTCACTGCAGGTTACATACTATATATCATTTACACTGCTGGAAGAGATATGAATCCTTCTAAATTAGATTTATACACCAAAAGGTAAATCAGGCTGGTTTTAATCATTTTAAAAAATAAACGTTAGATGAGATACATTCTCGTTACTTTGTAAAACTTGTCTGAACTCGAGCATTTTTTAGTTCATATACTTGCCCGTTTTACAGTTCGATTAAAACGGCGTCATATTAGTAAATGCGGTTATCGAATGGATTGAGTATACTTTGACATCTTATAGGCTAAACAATATAGAAAATAATTAAAACATGTCTGCATTTTCATCAATAGATTCAAAAGTTAAATGTAGGCTAATTTAAGGTTAATTGCGATTATCAGCCATAGCGTATTTACACTTCGCATGTGGAGTAACATTTCATACCGGTTACCCGAATCTTTTACATGAGCATACTGTAGATCTTACCTTCACACGAATATCTTCAGAATAAATCTCTGCATTTTCTTTTATTCGGTGGAGATTTAAAATTCCGCAGAAGACTGGTATTAAAGCACAATGCGTGTCTTTGATAAATGTACACAAACTAAACTAAAATGAAATACACGCCGTACTGAAATTCAATTTCTAATTACCTGCCGCTCCACTGGAAGCTGCATTAACACTAATGAAACGACCGATGCTATCCGAGGACGAGCTTCACCCCCGGTTTATAGAGGGCGGCTGGGGGGGGGGGGGGTTTGGCTCACACTGCCGGGGACACGTACGTTGGCCGGCAGAAGTGCACCCGATTAACCAATTTCATGGTCATCATCTGTATTATTAGAAGATAATTGTGCTGCGTGGTAGTCATATTATTGTGAATTATAGGCTAATACACAGCGGCAATCTAAAGGGCTTGTTATACGTGCACATTCACCGTTTTGATTTTTTTAATGCGCAGTATACCTAGTGGAACACTATAGCAAATTTTAGGAATCCTGCCTATTCAGCCCAGATCTAGATATTTGTGCTCTGTATCGACGTACCCACACAAACCCAGGCTGTACATAATAGGGAATGAATCAGTATAGAACCGTATCCGGAAAACGTCGGAATGTTAAAAGTGAAATTCGTCGAAATATCTTAAGTATCTCCGGAATTCTTTCAGCAGCCCAACTTCATCCGTATTCCGTACATTTTGTCAGCACCTGTGAGCCTCAGACGGCGAGATAGGAGATGCGGCTATCAGACGCCGGAGCGGGCGGCCGGCCGCTAGTTTTATTATCAGGTGGCGACTGACGCCTGGCACTGGGTGATGGCACTTTCTTCGTTAATCACCACAGGACGCCCCTCTGTGCCCATGGCCCCCTGAAACAGGCGATGCTCTACATCCTTCATAATGTGGGGACACGCCATCCGTTCCTATTAAAATATCATGCGTTCATATAACTGTCTAATGTTCATAAAATAAGCTACTTGTAAAAATACCGTATTTTACACTACCTTTAAAAACCTTTAAAACTTCGTCTTTACGACGCTGGCATGGATTCCGTAAAATTTACAACGCAAACCTCCTTGGTTATCCACGCCACCTGGAAAGCCTCCCCGGCGAAGTTCACCTGCTTCCCAGCCCGGCGTCTTACAGCAGATCCGTCCTGCAGTCCGTTTGCTTAGAAATGCTGTGCGTCTCAATTTACAACAGCTGTTGAGTCGATAAAACTCATTTTCGATTATGGCTATGAACTTTAAGAAGGTGTATAGTTCGGTATCAGAAGTGAGGTTTTGACTGCGGCACGGTCCAGCTTGACAGGGCGGCTGACGCTGTGAAGTAATTATATAGCTCCCCCTGGCGACTCTGCGTGTAATAGCAGCTGATTGGTGGTTCTTAACCTACGGAAAATCTTTAACATTATTTCACGCATTAACGTCATACTGGAAAAAAAACATTTTGTGTTTCAACGTCAATGTGAATTTGATTTGATATAGGATTAAATATTGTACTGTATATTACAGCACAGTTTAATTTAACCATGTGTTATTAATAATGACAAGTGTGCGCGCGTTTTTTTTTTACAAGATACAGATTCAGCAAGTTATCGAAAGTACCTGCTCACTCTATTTTTTACAGAAATAATTGGCTTTATTGACAGTAATTGCCTCTGCAGATGTTAGAATATTGTCTCTAATGCCAAATGTTTGATGTTAGGAACAGGTCCCACAAACGCTGAGGTTAACAGACGGCAAACTCATTTGCGAGTGTCCAGAATTCCAGATGATTTCCATTCACAAAATCATATAACTAAATATAATTTGCTACAGACTCCGCCAGCTGCCGCCATTCACAGCCTGAACGTTCCTTTTATTAGACCCTGATATTCCCAATCACAGTCTCATTTACTCACTGCAACTACAGATCCTTGCATACCTTAGTACACAAATAGTTGCTGCATATACTCACGCACCCTTATTGCTTTTGTCAAATAAACTAACCAGTTATTTCTCCAGCAAATATGCTGACCTGTATGACACATTTTTGATAAACAGGAATACAGCAACTATTTCAACATTTGCAAATCTACAAAAATATGCATGAACATTCCTCAACTCCTGTTTTGTTCAGAACAAAAATAAATGCACTAAACATTTTTAATGTAACTTCTTAAATGTGCCAACTTTTATAAGCATTGCTTGCTATTTAATGCTGTCTGTCATCCATCCTTTTTCCAGCCCTGAATCCTGGTCAGGATGATCTTGGAGCCCATCCCACACCGATGCACACCTTAGATGGAATGCCAGTCCATCTTAGGGCACTATGGGTAATTTACAGTGTATGGACACCAATTAGCAGTGCCTGGCCCAGAGTAACTAAGGGTGCACCTGAAATTAGTGAGGGGGCACGATCCCACCAACCACATCACAGTCAGGGACTGGCTGACATTCACCTGAGGGGCCACATTATTTACCCGATGGTGCTATGCTTCTAAACCTGGGTCTGCCAATTGGCATTATGGACCGCGGATCCAAGGGCCCCCCTCAGGCCCATCATGGGTGGAGTTTGGGAGGGGCTGGGGGGGCACTGCCCCCCCTCCAGTGGCCTGAGTCGAAATTGCAATTAATTGGCAAGATCTGCTTTTCACATTTGCTGAGCTGGTACTGTGCACATTCAGTTTGTTGGTACCCTATAGGCAGACAAAATAATAATTCCTAATTTTGTGTGCATGACATACATATGCGTTCTGCCCCCCATTCAGATGGGTCCTGCCCCCCTGCCCCATGTGTTCCGCAGTCCACCATTAGCCTGACTGTCTTTGGACTGCTGGAGAAAACCAGAACACATGCTGAGCTAATCAATCACCTTCAATCATAACATCTTAAGAAAAGCCAGATACAATGTGATATGTAGAGTAACTCTGAGGTAAACAGCCTGCAAATGTGTCGCACTCGGATCCCCATAAGACAGGATTTTGGGTTGCCATGTCATTTCCATAGCAAGTCTCCCACAGTCACAGAACAACAAATCACTCCTCAAATCCACCCAGCATGACAGCGAATACAAACGGATTTTTATTGGGACAATATCTGCTGTAGCAAGAAAAGAATAACACCCCAGATATGTCATATGACTGGCTGACAGCATCGGTTCCGCAGCCTGAATCAGGCTGTGTTGACACAGCAGTTATGAGCAGAGCAGTGACATCATGGATGTCGTTAGGTCCGATCACTATATAAATATATTTTACACCTAATTCCGGGGATTTTATCTCCGCTGCCAGTCCATGTAAATTTGACTGGGTCACCATGATTTGTTAATAATCAAGGTATTAAAAGTCAGTAGTTAGCAGAGAATCTTTCATCTGATGTTTTGGGATCTGAATAAGACCCATACATCTGATTAAAGCTATTCTTTTACATATTACCTACCAAAGCATCTCTGCCATTAATTAATAGCATTATAATGGAACCATGCAATTTCATAATTTCTGTTAATTTATAAAAGGACACTTGATAAAGCCACAAATTTCGATGTGTGCATATATTCTCTATATCCTTAAAATGAAAAGCTGAATTAATATTTACAGTATAAAAAAACTATGTGTTTTTCCTGTATGAAAAATATTAATAGTTCAGAAGTGGAAAAACTGCTGTTGACTAGAACCATTACACAGGGTGGGATGGTCAGCTGTGACAGTATGAGATGAAAAGAAAACAAATACTTCTGCAGACAACAAAGAAACAACAGTAATCAACAAGATCATAAGCATTTCTGCTCTTGCTTCAAAGTTACATGCCTCTTGGAGGACAATGTGAGACCCAGTTAGACTGCAAGAACTCAGCAGGGTTCCGTCTTGCTATCTTTGCGTTCTGCAAACCTTTCCGAGAGACGCCCGGTCTCAACAAACTCTTGAGCCGCACAGCCAAGGAAAGCATTTCATGTGAATATACGCATGCGCCGGTAAGTGCCGTACAGAAAGAGGTGGTTCAACCAACGTTTTTATTTCAGAAGATGCTGTGAATAGTGGAATCTGGCGGGCTGAGGGTAACGTCTGGGGTCTGCAGGGTACTTGGCCCCCGAGTCCTTTGATCGGTGGAGTAAGCGGTCACTTTTATGGCTTCCCTCCTTGCCCTCTTAACAAACCTCGACTGCAACACGACGTCTCCTTCAGACTCAGGGAAGACACTAAATCTACATCTCACAGTCAGCCAAAACTCTGCTGGATTTGACAGAGCTTGACAAAGGGAACATTTTAATGTTATTGTCTTTGCCTCTATGAAAATAATTGGCAATAAAATATACGGCGAATGACAGACAAAACTGGCATTCCTAAGATCTCATTATGGCCTTGGAGGATGCACCCTCTTTGGGGAAATTCCAAAAATCTGTTTCCAGTACATTTTATTAAACACATTTCACCGAAATTCACAGTACTGTATTCTTTGTTTCATTTCCCCTCCCTTATATAGTCCTACTTTGAACTGAGAGCATAGCTGCTCTGTTGATGCACTTCAGGGTTGGTCATCGTGATCCCATTTTCTTTCTGCTATTTATGCAAAATTATTTTATTGATAACAGATTTACAGTTAAATTCATCAGCACAGAGTAAGAGACTCATTAAGCTCACTGAAGGTTGGCCGGATGTGCATCCCATGGTCTGCAGCGTACTTTAAACTTGACTGTTGTGTTCAAAGTCTCCAGAAACTCGTGATTAATACTTCCTTTGGCATCTTTTATTCCTCAACATTCCACTCACAACACAACACACCTATCTAAATTGCCTCTGATGTGAAAGGCGCTATATAAAAATAAATTGAATGAACCTCTTTTGCATCATTAGTCAGAAGTGAAAATCCGGAGCGATTCCTATAAGGTTCTGCAGATTTTCGGCCCAGGTAGCACTGGGCACGGCTGGTAGCTCCCCCAGGAAGCCCCTCCCCCTTCCTGCTCTTGTGCTCCTGGGACAGATACCGTGACATCGTGAGGCCTAAACTGTCTCCTATTGTTTGGTCGTTCTCCGGCGTGTCAAATAGCAGGATGTGCCACAACAAAACACATGTGAATAGGCGAGTAAAGTCATTGCAGACTCCCAACATCCTGAAGCGGCCAGTGCGCTGGCACAGTCATGGGGGGCCACCGCCACCCCCCAACACGACATCCCTCGGTGAGATCCGGACAGACACACATCCTGTGGAGGTGAGCCAGTGTCAGCAGGCCAGTACGCTGACTACAGTTTGACATATTGATTAGTTCCAGTGGTTCCTCTTCCTGATTGGTACAAAATGGCACACAGAACAGGCTCTTAGTAACCGGCAGGAAGCCAATATGACCTCAGCAAGAGTCCCGTCTACTCAGCTCCCACCAGAACAGCAGCTGTACCAGACCATGACCCCCTAACCCCGATTCCCCTGAAAGGGATGCTGTCCCCAAAAAAAGACTCACTTCCTGCCAGGCCCAGTGTCATATGGTTCTGTTGCCCATCCAGACCAGAGTAGAGTGAGCAAATAAAGTTGTTTAGTAATTAGGAGAACCCAAGGGAACCAGAAAAAGTGACACCATGTGACTTCAGCCAGACAATACAAATCAGTGCTTTGAATGACAGGATGCATCATTTTCTTGGCATTATACGGAATGCAGGTGTTACCATGGGGAGGACCAGCAGCCCCCAGTCATACATCTCACGCAGTGACACACATCTTGCGCAGTGACACACATCTCGTGCAGTGACACACATCTCGCGCAGTGACACACATCTCGCGCAGTGACACAGCAGTTCTGGCTATGAAGGTTCATCTGGAAAGTGGAATTGACTGAGCCTCTGTTGCACGACGTTGAGTGGCTGAAAGATCCTGCTCAATATGCCTCTCTTAGGAACCTCCAACTCCATCTCATCTTCCACCTCCTCCTGAATGCCCCCCCCAGGAAGAACCGAGTCCCCCAGTCATAATTACATCTCGGGACACTGGGTAGAATACAATGCTGGGCGCCTCTCTGAGATCATTATTAGGTAGCACTGATTAGTATTACCTGTTAACTTTGTGGCAGTCCTACTTCTTCTGCCTAACTCTGCTGTCGCAGATGAAGATGCTGGCCCTGCAGGGCACCAGGCTGTCCTCTGCTGGAGACTTCCTGCAAACAGGCAACGGTCCCTCTACTATAAGGGTGGGCAATGTTACCCAGAAAGGGCTGCTGCATATGTGGGTTTTTGCTGCAACTCCCTAATTAGATGAGCAATCAGAGGATCAGAGGTTATCCCAAAAACCTGCACACACACCGGCCCATTGCAGATAAGACTGGACACCCCTGCCCTAATACATAAACTATTAATTTATTCCTAGAGACAGAGAGGCCTTCTGCAGCCAGCTGCAGGCGGGTGAGGGTTAAGTAAAGAACAGCCACTGCAATATTTTTGTAATAAATGATACAGCAGTCAGATCAAGGGCAGAAAGAAATGATAAATACTATCTTCCTTTTCTTTTGCGGTGGCTAAATTATTTAACTAAGAAAATTCGATATAGGACATCGAAAGTATTAATACAAAGGTACAGTGTGGTTGTTAAAACGCTTTTAAAATATTTTTTTTTACCGTAAAAAATATTTCCAACAACAGTGGCCGATTGCTGATGTCTGCCTTAGTGTCTGAAAAGCGTGAAAAGCGAGAAAAGCACGTCTGAATGAGCGCCTCTTGTGTACCCAGATTACTATGACACACACACACACACACACACATTCACGCCAACACTCAATATGCTGATTTTAAAAAAAGTACCTTCTTTGTCACATGACTCAGTCAGCTGCTGCCATGGCGAAGGCGCACGTCCCCAGCCGGAATTCAGCAATAAGTCTGCTTGATTTTTGTAATAAAACCATCATAACAACACCAGAGAGAAACTAAGCAGATATCAACAGTAATTATACATACAGCACTTCTCAGCCAATCAGTTCACTGCATATTCGTTTATTTACACGGTACAGCCTATATTATTTATATAATCATTTACAACGCTTATAGAACACTTTCTATAAATTACACAAAAAATAAAAAGGTATGTCGTGCACTGCAGTATTTCCATAGACAAATGAAAGCCCTGTCAATTTTATAAATAACAGCAGAAGATGGCGACATGAAGGCAAAGATCCTCACAGCGGCAACCAGCAGCTGCATGTGTCACTGAATGCCCTTTATTCTACTGCAGTTGATTTCTCACTTTTTTGCTAAAGTCGTCTTTGCTGTACGCAGTAGAATATGGATAATCTTACTCAGCCTGCTCACTGGCAAAAAATTTACTTTAAAATGCATTAAAATATATATTTTTTTCTACCTGATGTTGACTAGCAACTGTGTTTTAATGGATCATAAACATATTTTTCTATGCTGACCCAGAAAACTATAGCACACATATTATTTCCAGATATAACTGTTTAGAAGATAAACCATATAGATTCCCATTCATTAAGGTAAATTCATTTCTTTGTCTTTACTTACTTATTCTCACTGACCGATGCAAATGCATGATCCCTAAAAAATAACGTTCATAATTTGGCATCATTTTGGGTAGGGAGATTAATATAACATGTAATATTAATTTTGTGATAATTTTAATATTAATATAATATTAATATACTGTAACTGCATAATGTGACAGCATTATAGCGGCTGCTGTAGATCCATCATTCTGTAGCACGATGATTATAACATACTTTAACATTCAAGCGGAACCCACCTCTTCTACTCCCTACGCAGGAAACTTACCGTAAATACACAGAATTTGTAACAAGTGTTTCCTTCTGTTACGGGAGCAAATGAAAGTGCAATGTTTTACAAGAAGAGTAACGGAGCGTCCATAAAACAGTCTAAGGCTTCAGTGCAAAACGAGAGGCAATAAATAAGCTTTTAAAAAGCAGACTGCAAGCGGACACAAAATGTGCTCGGAACTGAGCTCGTCATACCGACTGCGGCACCAGGCCATGGCACGTAAACACAGAGACCCTAGAGGACAGTCACAGAATGATAGGTCTGTCCCCTCCATTCAAAGTCTAAAAAATATATATCCATAACACCTAAGATGACAGCAGGCAGGAGAGAATGAGTCAGACTTTGGAGCAGGACAGCAGAGTGGAAGGCGACAGGGGAGAAATACCAACCAAGCAGATGCCGGGTTCCCAAATGACACAGATACAGGTAGCTCCACGCTCCAAAAAGGAGCGTATAAATATTGAAAAATAAGATATATTTCTTAAAAAATACTGAGAACTGAGAGAGACGAGAGCAGAGGTTCCAGCAAGTGGCCCAGAGGGTCACTGCGGCAACGGCACAATGACGTCAACGTAGCTGATGGGGAAGAAACCCGATTCGCCATGGATCATGCCCTCGTACCAGTTCTGGTCAATCTGATTGGTCAGGATGATGAGGTCGCCCTCCTTGAAGCCCAGCTCGCCCGCATTCTCCGGCTCAAAGTCATACAGCGCTCGGCAGCACGGCTGGTCCAGGGGAGCCTCGGAATCTGCCGGGACACGGTCACAACTCACTGCTGGAAATTTGCAGAAAGCGCGGTAATACCATAGAGCAGTGTTTCTCAGTCCTCTGGGACCCACAGGCAGGGAGGGAGCAAAAACATGGACTGTCTGGCAGGCAGCAGGGAGGGAGCAAAAACATGGACTGTCTGGCAGGCAGCAGGGAGGGAGCAAAAACATGGACTGTCTGGCAAGGAGCTGGGAGGGAGCAAAAACATGGACTGTCTGGCAAGGAGCTGGGAGGGAGCAAAAACATGGACTGTCTGGCAGGCAGCAGGGAGGGAGCAAAAACATGGACTGTCTGGCAGGCAGCTGGGAGGGAGCAAGAATGTGGGACCGTCTTTGGGTCCCCAAAGACCTTGTTGGGAAACACCATTGTAGGGCCATGATCTCAGGTAATTTGGTGATTAATAAAACAGACAGGTTTACTTACAGATGTATTACACATTAACACAGCTCTGATCCATTAATTCTCATTAAGCAGTAATACAGGTGACCTCTGCTGATTAATCTGTCTATGCCACCAGAACAAAGAGTGGATTATTATGAACAACTGAGCGCTTTCCTAAAGATCTCAGAGGAGAGACCTCTGTGGAGGCAAGAAGAGTCTTGACTGATACAGGGCAGAGACCACCGGGATGTCCGGATACTCACGGTCAGCCTGAGGGCTGTCTGGCCAGATCAGGGGCGGGGAACAGATCAGGTCATCTAGACGTGAGGTGAAAAGCAGAAGGTGCAGGTTGGTGAGGATAACAGGCTCAGCGGAGTCGCACACAACGGCCCATTGGGCTGCTTTTTATATTACTGGTGGCCCCATGATATTCAGGTGATCACCGATATACCTACTTTTTCCATTGATGGTGTGGTTTACCAGGGAACCTGCAGCAAAAGGATAGATGTGTTAGCGATTCAGGAGGTTAACATGACAGGAGGGCTTCCAGCAGGACAGCAATCCACAGAGCAGCGGGGCTTTTCGACAGAGGGCTTTTCCGTAAACCTGCCGGTGCAACCCTCATCGTCATAAAAACCCAGAGATGCATTTAGCAAAGAGCTAATCGGCTCTGTGCTTCAGTCTGCGCGTCAACCAAAGTGTGTCTGAAAACACTTAAACATTAACTGACAAAGAAATCTGACATCAAAATAGGAAAAGGATTGTGACCAGCGTATTCTTCGAGGGAGCTGTACCTCGTTGTGGCCACAAGAGGGCACACAGCATTTTTAAAAGGAAATTCATTTCATAGTAGAAAACATTCAATGCTACAACAGAACTGACACAGTGCACGTGTTCCCCTTTGAAGTACTTGTCATTTCAAACGTATATACTGCTGGATAAGAAAATACACTTCAAAGTAAATGCACATCCAGTGTAACAGAGCCGTGCTGTCAGTGAGACGGTCACACTAGGCTGGACTTAAATGCTTACTGAAATGGAGACATTCAAGAGAAACCAAGGAGGCGGAGTAATCAAGTCTGGAGGATCATGTGACATTTCAGCTTAGCCACTCGGCACTCAGAAATGGAAAGACGAATGGAGACACCTGAGGATTTGATTGACGAGCTGTACGGCAATCCGTTGTGGGGCAGACTCTCGATGGTCTCTAGGCTGCTCCTTACGGACTTTGGATTGAACTCCTTCTTTGGACGGTGGCTTTCTGTAGATATCCTGGGGGAGGTGGTATAAAGGAGGAGAAGCTGGGCTCAGCTGCGCGGCTTCTCTAATGCCAAGGGAAACAGCTCAGTCAGCCAGCAGGGGTCTTCCGAGTCACGGAAAATCTCCTAAGGCTTCTCACCTGCTCTTCAGCCTGCTGTTGAGTTCCTCCAGGATTTCCAACGACTGGCGGTGGTAGTCCAGACTAGCTTCTACCAGTGCAGCAAGCTGACTCACCTGCTCCACCTAGTGGCAAAAAAACCCACAGTCAGGCCTTACCGAGACGCCAGGAAACGTAAAAGAAAAAAAAAAAAAAAAAAGACAGGGAGACAAACAGCTGAAGCTCTCTGAGATGGAATTGAGAGCGTGATGCCACAGGTTCGGTATCTCACGCCCGTGACTTACGTCGCTCTCCAGAAAGTTGATCATGCTCCTCTCAGCCAGTTCTCTGGACTCGTCGAACTTCTCCACAGCCTGCCGCACCTCCTCCTCGGGGATCTTCCCCTGCCGCTTCTTCTTGTAGTCAAAGTCCAGGCGACGGCCCTCCAGCTTCTTCAGGTGGTGCTGTGACCCAAGACAGACACGACTAACGACCACCTGGAACATCACCATGTGGAGCATCGCTCGGTAGATCAGTAACCATCTACCTCCTTCCCATTTCCCTGACCAGCCACTCACAGACAGTGACCAAACATCCTGCTCCTCGGCCATCTAGATTGGTCTGGGATAATTATAGAAGCTTCAGGGAGAAATGGAGATCGATGCCTGGATGTCTTTTGGGTGAATAAAGGGCTGTAGTTGGAACCTGTTTCCAGCACTTGGCCAACGTCCACATGTTCTTCCCACAGGCCCCAAACAACTGGCTGTAATCAACAGCCCGCATGTCACATCCTTGTTGGTCCTGTTCGGCTAACCCACTGCGACATAACAGAGCAACCCCATCTGCCCACCAGAGATGGGAGCCCCGCCCACCGTGATAGAGAGCCTGCCCACCAAAGATGCCGGTCCCGCCCACCAGGCAGTGAGCCACACCCCTGCGTCTGATCCTGCCGGGCTCACCCCAATCTCCTTCAGCTCCTTGTCCTGAAGTGACTGCAGTGGGTCGATGAAATTCTGCTTGACGCTGATGTCCAGAGAGTCTTTGACATCGGCCATCTGCTTCATTGCCTCACCTACGTCGACCAGAGCGCAACCTGGTGGGATTTCACAGCTCGGGTCAACAGGAGACTCGGTGATACAGGCTCTCAGTTCGGTCTGGCTTTTGTTGGCTCATAGCTAATTACATATAAATCACACAGCTCGTTTACCCTACGCTTGTTGAAATTAATACAGTGTAAGCTATATTTTGTTAAGATCTTGCTACAGGATTATTTGAGAAATATTAATGTATTAACCTGTGCTTTTTCTGTACAGTCAATGATTTGAGGGTGAAATAATTGTAGTGAAGACTATACCCTAACTAGCCACCAGGGGGCATGTATATATCTACATAAGGAGAGGAATTGCTTTTCACTGCAGTACGATCCATGGTGCATCTCTGTGAACCTTTCAATCCCCTTGGAAACACCCAGGGGGTCACTCACCAAAGGAGGAGTCCTCCCCCAGTTCCCTGCCGTAGCGGAGCATGACATCTCCCAGCATGCCCTCCGTCTGGGGATATCCCACAGTCTTCACCTGCCCCCGCATCTTCGACACCGTGTTGAGCATGCCCAGTTTGGCTCGGTAGGCTGCCAGGAAGAGACAAACAGATCGAGCGCACCCACATGTTCAATTACAATTCAGAAGACAATTTAATGCAATTACGATAAATTATTATTACTAGTAGTAGTAGCAGTATGTTAAGTAGAAATGTACTGAAGGTGTAGCAGGCTTTCACAGCTGATGCCATACCTGGGTTTGGTTGGAGGTACTCTGTGGTTTTAGACAGCAGATCAAATATGGCCTTATTGGTGATATCGATCTTCTGCAATAACAACAGAAAGGTTTGGGGAAAGGGTCAAACGGACAAACTGTCCAGCAGTGGGCGCCAGTGAAGCGCATCACTGCGGTGACCGTACTGTGCGACGGGCAGCCCTGCTCTCACCTTCTCCATTGTCACGAAGTCGTGGTCATGCTTGGTGCCCTCTGCCCCGCTTATCTTCTCGCTCAGCAGCTGCGGGAGGGACACAGTGAGAACGGCGTCAGACTCAGGCTGCAGGGGGCGCCCTCACACTCACCTGAACATATGCGTAAACACTGGGGCTGGATCAACACCAACTATTTGACTTTGAATGCCGATAACAGCTTTGGTTCCTCGACATAAGTACCAAATTGATACTGTAAAATAATCCTATTTAAGCATTACGAATTAAACCAACAGCAACCGGTTACCCCATAGTGAAATATGCATAGATTAATAGCACTGCATGCAGTGCACACATTCCGATATTAATTTGGTCTCACGGATAATACACTAACGTTAGGTTATATTTATGTGTCCCCATGCTTTTCGTTGTCGAGAAAAGGGATACTCGCATGTAGGGTAAACATGACTTTAAACGGAAACACAATACGTAATAAACGCTAAATTACACTACTGTGTGTCTCATATCTGTTATCATGCACCTGACAGTCTCTGAACTCCGAATATAATTCAGGGTGACAGAGAGCCGTGTTGCCCCCTGTAGTAGCGTTACAGTACCGGGACTGTCTGGTTTGCAGGTTCGCCCTTTTCGTTCAGTTTAAAACCAAAAAGACACCACATCTCACTACGGCCGCCTTGTTTATCAGCTAGGGGCAGGCAGCGGGTTATCACTTTCCATCTCCGTAACCCTCGCCCCAAAGCGCAGATTCTTAAAGGGGGGGGGGGCTCAAATGAGCAAACGACCACTCAGATCTTAGAGATTTTAGACATTTAATGAAATAACACAAGAGGACAACGTGAGGCTTCATGAGCTTTCACTCACATTTTCTAAGCAGAATAACATTGGTGTTTGTATTGACTTCTGTATGTCTGTAAACTCAGCTGTAGCATGCAAATCCAACTTCCAGGTCCTGTAAGTCACCGCCTATTTCCTCATATCTGGCCAAGGCATGAAGAACAACGTCCATGTTCAGCTTGTAAAAGCAACATGTCTCATGCTGAGCAAACGGCAGTGGTGACTCAGCTGCATTAAGCCCCTGAACATCAGCTGAGCGTGAAGGCGGCAGAAATGAGCTTCTCATGAAAGTCACTCCCCGCGACAGCCACAGCGGGTAGAGCTGTGAGGCATTACACCATGGTGAAATGGGTGGGGCGGAGGCAGGTGATGAAGATAGAGCTCTGTGGCGTCTCCCCCCCCCAGAGCTGGACGTAGCGGAGGGGTTCACCGCGCTGAGCAGCAGGGGCAGAAGGGCCTGTGTGTTTGCATGTGCTCCAGCGCCTGAGTTCAGGGCACTGGGCCCCGACCAGAGCTCCCCACTTAAGAAACGTGCAGGCAATCGGCTTGGCACCAGAGTATCAGAGCCCAGACACCAGCAGGCGGGACCTCCAGAGCTGGGGCCTCGATTGCTTTGTGGCATCTGCGCGTGCTCACTATGGAACTGCAGAAGCTGCTATGGTTTATTAGCACGTCTGAATTAAAAGTGTGCCTTGCTGTAGACTGGCATCCTATCCAGGCTGCACCCCTGTCATGAGCCCTCTGCTTCCTGTGCCCCCCCCCCCCCCCCCCGGGGGAGCGGGGGGGGGCGGGGGGCCGCCACCCCACGGGGGGGCGCGGGCGGGGGCGCACGCCCGCCGGACCACCCGGGGGAGATGGCGGGGGGTGAGGTGAGCCATTCCACCAGGGTGAAAT
>JAODJX010000020.1:15255371-15268823 GCA_026776945.1 Isichthys henryi | reverse complement strand
CCCCCCCCCCCCCCCCCCCCCCCCCCCCCCCCCCCCACCCCCCCCCCCCCCGCCCCCCGCCCCCCCCCCCCCCCCCCCCCGCGACTCGCAGCCAAGAGGGACCTACCCAGCATTTTTAGCTATGAGGAAACAGACATTTTGTTTTTTCCTTTTCTTTCCGTTTTGGAGAATTAAGATTCTCAGTGTGCACCGACAGTGTGCTTCTTTCCTGAGTCAGATGCAATGTGACCCTCTCCCCCCTATATCAAATCAGCCTATGCATGAAAACATTGCTGAGTGTCATGGTCTGTAAAGCACAGGAACCCAGTATGATCCAGAAACAGCACTGACACCAGTCTTCGTACAATCCCCCTCCCCCAGAAGTCATCCAAGTTGTCAAGGAAGTCTTCGGGCGAAGAGGAAGAGGAGGTGGACCAGGATGGGAAAGAGGACGGCCACAAGAGCAGCTCAGAGGGAGGAGACCCACACAGCGACGTGCAGAGCGCTCCAGAGAGCAAGAAGGCCAGTCAAGGGGTAAACTCCCGACAAGTTTAAATTGAAAAAGAAAAGGAAAAAAAAAATCTAAGAACATATCTGATATACGTACAGGCGAGAAAACACCACATTCGTCATGATTAAATGTCATAGCCGTCTATCAGCGAGCGAATCCTAAACCTCAGATTGCATTGTGAAGGTCCTGTAGCCTCCTGCCCCCCACCTTGCCCCTGGTGTCTCCCCGGCTGAGCTGCCACTCTGCCCCATCTCCCATCCAGCTTCTGCTTTCACGCTGCCGAGCCTCACTAGTATAAATGTGTGTCTCACCCCTGATGGGCCGGGCCCCGCCGTGCTGTGTTTGGTTAAGTGCTTTGTCTGTTGCCTACCAGATTAAACTTAGAGTTTTACTGTCCATCATTCTCCTTGGTGCCCAGCTTTATGCTTCCAGGAGGTCATTTTCACCCCGACCGCCCCACGCTTTAACTGAGATTTGATCTTAGGTCATAATAAAACCATAGGCTACCTGACGACAGGAAACGGGAGATCGCTGTGTTCCCTCAGCACCATGGAGCAGCTGGGAAACAGAGGTTTACACTGGAATGGATGTTGCCCCCGACGAAAACTGAAAAGACAGAGTAGTGAAGGACACGCCTTTAACTCCCTCTCAGTCGATGTCAGGAATCAGCCAGCTTTTTCATTACACTTCTCAGAGAAAAAAAAACACAATTATATATATATATATATATAACAGGAAGTACCAAGGAAACCAGTTTAAATTGTTGCGTAGCAGTGGTAATTCTCAGATAGTTTGTTGTAAAGATGTTTTGTTTTGTGCGTTGTCTTGACATTTATCTAGACCGGTGGGTATTAAAGCATTTGCACGACGACTGAAATACAAAAGTAGCTCAAAGGCACTCATAGAATTACCTTTGATATTATTACACTTAAAATCAGATAATTGTACACTTGATTGTTGCTGGGACAGCTGGACTCGAAGGTGAATGCTGTCTCGTTCAAAAGGGGAATTCCACTGATACCTGAGAACTTCTGTCCTGTTAAGGAATCTACTCTAGGCGTTCATCATAATTTAGTTTTTATAAATGTAAAAAAACAAACAAAAAAAAAGAAACCGCTGGATTGTAGCTCATAGTTCGGGGGAGGTTTTCTTACACAAAGATGTTCTGATGGCAGATGGATGGAGATGGATCCAAGCAAATAGAGGAGGTGGGACCCACAACCCTCCTCCACAATCTGATTGGTTATTTCTCAGAACCAATCATTTTTCCTTCTGCCCTCAGAACATTTTTGTGTAAATAATAAATAATAATAGTCAGGGGAAAAGCCTCATCTTTTGTTGTAAATATTAGGATATGAGGCTGTGGTTTTAAAAAAGGTGAACACATCTGTTGAGAGAGAAGACAAAAAAAAATTAAAATGGTGATCTTTAGACTGTGGTCATCACAGGGGAAAAGCTCACAGACAAAGTACTCTTCACAGCCTTCACAGATGAGAAAAGAAACAATGCAGTGATCGAGCGAGAGTTTCCTCAGACCAGAAGCAAAGAGCCGGCTCTCTGTACAAGGTGTAATGAAATAGCCTTTGGGAGAAACATCGTGTGGTTGTTACCAGAATGAACTGGCAGTCATTTTTCATGGAATTCCCCTTTAAGGAAGGAAGCGCGGTTAGGCACGGTGTTACTGGAGGCTGCCCAGTGTTCTAACCACAAACAGACCCCTTCCCCCCCATACCTCTGCCCATTACTGATCAGGCCTGTCGCTGACACATGGTACAATGGAACTATATTGGTGAATACCACAACACTAAGTAATTTCAAAATGGTTGGGTATTTGAACACGATAAAGTGAGAGGTTTAAAAAAATAATATTACATGAGAAAAACCAATTATAATACAAGACTGTTTAAATTGCTGCATTTCCATTTTTGTTTCAATTAAATAGTATTTTTTTCTTCAAAATGTATTGCTATTTTATGGATACCAATTTAGGAGAGTCTGTGCCTGGCTCTTCGTGAAGTATCACGTAAATTTTCGTTCCTAAGCCCACTGGAGACCATACCCACATTCCGCCTTCATGTAACCAGATGAAATATTAAATTGAAAACGTAGAATAAATGTATGAAGTAATGTGCACAGTTACACAACAATTCTACATTAAGTTAAATATATATTTATATTTTGCTGTAGAATGTAGCACCAATAGTATTCTACAAAGCTATAGACAACTTCTCTGCTTTTTACAAAAAAACAAAAAAACGTGAAAACTTTCTGTATGTGTGTAAAATCAGCTAGATTTCTTAGGGTTTATAATGGCATGCGAGACCATCACCACACACACACACACACACACAGGGTTGCCGACCAACATCAACACTTATGACTTCAAACAGGCCAGGCAGAATGCCACATTCAGCAGATACCACTCTAATTCTTTAATGACCCTTCCGGATTTCAGGCAGGGGGCTGGGCGATATCTAAAAATATAATATATGATATTTTCATTTAAAAATGTCTGTATATATGATAATAGAGTCAAAGGCCCCCTCCCCCCACAACCACAGAAGCGTGCATGGTCAGTAGTTGCTTTAGATCAGTCACAGCTCTACAATAATAGTTAGGATTTGGGGGGCCCCCCCACTATAAAATTTGCTGAGCTGAGGGGTATAAAATGTGTATGTAAAATATGGGACAAAAAAAACTTTTTTTAATCGATCAGCACGGGACACGGTATTTTATTTTTCAGAACCGGACAGTTTGCACATCACAACAGACAAGCTTTTAAAATGAATTAATAGCCTAGCCTAGTTCATCTAAACATTGTCAGTGGTTATCTCCACTTTTGACTGTATCCTGTGCAGGCCACTCCCTCCCTTAAATGACAGGAGCTGCAAATCAGGAATTCATAGCTCATTTATCAGGGCTGTTGGCAATTTCCTTATACTGAAAGGGAATTTACAGTGGTAAGCGCTTGTCAAGTCTGACCATTCACACAAGTTGGGAAGCTTGAGATTCCCACCAGGAAGTTGCGCTGAAACAGCTCAGATTCTGGCTACTGACTAGAAGATGGAAGTTGATGATGTGACAAAGTTGAACGCAGTATTACTGCGAAGGGCAACGCTTCTGAAATGCCGTGCTACAACAGCCATGCTTCGGAAACATAGGCTAGGAAGCTGAATGAAAGCCTTCAGTTGTCTTGCTGTGTGTAACTTAAACCCATTTCTCTGACTAAGATGATAATCGACATCAGGTTACTTGTCTGATAGCGTCGATTAACGACGGTATCATCTTATTACCCAGTCCTAGTGACAACGCCATCGGTTATGCCGCTTTTTCATTCATCTCCGCCACAGCGCCCCCTTCCGGTCCAGCTGTAGGACCCATGGGAGTGCAGCAGAATAGGTGACAGTTGAGATGCCCCGAGCTGAAAGAATTAGTGGAAGTGATTGAGCGAAAGCTCTTCAGTACTGAACGGTGTTACAAAAAGCTTCCATTAGCCTGTCATTAAGTTCCTATTCAGAATGTGATCGTAATAAACGTAATGAACCCCTTTACTAAATTCTGCTTTGTGGCATTTTTACACAACAAATAAAACAGTTTGGATTGTATTAATCTGTATTTATGCTCCATCTCCCTGCACCCAAATGGGGGTGTTATGGGGGAACGTTTCTTCCAGGATGTAACTTGCCTTCCCCGGAAGAGTCGCCAGATTAATACAACTCTAAATGTATAAAATTATTTTCCAAAAAATAAAAATACAGTTGCAAATTTTTGTAAAAGTTGTCTATACATTTGGCTTTTATATCTTATGTTCTACAAGTTTTTACTGATCATTTAGCAACTAAAATCCTAGAATGCTATAAGTGCTTTCTTTCATACTCAGTTTATATTCAAAACCTCTCAGCCAGTGGGTCACAGTTGGCAACCCTGAACACACCATATAACAGTTATATAAATCCCATGACGACTGAACACATCATGTGACCATTGTACAGATCATATGACATAATCCACTGTGCTTTTTTAAAAAAAAGGATTCCAGCCCCCTGATGTATATTCATATTGTAAATGTACCATTGGGTTTCAGGACAGTGCAGATCTCATTGGTCAGTCCTGCGTAAGACCGCCCCTTAGATAGGCCCCGCCCCTCCATGGCCACGCTTATTTAGAAAGGTAAAACATTCCTTCACCACAGTAAAATTGCCTTTTGCATTTTAGTTTCTAAAAAAAAACATTTATTTTTCTGATGCTGGTAAACATGCTGTGGGAAAATACAAAAAACTCATTAACTCTTGAGTTTGATTGCATTTTAATCTTTGTTATGCTTGTAATTGGAATGTTTTACATTTTCAAGGTTTGTAGTCAAATGTCAAATGTTTTTGCTGTTTATGGAGATAAATTTTGCAAAATAAAATCATTGGAATGCAGATGGTGTGGTGGGCCAGTCCTGTTTGGGAGGAGGGAATAGCAACAAATTTGCACCTGTATCATCTGGGCTACAGCATGTTCCTGAAGAAGCATCACTGTAAAGCATGGAGTGACTTTGCAGAATGCCATGCCACTGTAGATGGGACTGCAGTAAAAGGAGCCAGCCTTTGTTTATGTGAAATGTGATTCCACTGAAGTTTCTGAATGACTGGGCTGCAGGACGCTAACACCCAGGAGTACGTCTCGCTTTGAGTGACTCACTCTGAACGTTTTCCCACTTTCACAGACTGTGTTAACTGTTTACTGGATGTTATGCATGGGTAAGATAACTGGGCTTCTTGCACAGGATTGCATGGGTCATACCCAGTCCACCCAGCAGAAGAGCGTAACTTTCCTTTTAGCTAGAAGTCCCCCAGGACAGCAGCTTGCTGTAAATCGCAGCCCATCGGTGTCAGGTCTTGTGAAACAAATCTAACTTAAACTCATATGCATGAACCCATGTCACATTCCCTCGGTATTGGTTTTAAAACAGCTGCATTGAGGTCACAGTTTTGAACACGTAAAATGTTAATATCATTCCGTGATGACGCACGTCACAGCCCACTCCCCCTCCAGTCTTTGGCCTTGCAAGGTAGTCACCCCACCGTTCCCGACATCATTCCGACAAAAAAGCAACACAGAGACAATCCAGGGGGCTTGGCGGCATATTTCCCTCTGAAGTCTTGCAAAATTGTAATAGTAAAAGGAACTGAACTGATTTTAAGGCAGTGAGCCACACTGCCCTGAAGGATTTTCATGCGCCGGCTTCCGACGCAAACAATGCAGATTATTTTAGCTTGACTGACGTCTCACCGGAGCGCGCTGCTGCTGGTTGCTGCCTCGCGTGCATGACATTCCCCGCACATGTCACTGGAACTTTCTTTTCTTGCCGCCGAAACCTTTCCATAAAATTAGTAATAGTATGAAACTATCCCACAAAAACTAAGGTTACTTTAGAAATGCATTATGTAACCGCTCCGCATGCCAGTAAACACCCAACTGAAATCATGGATCTGATGTACCATTAACGACTCAAAAAAATACATCAAGATGATTTTTCGTGAGCTACATATAAAATGCCCAAATTATAAAGGAAAATGTTAGTACTATTGTGCACATATGCAATAACACGTCATATCCCAGCCACTTATTTCACCCTAAAATAAAGATACTACGATAACGCTCGGATTAAGATGTACAGCCGCCACATAAATATAGGAACGCGTAAGATGAATCATTTCGCCAGGCTAATTATGGGAGGCCGGAGTCTATGAGCCGTGCACATATGCGCGCTACCGCGACGGGGGCCATCTTCTTAGACGGGGGGCGGGAGCGCGCAACATCGGAAGTGCTTCTTGCGCGACGTCACGCTGACATCAGTAGTAAACAGAAAGCGCAGCAGCGGGGACGCGACACGTCCGCGCCGAGGATGACTGAGGGTTGCGGCCATTCCTCCGTGTGCGCGCCTGCTGTCACGATCCGCCAAGGGAGCTGAATTGCATCTGAAGTGGACGTAATGGCGACGGGCGGCGGTACGGCTAATAACGCTGGGGGAGAAGCGTCCAACCTCTCGCGTTCCGCGGCTGGCAGAGGTGCGACCGCCGCGGTCACAGCCGCGCCGCTTTGTCCGCCGGTAATGGGCCTCCACCGAGAGCCCATGTACAACTGGCAAGCCACCAAGAGCTCAGTGAAGGAGCGCTTCGCGTTCCTCTTTAACAACGAGCTGCTGAGCGACGTGAGGTTTGTCGTGGGCAAAGGCCGGCTGGCCCAGCGCATCCCGGCGCACAAATTCGTGCTGGCAGCTGGAAGTGCCGTCTTTGACGCCATGTTCAACGGGGGTATGGCCACCACGTCTGCGGAGATCGAGCTTCCAGACGTGGAGCCAGCTGCCTTCCTCGCTTTGCTCAGGTGGGTCGGGATGAACGGTGTGTCGCCGGTACCGTGGATATTCAGGAAGCATATTAACTACCAGCGAAGTCTGTATAGCTGACAAAGGCACTCGCATTGATCCGCCTATGCGGTGAGCCTGTATCGGCGAGACGACATCAGCTATTCTGCATCAGAAACCGATGGTTTAAGTTTGTCGGGTGGTTTGTGCGTGGACTCCTCATGCGAAATGTAAATGCTCACAAGTTATTTATCCATATTCCCAGTATCTTATATCTGTAGTTTCACACTTTAAAGAGCATTCAGTATAAACTACTTTTACTTTTACGATTAAAAATGTACAGTGTTTTTAATACGAGTTGCCTTTTTGTTGGCAAGCGGAGGTACACGCTGTTCGTACAAACCGAGGTGAGGTCTCCCTACCTGTTTGCTTGGGGACTTGTCATCCACGCTGTCCGCTCGTTTTAAGGTTTCTCTACTCGGATGAAGCGCACATCGGTCCGGAAACAGTCATGACCACCCTGTACACCGCAAAAAAGTACGCGGTACCGGCCCTGGAGGCGCACTGCGTGGACTTCCTCACCAAGCACCTGCGCGCGGACAACGCCTTCCTGCTGCTGACACAGGTGCGCGAGGCGCCGTGTCCTCGCGGGCGTCGCGAGTGCGGCTCGAGGGGCGACACTTATATATGCTTGGTTCACCTGAGACTGCAGGAAGTTTGAAACACGCATGATATGTTTTGCATTTCTTCCTTCACATAAGAAAAGTAATAATTTATTGGCACCCTTCTTGAGCAAACTGTCTCTTTGCAAATCATGTCTTGCTCTCCGTGAGATCCAGAGACATATTTACAGATGAGTAGGATTGGGTAGGGTCACCGTGTAATATCATCCAGTGCCTCAAAAGCAACTGGCGTAATGAGCAGCATTAATCTGCTGGCCATGGTATTCGAACTAGCAACCTTCTGATCACACGCACAGTCCCCTAACCCATTGAGCCACACACAAAATATACATAACTGCTTACCATGTTTTCCTGTGCTGTAAAATCCTATAATGATTACAATACAGTTTTTTAATGTTGACTTCTCGGTGTTTGACATTCATTGTGCAGAGTGTTGCTTTAAGATGTCTGATAATGTGTGACGCCTCGTCCCACAGGCCAGACTGTTTGATGAGCCCCAATTGGCCAGCCTGTGTCTGGACACCATTGATAAAAGCACAGCTGATGCCCTCAATGCCGACTGCTTCACTGACATCGACTTGGGTATGAGTGTCTTTACGCTGCATCTCAGTGCTTCTGTGGCGCCCGTGTGTGTATTTCATGTGAAATAGCGTGTTCATGCACTGAATCCTACACTGCAGCGACCGATACATTATTCATTCTGCTGGAAGTAATCCTGACTTCAAAGGAACAATGAAAACTATTTTGTGCATCATATATTATACATTCTGTGGCTAATGATGGATAACTAAATATATGCTGTGTAAATTTTGCTATAGGTCTGGTAATTTACCGAAGAAAACAATGAGTGCGTGTTATTTTGGGTTAGGTGTAGTGCGGGACTGTTTCTTTAGGCTGTGGGAAATGCCAGTGTGGTGACGCTTTTGCCGTTTGGTCCGCTTTGTGCCTGCTCTGGCTCCCTGGGCCGCAGACACGCTGTGCGCCGTGCTGGAGAGGGACACACTGGGCATTCGAGAGAGCCGACTCTTTGGCGCCGTGGTGCGCTGGGCAGACGCCGAGTGTCACAGGCAGCAGCTTCCACTAACTCCGGAGAACAAACAAAAAGTTCTGGGGAAAGCGATGTCACTCATACGCTTCCCACTGATGACTGTGGAGGAGTTTGCGGCAGGTAAACGCTTGCCTGCGGGAGGTGTGATTGTTGTACAAATATAGAAGTACTTCAACATTGCATTTTACTCGCAGATAGAGCATTTTGTTCATTAACAATACCACTTGTACTCATTCTTCCTGTACCTTGGAGTTGTCTTTAAGCTGTTGACTTATAAAAGCTTATATAATTAAGTGTAATATCATTTTCAAAATGCAAATTGTTTTAAATTGTGCCTTTTAAGTTGTGCTAAAAAATGAATGACTGAACTGTTTTCATGTCTGAACTGCTGAATTCTGTCTATTTTATTTCCAAACAATGAGAGATTTAAGGTGCCAGTCTGATATTCTTTCTTGTGCAACAGGGCCTGCCCAGTCTGGAATATTGTTTGATCGGGAGGTGGTAAATCTGTTTTTACACTTTACAGTAAACCCCAAACCCCGCGTTGACTACATTGACAGGCCAAGGTGTTGTCTCAGGGGACAGGAACGCAGCATTTGTAGGTTTCAGCAGGTAGAGAGTCGGTGGGGGTACAGCGGAACCAGTGACAGAATTAGGTAAGGTCATGTTCATGTCGGCTGCTCTCGTCTCGCTTTCTGCATTGAGTGTCTGGGTAGCACGTGCTGAGATTGAACTCTTCTTGTCCCTCTTTCCTCTTGTCCACTACAGGTTCAATGTAAATAGACGTATATCAATAGTGGGGTTTGGACTTTATGGTTCTATTCACGGACCGACAGACTATCAGGTCAATATTCAGGTATGTTGTGCTGCCTTTATGTATCTGGACACTTTACTTGGCTTCTGACAGTTACAGTGACTCTATTTCCCTGTTTTGTTGTATGTAATATGATTTCTCCTTTTAGATAATTGAGACTGATAAAGGGCAGATGATTGGACAGAATGATACGGGATTCAGTTGCGATGGCACAGCAAACACGTTCAGGGTGATGTTCAGGGAGCCCATCGAGATCCTACCCAACGTGAGCTACACTGCTTGTGCTACTCTGAAGGTGTGTTGAGGTTCCAAGCAACTGTTAAATCCATGAATACCATTCCTAGATTGAGATGGCCGAGCACTGTGGTGTTGCTTTTCTACAGGGTCCAGATTCTCACTATGGCACAAAGGGCTTAAAGAAAGTGGCTCAGGAAACATCACCGGGGACCAAGACGACATTTTTCTTCTTCAGTTCCCCTGGGAATAATAATGGTACATCAGTGGAGGATGGGCAAATACCTGAAATTATTTTCTACACCTAAAGCCCTGAGCTTTGCCATCCAGAGTGTTAAGGTGGAATGCTAGTAATGCGACCCGGAAGACGACTGCTTGCCGTTGGATGTTGCCAAGGAGACTTGACATTGACACTTCATCGATTTCGGATTTCACAGCGTGTTGGCGTTCACTCCATGAACGTGACTTGGGATGCTGTTCTCCAGACACTGATAGAGTTGCATTTCAGAATGCTATACATACAACAAATACAAGCAACTGTTATCTAGTATGTAAATAGCATAAAAGGTTCAGTGATGTTTGCAGTTCGGTTGTTACTGTACCGGGGCTTGTTCTCCCATTGCTTGATATCAGCTGTGCAATTTACAGCAATTACGGGAGAGGGCGCCACCGTGATGAGCGGTCTCTGATTTTACATTGATACCCGGAAGGCAGGTTTTGCATAGGTAAATATATGTACATCAAGAAAATTATATGTGCACTTAAAGATTTAGAGTTCTATATCTTAATTAATAGAAAATAAAACATACATACCATCCCGGGCAGGGTGACGAGGAACTTCAAAATATGTTTAAATAACACCCTGCACTACCAAATGCATCCACGTTGTAATACAAAAAGAGTAACTCATTCTGGAAGCATTTTTATTTCTTCCAGCTATTATAATTCATATGGCTAGTATTTCGGTCCGAAACGTAAAGGTGCATTTACCCGTTGAAGAAAAAAAACTTGTGGATGCACTGTTCTTCCTAAAATGAAAATACAAATATACACGTCAACAAAATAAGCGCTACACCTTTTTCAGGAATTTCGATTGTTCGACATACGTATGGTTTATTTTTGAAACAAAAATGTTCTTGTTTTACCTGTTTATTGTGAACGACTTTCACACGGGGTACTTGGCGAGTTACCATTAAAATCACGTGACTGAAACTAGCCACGCCCCCTTAATTTGCGCGTGCGCAATGGCCATCCGGAAGTAGTAATCGCTGTAAGATGTCTGCTATGTTAGTGGGGGCATGCTGCGCTATGTGAATGTATCTTAAAAAACTAATTTTCACGTATTTGGGGCCACGTTTTCGATCACAACAGTCACCTCCAAGTGGAACCTTACATACAATATATATAATTTCGTTTTCGTCGTTCCATCGGAGTGTTCTACCTTATCCGTGGCTGTCGAAATCAGGTTCCATTTGCAGCCTTCCGGGAAAGCGTATGATCAGAAAGTGCTCAATGCCTAAAAAAAACAAAACGGTGAGGATTCGTGCATCACACTTCCATGTTGCACATCAGTACCATAGCAACATCTATATGATATTGCACTGCAAAGTAATACGTATGCTGCTTTTAGGCATAATCTTGAATCTGCATCCAAGTACCGATTCCACAAATCTGATTTTTATTGAAGAGTGTACAGAATAAAGGTGCGCCAGAGGATGCGGAGTCCGCATTGGGCCCCGTTGTACGTGACAGAAGTGGACTCGTCTGTATTGCGATACATGCAAAGCCTGGGTCAAAACAGAATGCCATCACAGGCAAGTTAACTGTTGCCCGGCGTTCTAACATGCAGGTGTCCAAACTTGTTTTTTAACGTCTTCAATGGATGCATGTAAAATATCAGTCATTGATTAAGCTATATCAGTTATTTGTGTTTGTCAGCTGTGTCCGAGCGGACCGTGGACGTCTGTATAGCTGCACCTCCGTCCGACGGCGAAGCGAACGCAGAGCTGGTCCGGTATCTCTCCAAGGTGCTGGAGCTGAAGCGAAGCGATGTCGTTTTAGACAAGGTTTGTACTTTGGTCTGATACCTTTTCAGAACGGCATTTCCTACAAAATCCGTGTAGTTCGAATTTTGCCTCCACATTAGAATAGTTTTGTAAAAAAAAATGTTTTTGTAATGAAAAAAAAATACCCTTAGCTATGAGGACATTCTCTCTGAAGATCACGCTAGGTCTTGGGTGACAATTAGCCAACAAGGATAATGGATTAAAGAGTGGATGTAATTTCTCTGGTTTTACTTGCTCAGCTTTATCTGTGTTAAACTAGGGGTGTCGATCCCGGGAGAAAATAGTTAAAATTTCAGGCTCCATGAGCCCAGAAGACGTTCTACAGAAACTTAAAACAGAAGCTGCCTCATAGGCGACTGGAAAGCGAGGAAGAGTGATAATGGCACCAGCGAGTCTCCCTGTGGGGAAGACAAAAAGGCATCAGCACAGCACGGCAGGGTACCCAGACTGCGTGAATCATGTGACGTCCCGCTGTTTCCAGCACCAGCAGCAACTTCCTGGGCTTCGGTGACATTTGTCAGGCAATCTGGCATCACTTGTACTTTCTTTCTTTGATGCATAACTGCAATAAGATATGCTAATGAATTGTTTATAAAGAGTGACACATGGATGGCGATTGAGGTAAAATCCAGGTGCTTTTTGTCAAAATGAATTTCTTTTAATTTAACCATTTTTTTTTGTTTGTACCAGGGTAAGAAAGTTCTCTGTACCAGTAACAGACAAAAAGCATGGATCCTACAGAACGTGTCAAAGGCATCATTTTGGAACAAAATGCAGCGTATTAACATTCTCTCCATTCATTTGCAGCCATGAGCTCACAATTAAAATATCTAGATGTTAATTGTCATTTTATCTTCTTACACAAAGGGGAGCTAGTGAGTCGGTGTTTAGCTTTAGAGACAATCAAATTTGTCGTTTCTGGCTCCTTTAAGGTTATTTAATGATTATGGAAGGTGTTCAGTAGCTGGAATGAGAAAATGCACAGATTGCCACTAGTGAACAGAGAGCTGCTTGCTAAATATTATAAAGAACAAACAGTAACAAGTAAGAAAGAACACGAAAATAACATCTGAGTAATGTGATCTTTCATTTTCAGCAGAATTTAAAATATCAAATGACTAATCTTTGAATTTTTTGTGAAACCCCTTGTATAAAAATAAGAATTAGCCTCACACGACTGTCTTTAAATCCTTCTCCGAGTGAATCTCGCTTCATGTAATAAAGTAGACAACTCACCTAATGTCCCTTCATCCTCCACTGAATTTTTCTCATGGCATGTTTCCGAGTCCCTTTCTTACTGAGGAGCATCTACAAAGTGACAGGAAGCTTCTTCAATAGTACAGATTCATCAGCACCCAAGGGATTTAGTCAGGCTTACATTGGCGCTTGTTACAGCCCAAAAAGACCAGTTACAAATTGACTTTGATATGCAAAGGCTACAGGTCAAAACAGAAGCAGTACTGATGTTACCACACTTCAGGTTGCTGAAGATTTTAGTCAGCTGGCATAGTCAAACAAAGCTGTTTCAGTCCTGGATTGACCGACTGTAGCCCAAGGCTGCAATCTTATCCACAAAGAGCTGGTGTGTTTGCAGGTTTTTTGCATAACCTTTAGGTGCTGTGTAATCAGGTGTCCATTCCTGGTTGCGACACACTAATGAGGCGTGCAACACCAACATGTCCTCTAATACAGGGGTGGGCAATCTTATCCGCAAAGGGCCGGTGTGTGTGCTGGTTTTCGCTGCAACTCACTAATTAGGTCACTA
>JAODJX010000020.1:15241059-15251586 GCA_026776945.1 Isichthys henryi | reverse complement strand
CATCCCGCTCGCGCGCGCCCCCCCCCCCCCCGCCCGCGCCGCCCCGCCGCCGGCGCGGCCCGCGCGCGGGGGGGCGGGGCCCCCCGCCCGCCCCGCCCGGAGCCTGTGGAGAGTGACAGTGTCACACAGACTGCCCTGAAAAGTGCACTAACTGGGGGAAAATGCTTTAAAATGCATAAGGGTCAAGGACTCCTACTGAAGGCCCTTGGATTCAAATACACGGCCTTTGCTTCCTGATCCTCAAACGAGAGTTAAAGGCATCAGATAACCTAGATGCTTAAGATCCCTTAAATCACATAAGGTGAGTTCTAGGAAAATTACGCAGATGAAAGTTGTCCCCTAAATTATCTGATTTATTTTAAATAGGGGTATGTTTGGTGCGTGCGCACTGCACATGCGTGGCCATGTCCACGAGCCATGCAGTGGGCTGATCTCACCCAGAATGCACCCTGCCTTAAGCCCCCCTCCCTACAACAAAACTGAATATAACATGGCTACAGGAACACCCATGGGGAAAAAATACCAAAATGCAGCTTGACACACTTCATGTGTCAAAAAGCAAAAACTATGTCCAAGCTGTAGGTATAGAACCGTGTTTTTGGGTGACGGATGTTTGTTATGCTGAGAGTATTTACCTGCTTGGCACTTTTCACTCAGCTTATTTATCTGGATGAACGTATTAAATTCTTTCTCCACATTTACACAGCTGCACAGTAAAGCTGCTTATTCAAGGGTGCAAGAGCAAGCCCCACCCCCAGAGGACCTTCTAGTCATGTGATCAGCCAGCTGTCTACTCTTTAAATCTTAAAGCATCTCATTGAAGTTGTTCTCTTGCAATGTACTGATACAAATCCAGCCTATTGTATAATAGCTAAATAAGAATCTGTTAACCCTCCCCGGAGGCTCCATCCCTCCTCACCTCACATAGCTGCTGCGTCACATTTCTGGTCTTCCTCATTTCTCCTGATTCCAGAGCACTTGGGTACAGAGCTAGAAAACACCCCCATAAGCACCATGAGCCATTACCTGACTCCGCACAGAAGCATGGACTCCTGGAGGTCACCGATCATTCTTTCTGGCCTCCAGGACACTGTCTGTCTCGCCTTCAATGCTCCTGACTGCAGCGATGCAGCAATGCAGTGTCCGCTCCGCGGCCCCAACCCTGTTCAGCTAGTATGTTAACATCATCCAGATTACATGAAAATGCCGATGGAGAGAGACAATCACAAGCCAGTCTGACATGCAGCTTTCACATGCATTTACCACAAGTTATTTTACCTGAAAGTTCTAAGTGGCTAAGTCCCATGAGATCAACATGTTAGTACTACTTTAAAATGGATTTCATCTTCAGACAATAAAAGCACAACTCAAAAGTTCGTTTAAATCAGTCTGAAAACTTTTCATTGTGAAACCTGTCATTCCCAGTATAAAAAAAATACAAGAAAAATATACAGACATGAAATATGAGAGTCCAGTCCAAAGGCAAAAAAACATTCTTTACATTTGTTACAGTGCCCTGATATAAAGAAAACAATTAATCAAACCTCAAGTCTAGTTTTTCATGGGCTACTAAACCGGCAGACGTCAATCAGTTGTGGTGGAGACTCAAACCTTGGTCTCCAGAACTGTGACACAGCTGTGCAAAGCACTCCGACACCAAGCCCAGCAAGATAACATCACATCAACTACAAAAACCTATACGACATAACCATATTCCATCAATCTAAATAACTCCAGACTATCGTTTATTTAATTACACCAAATGGTAGACTCTTTCCTGAAGACTTTACTTGAATCACAGCATCAAAGGCGTGTCTTCATACGTCATTACTTGCTCCTACGGCAGTCCTCAGTACCGGTTGTTAGGTGGCCTCTGGTTATAGGAGTTGTGATGCCCTGAGTGTGGGTTGTCCCGCCCACTGCCATGACTCCAGCGCCTGTCTTGCCATTGCTGGGAACCCCACTGGTTCCCAGACCAGCCCCTGCCTCCATCATGTCCTCTGTATGGCCGTTGTTCATGGTACCTACAAGCAAATAGCACAAGTTAAGTATTCCAATACATATTAGACGTATTCTCCTAGTTGACTCTTTATATTTCACAGTTTATGAAACCAAAGCCAAGATATTTATTGATCAGATTTTGCCCCATATAATTAGGAGTGTTTTACCGATTGTGGTGACCACCTCCGCGACCTCTCCATTCCTCCACTATCGGCGGGGGGTTCGACGGCCGCTTGAGGTACTCCTGATACTCCTGGTCTGCGGACGTGAATCTGTGGGCGAACTGCTCCTCGTAATCAGGGACCGGTTCGGGAGATCCGGAGGTTCTGAGAATTAAGAAACGTGTACCTCATGTGTTCGGGTGATGTTATGTACGCGTGGTCCCAACAACATAAGTTTGGTTTCAGCTCTGAACCCCCGTCCCCGGAAAAGCACGAGGTATTCCCAAAAAATTGGTAGGAACACGTCCCTACCATCCATACCCAGATCAACGCCATTGCACGGTCCTGCTGCCTACATGCATCTCGAGAAAAAAAATCTTTTTTACAGGTGGAAATATCTTAAGATCCTCGATAACATGCATCTACATGTACCAACTGCTGTATAAATAAAAGGTAGCCTACCAACACAGCAAAACATTAACAGACTATGAATGAGGATGCCAACCACTCAAAGCGGTTAATGTTAGTAAAACATTCAAATACCCTTAAAATGTTAGTAAAATGTTAATTTACTGGTTGTCGCTAGCCCCCAGCCCGCTCCAGTCCTCCGCTGTCGGCGGTGGATGAGAATCACGTCCGAGGTTTTGCTGGCCATCTTTTGCCGCGAATGGGGCGGTGAAGCGCTCCTCTAAATCGGACGAGGACTCTGGGAATGCAGACATTCTGAATGGGGAATCACGAAGCTTCCTTAGGTCATCCAGAAAGCCGGCTAGCACAACACAAACACACGTCAGCTATTCGACCCTAGCCGGAAAGCAGACTTACTTAACTTTTACTTTTTAAAATCGGAAAGTTTAGACGGTCTGAAAATTTCGCACTAAGACTATGAAAAACTAGCTCGAAAATCAGCACGAGTCTCACTACCGTAGCCAGTCATGAAACTGACCCGGAGCCGCGAACGCTAAAGAGTGTCACACAGGCGTAACAGTGTATCAGCTCCCCGATGACTGGATGATAAATGGTTCCGGAAATCAAGTAATACAGTAGGAGGGTTAACATTCAGTACGAAGAGTTCCTATTATGAAATATTACATAATGTATTTTTCTGCTTCTTCTAAATATTATTATATCGGCAATAATAATAATAATAATAACAACAACAAGAATAATAACAATCCCCCCCGGAATTCATTAAACACAATCACACGCATACACACAAACCCTTTATTATTTTGATTTTAACTGTACTTTAAAAAAAAAATAAAGCACTTACTCTAATGAGGTGATCTCGTTTGTGTGTGTGTGTGTGTGCGTGTGTGCGTGTGTGCGGTGATTGAATGCTCGCGCATTCGTGCGATCAGTGAATTTACTTTTCCGCTTCCATATATGACATAATATTCTGGTGCATTGGAATGCCTTTGCATTCTCATTATCTAACAAATGTAACACGCAATGCATTTCTGCAGAGCACCAGCTCTGAAAGACACATACTATTTGAAAAATATTAATTACACACTAGTTACTGTTCGGTTCGAGTCCCTGGAGACAGAGGGCAGGCTTCGTGTCAGGAGTAGGTGGGAGGCTGTTGTGATAAGCAGGTGGGATCCGCTCAGTGTCGCTGCTGTGGCCGTGTGCCTCACTTGTAATTGAAGCTCACCGGGGAACGACGGCATCTACCACTGCTGAAATGTATTAAGCAGTGTAACACAATTTAAGAGCTTGACATTTTAGCGTCTAATCAGAAAGCACTAACGTCAGGGAAATTGTTTCTTCTTTATCTGAGACGTTTTTTAAATGACATGAGCTTCACAGTGGAAAGAAAGGGAAAGGATTTACAACGAGGAAAAATCTGCCGTTTAGAGCACAGTGTGAGTCACTCTTAAATTTCAGTTTTATTTTTATTGCTGGCTGCTTGAAGAGACTGCGATGGGCACAAGAAAAAATTGAAGGTGGATTTATTTCATTTATCTTTTTTTGAAATAACGAAGTTCACCACAGAATCCATTTTAGACCTTTCAGTCTAATTACAAAAGTCCGTGGAAATGGGGTGAGTACTTTTCTTAAAATTATGTCATGTTGAAGTGCATATTTGGACACTCGTGTAATAGTTAGACATATTTGAACCTGAAATTCCCATTTCTTAGTCTAAAAAGACCTACCGATATGTAGAAAAATCCATCGATATGGTTTTCACACGCTTTGCGGTGTTTTGTTCGGTTTAATTATGAGACTAAAGCCATTCTATACCAATTTCAGCAAACTAACACACGTGAGAAGGATTCCGACATCCTGCTGTGGAGTAGGTAAAGTTTAGTGTGTTTTTCATTAAATGAGGACGCTGAAAATGCGCGATAAATCCTGCATAACGCAAGGTCAATTTTGCATGCTTGTGTGGTCAGTTTAGACCGCCGCGAGATATTATGGACGAACGTTCCAGTCATCATGTTTCCGATTATTTTCCATCGAATCCGACGAATTTCTTCTAACCTACGAATTAAATTTCACAAACGTATAATGCATTTTCACATACGCTTTAGAAGCAAGCAAGAAGTCATACTGGAAGTTTGAATCAATGATCTACTTGCATGAAGGCAGACAAACCGTGCAGTAAAATTCCCAGTCGTTAGGCGCTAGCTGAGTTTTTCCCAGTTCTCACAAATAAAAAGTAACGTAACAGTAACTGCAGAACATCCTTAAGGCTGTTCGTCCTTTGCATATTTTGTCTCGTATCATTTTGGTTTTCTCATCGAAAGGGTCCCTAATCGATCAAGTGTCCGATAGCCATTAAACTAAATCGAACGCTTCATTATATAGGTAACGGTCGACATCCGCTATTATGTCTAGTGTTGCGTGTTTTTTTTATGAATGAATTTTGAATGATCGTAGGCGCACAAGACTTTTGCACAAAGTTCAGTGCATCCAAAGAGGTTCAACTCGACTGTAGTCTGTCTTAAACATCATGTCCACAAATGAGAGTATTACTAATTTATTGAACGATAATAAAATGCATGGGATTACCATCATAACACAATTTTGAGGCTCGCTTTATTTGCCTTAATAGCAAAGTTGTAAATTCAGTCAGCCTATATGTGCGTTATACAAAGCATTGCATTGATAATACAGAGAAGTCGCTTAACTTTATTTGGCACACAGAAAGATAAACCTATCCAGGATAAACATAGTTTGACGGGGTTATGGACTGAAAAGAGTGGCATGCTCATATCTGGGGTAGTCTAATTATTTAATTCGAAACAGTTAATCGGTTTCGTGGTCTAAACAAACGCCATTACTTATAATTAAACTTAAATAAGTCAATAATTAGGTTAGATACAATTCAGAAGATAAAATACCCATTGTATGCTTAAATATAATTTCTTGCTCTTTGGCGTGCGGGAAGCGCTTTATCCTCAATTAGTTCAACCTCGTGGAACTTATTTCTAAGGCGAACACTGGTAACTCTACCGGACTGTTAACTGAAAGATTTACAGTGTTTTAATGCGGCACGTTAATTCGATACCCGAAAAAGCAGAATGCAGTATATCTAGGCCTTAAATAGACGTTCTTCTTGAAGCATTCCTGAAATCCGAGGCAGCAGGGAAACCAGCCTGACTGGGTCCAATACAATAGAAAATGGTCTGTTGTGTTTCGTTGTGAGATCAGATGAAATAATTGTAAAAATCAGAATCATAATCAGTGATATTCGCCTGTTTACTTGTCCCTTTGTACCTCTTCTATTTTGCTAGAATTATAAAGATATTTTAAAGCACCTTTCACATGATATCTGTAATTTAGAAATTTATGTCCTTAAAACTGATCCCCGCGCACTGTATTTTCAGAGCCAGCGAGTACAGCCGAGGTGTTTTTCGGTGGAATCGATTTTAAATATTTTCCTCCCCTAGCGCTTTTTTAGCTCTCCGGCGCTGTGTTTGTCGGCGATTATAGATTAACTGCATGGTTCAGAGGCGTTTTAGTTTGCCGTTGTACTCGTTTCTCACTCAGTGCTTATCAGCCCCCCCTTGCGCAAATATGACCCTTGCCGCATAATTAGACTCTGCTAACGTTTACTTGTATCTCACAAGTGCTTCCTTCTAATAAAAACTCCCATTCTCTGCAAAATACATCAATTCCTTATTACGCAATAGTGAGCATGGAGGTCTCTGTCTGCTTTGTGCGGAGCTAAGAGGCCAATTTCTTCGGAGAGTCACGTGGAAAAGGTTTGACAGGGATTTCCCCTTTTAAATAAGAAGCAGGGGCAGCCGTCCTGTGCACGGGGAGGACAGGGGGAGAGACCACGGAGCTCGGAGGTGTCCCCCATGCACGCTGGTTTGTGCTCTCCAGGGTTCCTGCACTTTGGGAGGGGTTCCCAGGGATGGAGGGGGCACCAAACTGGTTGATCTTACAACTAATGGCAAATTGTCCCCAGGAATTGTGTAACGATTACCCAGAGGAGGGAGATAGACTGATTCGGACAGAAAGCACAAGGAGCAGATGGTGGGAAATGGTGCTGTTTGCTGCCAGGTTCTGCAGGGATACAGACATCTTCAGTCTTGGCACAAATTATGCAGTGAAAGGACACATAGACACACAAACTTATTCACACTGGAGCTGTGCTATAGGCCAATCGGAACTCTGCACGTGTGAGTTCTCCCTGTGTTCTCCTCCAGATATACTTTGATTTCCAAAGACATGAACTGGTGTCTCTAAATCACCAGTAATGAAAATAAATGATATCTCACTTGTTCATAACCACTGTAGATTGATATTTGCGGCGGTAAATAATCACAAATTAATTTTCTCTCAGCCTGGACAGCGTGTCTGTTTGCAATATTTTTCTCAGAAGCTGTTTTATCAACATCATGGCTAACTTCGCTTATTCTGAGATCCTGTGTGCCCTGAATAGCAGGTCTGTCCTGCTCTGATGCACCTTCTGGACGCTTTCAGCTGATAACAGCTCCAGCCGTTGAAGGTATCTCTGGCCCAGCAGGTCCGGCACTGCATCTTGAAATCTCCCGGAATGTCTGTCTGAGGAGCTCTGAAACTTAGCCCTTTAATCTAAAGAAGTGCCTGTGTACGTTTCCAGGGGCGTTATCATACTGTCATTTTTGGTTGGGAGACTCATTTGACTGTTTTGATAAGCTTGTGGAGAGAAATTCCACATTTCTTGCTTTTCGTTCTGCAGAGTATTAATCAGAAAAACACGGAGCGACTTCGGAGTCTATTTCTGTAGGTGTTAGATGAGACGCATCCTTCCCGCTTTGCCGCCGGAAGGTTCCTCCCTGTTGGGTGGAATGTTGGACTTTGGTTCTGCGTTGGTACCTTCACTTTTTCCTCTCAGCACGGCTTCAGCAGCTTGTGAAGATATTGTTCGTGCTGCTGGCACATAGCCGCTCCAGTCTACTGGCAGATCCCCTTCCAGACGGCCCAGGACGATCGGCCTGGGTGCACTGTGATTGCTCGTCTTGGAGGACGTCTCCTTAGGTGATAAATGTCCATCCCAGGCTCCTTCTTCCTCTAGATATTGCAACCCACTCATCCACTCCCTCCTATGGTTTCTGATGTGCCAGAAATTGGATCTTGTTCAAACAGGAGGCCAGAGGTTGCTTTTCAGCTGGCGATTCTGCATTCTCGCTCTGTGGAGATTGAGCTGAGCAGCCCCCCCCATTCAGCAGCAGCCTCAGAGCATGACACACCCCCTTCCCCAGGTATGACCCAAGCAGCTGCCTGTGTTGAGTATTGTCCGCAATAAACAGGCGAGGCCTGCAGGAGCAGCTCTTCTGTCATGCACTGCCAGGTATCTCAGGAATGTTCCTCACAGCTCCAGGTCCAGGTTGCCATGCAGGACCCTCCTGCAACACCAGCCAGACCTGTGTTCGGATGTTCATTGAGTCTGACTGGAGCGACCCGCTGCTCTTTACACATGCCAAGACAGAAGCATCTCCGGCCCCTGGGGCAACCCCGCCGGCGCAGCCCTGGGTGGCAGCTGAAGGATGTCTTCCGCTCCAGTGTCAGACAGACAGGTTCCTGTTCGCCCAGCTGAATGCCAACTAAAGGTTGGCGGGCATCGTCGATGGACAGCCATGCCAAGCGTAAGAGAACATGATTCATGATGGGCCACCGTGGAACAAGCTCCGCCCATCCATGGTCACACAGCTGAAGTGAATCAGAACCTCATAAAGATGGAGGGATATCTTCTCAATCGGGCAATTTCACACCATCTCTCTGCGGCTGTCGGCAACAGCTTAGCTCTGTTTACAGCTAATTTGGAAAAATGCAAGGGCAGCCTCTTGCATCACTCTACTCCCTGCATTACACCCTTTGGGCTCCGTTGCTCCCAAGCATCTTCGAAGGTCACGCTTTAGCATGATGGCCGGTCTCCTAGCCGGTGATACCGTGCCCATGCGCTGGGTCGGTTGCACATGTACAGCATGGAAAAATGTCAGCCCACCCCATGCCTGGTGATCAACAGAGAAGCTGCCCCATAGTAGCAGCACCCCCCCCCCCTTCGTGGCAGATGTGATTGGCTGTGTGTGATTGGCTGTGTATGATTGGCTGTGTGTGATTGGCTGTAAAAACAGTCCCACAAGCTTTTCCTTTCGCATTGAATCACATAGTCGTGCACAGATCGCACTGCCCGCAGGTCGGTATTTCATTTTCAAATAAAAAATAAAAACCGATGTAATGTCGACATTCCAGAAAAAATATAAAATAATGTAATTCCTTTATTCCGCCAGGTATAACAAGATATACTTTTATTTTTTTGTAACTTTTTAAACTTTTTTAAAACTATATTCCACTAAAAGTAAAAAAAACAATGTAATTATTCCGCTAAAAATAAAAAGCGTCGCAATGTCTATATTCCATTAAAAATTAAAAAACGCCATAACATCTATTTTCCGCTAAAATAAAGAAAATGATGTAACATCTATATTCTTTTACCCCCCCCCACCCAGCACTGATTAGTAGAATAATATCGAGATTAAGTCATTTTTCCCCTCTTGTTTCTCTTTAAACTCCAAGCCCGTGTCCCCCGACTTATTTAGGTTTGAGACCCCTGATCTGTACGGTAATTTCATGGTGGGCAACTCATAGTGAATAAAGTTGCTTGAGCAGGTTCACAGTGAATATCTCCCCCCGTGTCTCTTTGGTTTACATTTTGGCTTGAACAGGCACTCAGAACATTTGAGTTGATGCTATATTTTCCCTCCATTCATCCGCTTATCAAGTGCAGGGGTGCTTATCCCAGAAAGAACAGAACGTCAGACAGGAGAGCATCAGCTCAGATCCTGCCAGTCAAGGTCTCTCTGTAGTACAGAGTCACTGGTCCGCTAAGTTCTAGGTTTCCTTGTTTGTTCTCACTGCAGAAGTGTTTTTTGTTTGTTTGTAGAGTCAGGCTGTAAGATGCACAGAGGCTACAGGTTACATACAAAGCAGCTGGAAGAAACCGAAAAATTTGCATGTGTTCTCTGATTGAAAGTCCTTCATGTTCTGACTGGTCTGACGCAGCAATCGGCTAATCGGCTGGTTTGATGGCACCCTGTGCCCCCAGAAAGGGGTGAGCGTGAGGCTGGGCGTGGAGAAGCACTCACACTCCTGTGTTGGCCTCCATGAATCTGCAGCCTGCCACCTTCTCCTGGAGCTGTAAGTACTCAGGAGGAAATCACACCTTTGTCTTGCACGTTCGCGATCCACGGGGAAGCTTAGCTAATGGGTCAGGAGCGGACCAGCAGGGGTGACCTTGTCCTCAGCCTCAGTGACGAGCCGCATGTGTTTGCGCCTATGCTAATGAGCCCAACTTTCTATATTTGCACGGTGCTGTTAGCGTGTGTGCCAGCCAATCACAGCAGTGCCCCCGTCGCTCGGCCTAGAAGCAGAGCCGCCAGGAAGGCTGCTTGATCCCAGCGACCGGCTCTGATTGGCTGCGTTGACGGTGATGTGTATCGCAAATCACCACATCGTCCTTCCCGGAGGGAGAACAATCTCAGGAGTAGTCAAGGTAGCGAGATTTGCGGCAAACGTTTATTTGTGTTTGCCGTTTATTTTTAGGCCTGTGGCCCAGGGACAGAAAGGCCATTATTATCTTCACCCGAGCCTTTAAATAGGTGAAGCTTTATTTTGTTTGTAGTGTGTACTTAAGCCGAGAGGGGAAGTAGATCCGTCGCTCAGAAGTGGGTGTCGATCAGGGACAGTTTAAGGCACTTTGGACCTACTGAGAGCCACCACAAGTCCCATCTGGTTCCTGTTATCTGAGACCGGACCAGTGTACACCATGTGGTCCAATCACACATAGCACAGACGCGGGGCGGGGGGGGCGGGCGGGGGGGGGGGGGGGGGGGGGGGGGGGGGGGGGGGGGGGGGGGGGGGGGGG
>JAODJX010000020.1:15229415-15241049 GCA_026776945.1 Isichthys henryi | reverse complement strand
CCCCGCAAAAGAATGCCATCTCCTCCCCAGCCCGTTTCTGCTGACTGGAAGGCGATTCTGCCCTGTGTGCTGAGAGAGTGAAACATCTATGGTAATCCATCAAGCCCACCCCCCCAGCATAGCACCATGTGGAGTTTAACGACCCCTCTGACTCACCTCCAGTGTCAGAAGGCCTTCTGAAAGAGCCCTCCGGAGGTAATTGGGAGAAGATTTTCGGATTACCTAAATTAAAACGCACTTTCATAACATCTCCAAATCACCATGGACCCAGCAGGACTACCATTGTTGCTGATAAGAGATGAACAACATTGAAAGTATGTTTATTATTTTAAAACATTATCTGGTAACAGGTACCATAGATGTAGTCTAACAGCCCCAATAACAATTACAGTTGCATGATGTGAACAGTTATCCAGTACAAAACACAATCTGAATCATCTTAGTCATGAACTATCAGGTCTACAAACCATGTAACCAGCCTGTGTGATTAGGAGTTGAAGGTGGCCACCTTTGAGGTCTTGTTCTTTACAGGTCCAGGAAGTACAGGTGTGAGAGCCTTTTACCGGGAAATGAGGTACGACACCGGAGAAGGAATGACTCTGTTTTTTTTTAACTGCTGGGAACTCCTTTAGGATTAGAAAGATGCAAAGTGGAGATCCAGATCGAGGGATCTTGGGCATGGGTAAGGTGGCCCCCTCACAGCAGAATCGGGCTTAAGCGCTTTCCGAATAGCCGTCTGCGATTTTCAGGGGTTACGAGGTGGTCGGCTTTCCTGCTGCCAGAGGGTCCCATTCCATCTGGTTATTTTAAGCCGGCGTCTCTGTGGGAACCTCTCTGGCCGAGGACCCGATGATTCATAAGACAGGAACCTGTTTAGTGCTTCTGCTGGAATCTGGTTCTGCATGTGTCACTGCATAATGCCCTGCAGCCTGATGAGGGCAGCCACAGACACACACACACACACACACACGCACAAACACATGCGCACTCACCCACCCAATGCAGGGTCAGATAGAATGTGAATACTGTGTACCCCCTCCCGATCCTCACATACTTACCCCAGCCCTGACGTTTTCCACGTGAATGGCACGCCTGCGATTGACATGTGCATGCAGCCTGTGAGCTGGCATTTTGATGGTGCCCGCTTCCCATGTGAGCTCGCGGGTTCCATCACATTAGCGCTGGTCTGAGGCCAGAGCGGGTTCCACGTGACCAACTCAGTCACGTTCCACGATCCACTCAGACGGACCCTTCACGATGAACGGAGCCACGTGGCGTGACGATGGCGATTCCTGCAGCGCTAGACATTCTTTACATTTCTAACAATGTTTTTTTTTTTTTTTTTGTGTTCCTCCTCATGGCTTCGCTCCCGTTCCCTTGTGTCCCGCAGAGAGCAGCCGATCTTCACCACCAGGGCTCACGTCTTCCAAATCGACCCGGCCACCAAGAAGAACTGGGTCTCTGCCAGCAAGCAGGCTGTGACCGTCTCCTACTTCTACGACAGCACGCGGAACAGCTACCGGGTTATCAGCGTGGATGGCTCCAAGGTGAGCGTCCTGGGGGAGCCTGGCTGACTTGAGGTGGTATGAGCCAGGACTGGCCAGGAGTTTAGTGGTGTCAACAGTGGACGTCAGAGAGATGGAGGTTGACAGATGTGTGGGGGGGGGGGGGGGCTGCTTATTCCCTGATACCACAGCATGGAGCTGGAATTCTGCTCCACCCCCCCAACAAACGGCACAGCAAAAGTGACGGTCGCCTACATTCAGTGATGCCGGCTCCAGGCTGGGGGGGTGGGGGGACGCAGTGCACCGTGGTCACTCTGCTGAGTGGATGAATGTTACAGGAATGTTATATGAACGTCAGAGAGTGGGGCAGAGGGCAGGAATAGGGAGGAGATTACAGAACACCATCCCCCCCCAGAGAAATAGAATAGTCCTCCCGCCATAAAATGTGTCCTGCGGAACACGGGAAACCCGGCCTCTTTCACGGTCACATTCCACATCCCGATCTTCGCACTCCCTCAGATCCGCTCCCGGACCTGCTGTATAACTTTCCACACTTTGATTTGCTCTCCAGAAAACTAGTTGTCTTTAAACAGGGTATTTCCCCAAAGCCGCGAGTAAATAATTCATTAGCGATGAACTCAATTTACGCGCCCTCTGCATTCTGACTATGTACTCCAGTGTTCCCTATGCAGTTTTTCCCTGTACCCCTTTGACATCATGGCTGCAGATGCAGGCTCTCGCCACAAATCCCCGGCCGTACAGCCCCCTTCACAGCCATTCCCGTCATCCCTCTAGCCACCAACACTCACCGCCAACCATGTTAACTTTAGCTTCTCACAGTCCGTCACAGTCCAGGCTGATCTGCGGGGTGTGACTGGAGTTGGGAGGTACCAGCCACAGGCTGGGTTTGTGAGGCTCACACGCGGTGGTGGGTGGGGTGGTAGCCCCACAGGAGGGTTCGGCTTCACGCCTTATGGCCCACACAGGCCCAGCTACTTCTACAGGATGAGGTCAGTGTAAACCTCGGTAAGATTATCGGAGGGGGTGCGTGCGGCCAGGGAGCGGCCGATCTAGGTTGCTAATGGGCGGCTCGCCTTCGGACAAGCGCGCAGCTTCCAGGCCGCCTGCTAATGGCAGCTCTGTACGCTCCATTTCCCCACAGTCAGAGACAAGCTTTTGATCAAATTTCAGGCGACACCGGATATTAGTGCCAGAGAGCGCCCGGCCCAAATCTCAGCAGGGGCTTTCTGAGGCGCGCTTCATAGCTCTGTCTTCCAGCTCCTCTCCGTCTAACATCGGCTGATGTGTTTGTTTTTCTGGCCTCTTCATGTTGCCCCCCACCCCTCCCGGAAGCCTGCAGTAGCACCCTAACAGCATCCCAGCACCCACTCTCCATTACGCACCAGTAACCGAATCACGCCTGCTCCATCCCACCATGGAAGTAGGGGACAACAGAGGTGCCGATCAGTCGGCCGTCCATCGTACGATGGGGTCACCATGATGAGGGGAGCACAGATCCCGTCCACTGCACCGTGCCACTGCTTCCCCCCACTACGCAGGGAGTGCGAGGGATGTGAGAGGGAGAAACGGGAGAGGATGCAGTGAGTCAGCATGAGGACATTCATGACGGAAATCATTGTTCTACTTTGATGGTACTTGTGGGAGGAGAGAGCGAGAGAGAGTGAGAGCAAAAGAGAGAGACAAGAGACAGAGAGTGACAGAGAGTGAGAGAGACAGAGAGTGAGACAGAGAGCGAGGCAGAGAGAGAGAGACAGAGAGTGAGAGAGAGCGATAGAGAGTGACAGAGAGAGAGAGTGAGACAGAGAGAGTGACAGAGAGTGAGGCAGAGAGAGTGAGGCAGAGAGTGAGAGAGAGCGATAGAGAGAGAGACAGAGAGAGAGAGACAGAGAGACAGAGAGTGAGAGAGAGCGATAGAGAGAGAGACACAGAGAGTGAGAGAGAGCGATAGAGAGAGAGACAGAGAGAGAGAGACAGAGAGTGCCTTAGTCGCTGTTCAGCCAATCTGTAATTATCACAGGGGTTGCACACAGTTTCTCCAGACGTATGCCAAAGCTTGGTCTGCTCCTCCAAGCCCTGACAGCAACACCCATCTGGTGCACTCCTATGCATGTCCTACGCTCCTGAGCTTGCCTGGTGCTCCAATGAGAAGTAGCGACAGTTCCGAGGATTAGGCCTGTCTGGGACGGGGCCCCAGTTTACGATAATCTCAGATCAACTGGATTTCATCCTGAGAGAACTTGAGTTTTCCAGGCTACTGGGTCAGTAGGTGCTGCCTGCTCTAGAGGGAGCTGCTCAGGGCTGGACATATGATCTCACACACCTGACATCCTGAGGTGCTTATTGGAGATGCTTCCAAACACAGTACCAAACAACCTATAAATGCAATGATTTCACTTTATATTTTTTCAACCACGATTTGTTACAAGTTTCAAAAGCAAAGACACGTGATTCCGAGCCCCTTAATTCCACCACATGTTCACCGTCTAACGGAATGTGAGCGACAGAGAACGAGAATGTCATAAAAGATGTGAAATATTTACAGTTATCTGAACGTACTGCGAGTGTTTACATAGAGGACAATGGACTGTTATCTGAGGATGGGGATCAGGAGAAGATTAGAAAGTACAAAATTCCTGATCACAGTGGATCCTCCCTGCAGGTGCTGTCAGGCTGTGCAGGGCAGCCCCCAAGCCTTCAATCCACGATGGCCCTGCATGGTGATCAGCGCTGCGATCAGCATTCCGCAGGCCAGCTGGCCCCTTTTTTCAAAATATAATGTTGTGACTGGGGTTTATTTCACTCTCTAGCACTAGAAACAGCTGGCCCTGCCAGTAAGGGCGTCTGGGGCTTTTTATAGGCTGTTGGGGCATCTCCTGCCTGTGTCAGACAGCGGGAAAATGTACACTCAGCAGGCGTCTGGCAGCAAAGCAACCCAGAGGTCACTGGCCTTACAGGTCGTGAGGTCCAGGTCGCGCATAGCACATGTGCGTCAAAATCACCAGGGTATGGCTGAGGCGCTGACGCCAGCAGCCTGTCATTTCGGGTCCTCAGTTCCGACAGAGAGACACCATGTTGCCTCAAGAAGGGAGATGCATCTTCATTAAACTGTCGCCTGTTTCATCCTAATTGCTGTAATCTGCACCTCCACGTCCCGCAGGGCAGACAGAGGGGGTCGCAGGCTGGGTCGCTGTGCGCAACTCTCACTCCAGGCTTGATATACAGCAGCCCCCCTCCCGACCAGCCATTCAGCATCATAGGAATCCACTGTGCCTCCCCCAGCTATGTCAGAACATGCAGCATGTGTGTTCTCCAGGTGTTCTGCTGACGTTCTCCAGTTGTTCTGCTGGTGTTCTATCTGAATTCTGTTTTCTTCCTACAGCCCAAACACATGTGGGTTTGGCCGTCTGATAACCCTCAAACTCTCCAGTGTATCACTGTGTAATTCGATGTCTAGAACATTCCATCCTGGATGTACCTTAACTGTAGGAAGAGGTAAACAGTAATTAGTGCTCAGCACCCATTTATCTATGACAGTTTATTGACAGGGGGGTAATTCTCTTTTTGCCCACCCCAACATGCTCTCTAGGACACACGTGTAGGTGAAAGTGAGCACCTGTGCAGCTGAGGGGGGGGTCAGGGGCCTTGCTCAAGGGCCCACAGGCGTGTAACTACCAAAACTGTTTTCTACAAAAACTGGGCAATCATAGGCACAAAGGCTTAGTCCACAGAGCCACACACTGCTCACACTGAGATGGATTCTTTTCTGAAGGAGGTGGGACAGTTTTCCCTGATATAGGTGTCCTTCTCAGCCGGTTTCACTCTCCTTATGCCAGGTGATCATCAACAGCACCATCACGCCCAACATGACCTTCACAAAGACCTCGCAAAAGTTTGGCCAGTGGGCCGACAGCCGGGCCAACACCGTCTTTGGCCTCGGATTCGCCTCAGAGCAGCAGCTTGCTAAGGTGAGGGAGGGGGCGGCCAATCGGACCACAAGCTTTCACCCAAATGTTCACCCCCCCCCACCCCGTCCTGCCCCTTGGGCATCTTTGGTGCAGTTGAGTGGCTACGGTCTCCTGTAGTGTTTGAGTCTGTTTTCTCCTTTACCTGTAGTTTGCGGAAAAATTCCAGGAGGTGAAAGAGGCAGCGAAACTTGCCAGGGACAGATCTCAGGAGAAGATGGAGACCTCGAGTAATCATTCTCAGGTAGGCTGAAGGCCTGTGGCCCCTCCTTCTCACACCCCCTTGGTTTGTGAGTCACGCTAGGCCCAAGTTCCCCCTGACCCGAGTCATTAAACGTGCCATCCCTTGAGTGGAACGGAGACATTCGCCACGGAAGCCCACCAGGCAAAAAATAGGGAAAGTCGGGACAAAGGTCAGAGAGTATTAATTACCTGCAAAGGTTCAGCTAGAAAAATGCACTTGGCTTTGCTGGAAAGATATGGAAGGCGGAGTGGTGTGAGAGGGAGGGAGGGGCAGGTGAGCGGCTCTCGGGTGTCAGCGGTGAGCCAGACTCCCATCATGCCATGCAAGAGTCACTTTACTGCCTGTCAATACGGATCAGGCCCAATGAAGCCTCCTAGAGCTCCCTCGCATCCATCCACCGGGCAATAGCAGTCCCATGCTTCCTGTGACACCAAATTCCGGTTTGTGTCAGCATTCCGGGTCGGCATTAACCGATCACTAGTTTTCGAAAGAATCAGTAGATACTGAGTGCTGCCGGGCCCCGAACCTCCTGTGGGCGGCTCCTCCCACTTCTGACATTGCCTTACCTCTTCCCGCACCCTCCCTATACCCGGCGCAGGAGTCAGGCAGGGATACCCCCTTATCGGCGCAGCCCTCTAGCATCAATGGTACGGATGACGAGAAGATCTCACACGTGGAACCGGAGGACGCAATGCTGAAGAGCGAGAATGAACGTCTGCGGTCCGCTGTGGAACAGGGGTAACCGGCCTCATGCTCAAAGGCACAGCCACCCCAGCTGCTGTAACACACACACACACACACACGCACACACACACAGCCTTTGGGAGGGCTGGCATTCTACTGCAGACTGTCACTCTGTTATTACAGACAAATTCAGATCAGATCCGCAGAGCAGGAAAGCACAAGTCCTCCATGTTTTTTCTGCAGTAGGACACGCGAGATGTCAGGTGATACCAACAGGTGGTGATGTCATCATCGGCCGCCCTTCCTGCAGAACTGACATTTAAAGCTTATTAGTCGCTTATGAGGGCGTCGCGTGAGGCTGCTTCATTGGCCCCATCAGAGTGTGCCCCGCGCTCAGGCGTAAGAAATGGCCGAGGTCGATGTCTGCACACCATACCAACCTCTCCGCCCTCCCCTAGCAACGCCAATGCCCACAAGCTGGAGACGGAGCTGCAGGCCCTGAGGGAGAACAACGCCCGTCTTGCCGAAGCATTGCAGGAGTCCAACAATGGCGTGGAGATGTGGAAGCAGCAGCTGGCAGAGAGCAAGCAGGACGGCGAGCAGCTAAGAGCCAAGGTCACCTCCAGCAGTCTCACTCAGCCAGTACTGCAGAACCCATGGAACATGTAACATAACTAGGCTCATATTAGCTATAACTGAGGCCTCTTCCCGTTATTTATTGAGTCATATTACCTGAAATACTACAAAAGATATGAATGGGGACATTTGTGGACATTGATATACAAGCATATTGATGTGCAAGCAGGAGACTGCAGTCTGTGGGATCAGTAACTGGGATCCTGCTGACGGCTGTCCGTCTCCACGGCTGTAGATCGTGGAGCTGGAAGCGCAGTGCAAGGAGATCGAGGAGGAGAAGAGGAGGAACGCCCAACTGGCCAAGCAAGTGGCTGAGCTGGAGGCTGAGATAGAGGAGAAGGACAAGGTGAGGCACACGGAGGCACCCAGACAAACACGGCCGCTGAGCTTAACCTGCCCCTTCCCTACAAGTTTGCTCTGCCGTGTCTTTTTTTAAAGAAACCTGCCGTTCTCTTCACCTCCTGTGGGCTCTTATTGCGGCACCACTGAAGGATTCTGTGAGTCAGTAGCAGAGAGGGAAACTGTCGATCAGTGTCAAGGTCTCCCGAGGAGAGAGGGCGCTTTTGGGGGCTGCAGCAGAGCTGGGGGTGCGGATGAGGGGGAGTAGGGTGTCATTGAGCATTTAGGGGAAATTTGGGTTCAACATTATCCTACAGGAAGTGATTAAGCTCCAAGAGAAAATGTTAATAATGGACTCTTTTGGGCAGTCCTGCTATCAGTGTCTCGTTGCGTCTTGAGGACCAGCGATGTTTCCGTTTTCCTCCGCATAAAGACAAACGACCCACTCGGTAAATCCATTCACATGATCCGTTCCTCGACGCGATGTTGTTTTTGTCATTATTAGACTTTTGGCTGAATTTTGTGGAGGTTTTCTCTTGAAGTCACTACCTGGAATAATACATTGCTGCTGAACCTAATTTAAAATTAACTTAGTACATACATTATCTGAATCTCATTCATTCTGGGGACAATCCACCCACCGCTCTTTACTTATCCTGAACAGGGCGCTGGGTGCGGTGATGATTGCTCACATACGTCACAGATCACCAACCAGAAATCGACAGCTGTTAGCGTATTTATTCTACAGCGGCAGTAATAGCAGATCGATGAATGAATATGATGGCAGGGTGACTGATACCCGGTCTGGCTGAATGTTGGCATCCTCTGATCAGTTGTCATAATCAGCCATCTCCCGGTCTCATTTTTTAATTAGTTTTTTATTTAACCAGTTAATTTCTTCCACTGAGGCTTAAGTCTGAAACAAATTGTTTGCTAGCCTGGACTCTGCATTTTCGATTCATTGTTTTCTTGATCTGTTCTTGCATCCAGAACATGAATAATGGGCTTTTTTACTTGGTGGGGCTCTGGCTTTGTGGCTCGAATCGTCAAGCATTCTGTCCTGCTCTCAGCAGGTGGCGAGTCCGTTTGTTCTGTGTTTTCAACAAGGACCTTGCCGTGCTTCGAAAACCTGCATTCTATTCAGGTGGATATTTTGCAGAACCGGATTCTCCTTCTGGCCTGTGCAACAGCTGTTTGATTTCAGAGGGCCTGACGTTCAATGGCTTCAGCATCTCCTAGTGTAGTGTAATATTTGACCAACAGGCGGCGCAGTGGCTAAGGAACTTGTACTCGGACGGGTGCAGGTTAAACTCCAGTGGATCCTTTTGTTGTAAAATTGAAAAAGGTATCTAACCTGAAGGGAAGAAAAGTTCAGTAGAACATTCCACTACTCGAAGGAGTAGAGTTTATATGACATACACTTGCATTTTTCAAGGCTATCTGGTAAAAGCATCTGCCAATAAAATAATTGATTTTCTATTATTTACAAGACACCATGACTTGTTTTCTCCTCTGCTATTGTCCGTAATACAGGCTGAGCTAATGAGACTCATCACTACTTTGTCACATCACCATCTTTTTCATAACTTATTTCCATTCTCTTTTAAGCTTATCTAAATTCCCCATAAGGTGTGATTAAGGGGGCGAGCGCTTGCATGTGGGTGCCCGCAGACGGACTGGCATCCCATCCAGGCGGCACCCTAACCCTGTAAACTGTACTTCCTGTGACGTGTCGCTGTCACCGTCACCCTGAACAGCAAAAGCAGCTGGAGGATCTGCTCAGGCGTGTTGACTGTCTGTGTGTCTTGCAGGAGCTGACTGAACTGAGGAAGCAGGCTGAGATCATTCCTAAACTGATGGACGAGTGTGAGAGCATTAACCAGAAGCTGGAGGTAAAAGGCACCAGATAATTTCGGTGGGGGGGATCACACGTCGCTGCTGGAGGTAACCCGGAGGGGCGTGGTGAAGCAGCAAGGCATGCTGAGTGTGGCACGCGCATGGCTGCCGATGTTCCGGCTTGCTGAGGGAGGGAGGCAGGGGCCACTGCGACAGCCACTGAGCTGTGAGTCATGGGGAGCCGAGTCACTGCGAGGCTCGCTGACTCTCAGGCGCTCAGCACAGAAAGACACACTGCCCATACCTGGAATGGTCAGGTGGATGGATGGATGGATGGATGGATAGATGGACAAATGGAAGGATGAATGGATTGATGGATGTCAGATAGATGATGGACAGGAGAATCAACGAAAGGATGGATGGATGAATCCTGGATAGATGGACAAATGGATGGATGGAGGGATTACTAGTGGTACAGTTGGTGGTCGTATTTTACAATAACTACTGTTCCCACCAAATACACACAAATAATGTCAATGTTCAATAGTTATGTTTTCAAAGTAATAATAGTAGCAATATTTCCAATTTCACTGCCAATTTCATGGCCATAGAACTGCTTTTATTCTTTGTGATTTGTAGTTGGCCGAAACAAAGAACAAGGACCTGGAGGACAGGATGGAAACTCTGCAGGCCGACATAGATGACAGCCACCTGAAGCAGGATCAGGTGCGTGTGGAACTGAAGAGGTTCACGGACATCCTGGATGGCAAACTGGACGAGCTGCATGACTTCCGGCAGGGGTTGTCCAAACTGGGGATGGATAACTGAGAGAGCCGGCTGGGGGCACCCCTCCCTCCGAGACAGGCAGGAACAAAGAGGAATTTACCCGCTGACTTCAGCGCTCTGCTTACTCAAATGTTCTCACGCTGGCGTTTTGATTTTTTTTTAACAGTTGAACTGATAGTTCTCAGTTGTAACGCTGCTGCAATGAGCCATTTCCTGGCAGATGGGGAGAGGGGGGTGGGGGGTGACGAATGGGTGGCAGATTTGGTCTCAGATGCCCGATAAACTCTCTGTGTCTGACTCCTTCCACGAGGGGCCACTTAATGACGTGCGGTGCCTCAGACGCAGACAGTACGGCCCGGTAATACGGCAAAGCAATAACAGGGAAAGCTGCAAGCCACCCCAACCCACGGCAAGGACCTGCCGGACGGCGGCCATTTGTGATGTGGAAAATGGAGCCTGGAGCCAGGCTGAGTGCCTCGCCGGCGACCTCCGGTGGACATGATGACAGCTGGGACTACATGCACATACACAAACTGCATGGCATCTCAAAGTGCCTCGGGTCCGCCTGCTCGCAAAAGCGCCCCTGCTCAGGAGATCTCAATAATTTAGTACTAGCAAGTCTAATTAAAATATTATGAAAATGATACATATGTGTGGGCGTGCATGTCTGCAAGAATGAGGTGATCTGTACAGTACATGCACATTTGTTGTACATTACTATGGATGGAGAATGAAAATCCAACCCAAAGTCAACAGCGGACAGTCAAAACATAACACGGAGGTGGACCTTCAACATGAACATGAACACGCAACACAAATGTGGACCTTCGGCAGCAGCATATGAACGCAGACGTGCAACACAACCATTAGCACAGAACAGGAATGGACATGCATTCAACATATACGTGAACATACAGGGTGAAAGTGGATGAGCAACATGAAGATGAAAGAGTAGATACAGGTGGACCTTCAGAAGCATGAGCAGAAAAGATGGAGGTGGATCTTCAGGAGGAACATGGATCTTCATGAGAATGACCAGGGAAGTGCACAGTGATTCCAGGCTCCTGCAAAGCCCACCAGACAGCTTCTGCTGAAGCTTTGACGGTACATCGTGAACATGGTGTGCAGACTCGTATGTGCATAGGAACATAAGGGGCCTTTAGCCACATGTTGTCAGCAGAAGGCTGAAGATTTGCTGTGTCCAGGCTGGACTTTCTACACAGTGGCAGTTGGAAGGCGCCGCGTGTGCATGAGTGTGTGTGCGCGACATGGGAAGGGTGGATCCGTAAAAAACAGTACATCTTTCAATTAGTAGTTCATATGAGGGGTGTATTTCCTGCAGTACTGTGTCCTTGTGGTGATTTTACTTTTAAGTTTTTTTTCGTGCTGAGGGTGGGTAATTTATATACTATATTCCAGTATTAAGTATTAACGATTAATAATTAACACATAACAGCTCACACAAGCCTTCAGTGCAGGAAAGACGGATATTTATGTTGGTGTCTGCAGACTTGTCAGTGAACCAATGACCCGCCCCGGCCCCCCGGGGGGGGGGGGGGGGGGGGGGGGCGGGGGGGGGGGCGGCCCCCCCGGGCGGGGGGGGGGGGGGCGGGGGGGGGGG
>JAODJX010000020.1:15191719-15203791 GCA_026776945.1 Isichthys henryi | reverse complement strand
GCAAAGGGGGACCAACCCTGTACTGATGCCTATGGATTTATAATGGGACGTCATAAACGTTCCTGTGGGTGTAATGGTCAGGTGTCCCAATACTTTTGTCCATATAGTGCACGTATCATGCATATATATCTATCCATTCCTCCATGCATCCACCCACCTACAGTAAGCCCTTCACCTGAATCACTTTGTCTTCATTGGTGATCTCGATGGCCTCTTCACTCTGCTCCATCGCGGTGAAGATGGCACTGCACGCTCTAGGGACCACAAGATGGGAAATATCTTAAAATGAGAATAACTGTATACTGGCAGGTAACCAGTAAATACTCCCCTTCCCTAGAGCTGCGTGGATGCTCCGGGGTTCAGCCTTCTGAGCGGCTGGCCTTTTCCCACGCCTCCCCACCCTTCGTGGGCACGGGTGAGCGCGTTCCCCACGGTATCGGCGGAAAAGGGCACCGAGCCCAGCGACCGCCATCCTGAGCCAACGTACATAATTACAACACAAAGGAACCACAAATGGCATCTGGAATTCCTTCCCAGACAGACAAACCACCACACTGGGGAACAGCGACCATGGAAACTAAAAACAGGCCGCGTGTCCAAGAGGAGCTGAGAGAAACGACAGATGAAAGTCTAGAGTGATTAACTAAGGCCCCCTTGCTCTGGGGCACTCTCACTCAGCAGCCTGCCACGCTCTGGCGCCCCCTGCCTCACCTTAGCCGGAACTGCGCCTGAACCTCGCCATGCTCTAGTTGGATCAGCTCGTTGTAGCAGCTCATGACGCTGGGGTTCTCCACGTAGCTCTGCAGGGGGCGACATCAGGACTTGCCATTGGGACGCGCACAGAGAACATTGGCCCCCATTCCCCATTAACTGCCTACTCTGGGGTTTCGCTATGCGTGTTTCAGCCATGATGGCCAACACGGAGAGACCAGCTGAAGCATGGAGGGGGCCAGGGAAGCAGCAGCTCCTCTCTGCGTTTCAACAGTGAGAACTGCCCCCACCCCACATACCCCCCCCCACCCCGTCCCTGGGGCCAGTTACCCTGTTGAATCCAGCAGCAATCAGTGGCATCACAGAGGCTTCCTCTCGGTCTGGCCTTTAAAGAAGAAAAAAAAAGAATCACTAATCAATAATCCAGCTCACCAGCACCCTCATCTGGGGGCTTCCCAGTATCTCAGAAAAACCCTGGATGATTCGGTGTGTTACGGGATGATAACATTCAGGTTTAAAGAATTAAAGTACAACAGCCTTCTGGTCCCCAGCCCTAATTTCCCACATACACACTTCATAAGGTAAGCATGTGACCTCTGAACACAGTAAAAGCTGCACCCCGCTCACACGCGCACCGTATGGACCCACACAGCCACTCCGCAGGGCCGTCCCCCCTACCTCTTCACCACAGCAACAATGACGGTGTTCTCCGAGGACTTCACGGCTCGAATCGACCTACGGGTGAAACGAAAGGAGCTATTTAGCGCCACACGGTGGTGGAAGCTAGGCTGACAGATCACTCAGCTCGCAGATAAAAGCCAGGCCAGAGCACTGAGGTACATCTTTATGGGGGCTTAACAACAGCACAGAAGTACTGGGTAAATATGTATTAAAATTAAGATCTGGAAAAGCAGGCAAGCCCAAACCGCATTCCGGAGACCCTCAGCCCACAGAATGCCGTGACAGTCAGCGGATTAAAGGTGGGGCGTGATGCTCCTGGACGCAGGAACCCACCGGCACACGGCGTCAGCGTCAAGGTGTCGGCTATGCCTGCGGTCCACGATCACGATGTCGGGGTGCGTCTCCAGGAAGAGCTGCAGTGCAACCTCAGGCGTCCTGGCCACGCTGCACCTGAAGCCTGCCCTCTCGCAGGCCCGCAGGAAACCGCCGCATTGCCCGTTGTCCTTGGCGAACACCAGCATGACCTGGGACGGGAGTGGCTGGTCAGCCCGTGTGCTTTCGAAAGGCTGGAGAGGGGGGGCGTCTGGCCCTCCCTGCTCTCCTCAGTGCCCGGCTGCTCAAACGCACCAATAACTAAGAGGAAATTGGCTCAGGGACCACAGCGCCACCCCCTGGTATCAGCAGTAGAGCGCAGTCACATGGTCCCAAACGCACCAATCAATGAAGGGAACAGGCTCAGGGACTATACTATACTATAACCCTGTGCCCCGGCATCAGCAGCAGTGCATAGTCACATGGTTCCAGCAGCACAACTCTACCCTATGATCTGTCCAGGCCGAAAACAAATACAAAACTGCAGCAGTGAGAAAACGAGCCATTTCCAAACACACCTGGCCTAACAGAGACCTCAGACGGGTCGTGAATATGTCAGCCTCCGCGTGCAAGACGGCGGCCCGGAGCCCAAAAGGCGAAGCTCACTCCTGTCTCACCACCTTCACCATTGCAGGCTCCAGAGCTCACGTCTCTCACCACCGAGATCTTGAGCAAGGTGCATCATAGGCCTACCCCCAACCCCCATCCCCCAACCACCGCGTGTCAAACCAGACGTGTCAAACATGCACGGTGACAATGAGTTTTTCATAGGTCTAGATCAGAGGGCCAGACACACAGGCTGCATTCTCTCATTCTCTGTGCAGAGAAAGAGGCTGGGCACCCGTCCCTTCAGGGCAGCCCCGCTCATCATCAGTCACCAGCCCCACCCCTCCCCCCCATGTGATATGTACAAGACGCAACTCTCCTAGTGGCGTGATCGAAGCATTTTGTGTTTAGCGACATTGCCATGGAAACACTACATCTCACACAATGCACGCATTTACGGAGTTATTTTAAATGGCCAACTGTGCGCTGCTCTCTTACAGCGAAGGAGAGCTTCATTGTGATTTTCAATGATCCATTATATGGCAAACATCTGCGCTACAGGAACCAAGAGGAGTCATGACGACAGGGAATCCCCCCCCCCCAAAAAAAAAAAAAAAAAAGCTAATCATAGAACTTTTTCTGTAAATTAGCACTGGGCCATCTGCCTGAAGTCAGAGTTTAAGATGTTATAGAACAAAATGTCTGAGAGAGAACAGGGCGAGTTTGGTGATGGAGGGAATGATCAAATGCACACGGGACACCAGAGCGCAAGGCTAGTGACTAACATGGCAAGGCGACCCAGACGTAGGGGCCCGATGGAGGGGCTGGCTCCCAAGATCTGTGCATTTGCAGGTAATCTGAGGGAACGTTAAAATATGGCTTTAATGAAAAAAGACGTTCTACCTGAAGCTGATCTTGATAGAGCTTCATTGGTCCAAACTGAATCTCCTTGACTCTGTTCTGAAAAACACAAAGAAAAACAAACAATGATGAATCCCAGATGATTTAGACGAGCCTTAAAAACAGGTTACAAAAGAATTCAAGCTTCAGCATTGATGTTCCTGTTCCTTTGCATCCAGCCTATCAATCCTCAGACAGCAAACTTCTTCAAAACAAACTTCAACCCTCCTTCCTTACTACAAGGGCTTAGTATCCATGGCAACCCGGGCCTCTGCAGACGGTCGTCCCTGCGGAATTCCTCCTCCTCTCCGTAAACAAACTGCACACGTGAGAGCAGGTCACATGGAAGTACAAATGCTGTGGGCTGATATCTGACAGGGAGGGGGGACCTTATGTGGGGATGGGGGGAATCATAGCCAAGCGATTTAATGTGATGTTTATTCTCGTTGTTGTCATCACCATGACGATGGAAAACCCAATCTGACCCTAAAAAGTGTTGCCTGGTCACTTCGCAGCAGGTGGCTAAAGGCTTCTTAAGAAGGGTGGAGGCAGAGCAGGCTTCCTGATTTCAGCGGTCTATCATCTGAGAGGATAAGAGCAGCATGGCAGTTTGGAGCAGCAGAGCCATTCGGTCGGATCACATTGCCCCCTCCCCCCCCCATTCATGTAGAGAGCTTGAGCTTCAGAAGAGTCAACGGGTGCAGAGAGCGTCAGCTGGGAAAGTCGCAGGGCGACAGGCCCTGGGAAGATTCGCAGAGATAAGTCGGTAAACAGCGAAGAGCGGAGCAGATGTGCAGAGCAGCGTGTCAAACTATGAACATCCGTCCAGTCTGGCTGCATTTTCACCCGTGACGTAACCCTTGGTGACAGTCACCCTTGAGTTACACTTAAGGCACACCGCATACATTCTGATCATGTCCTGTGATGCTGTACTGAAAAAAGCAGTTGATGGACAGATGCACGGCTGGAAAAAATAAAAGGAAAAATAGCGAGGGTGAACCACCCTTGAAAATTTGCTTCCGTCCGCCAGTCGGAGAATTGTACCGATGGGGTCCTGCCCGCCGAAATTGATTTCTGACTACAGACAGACCCGTACCAATAGCGACCAGAATCTTGGCCAATCCAGGCATTATTTAATTGATCGGTACCAGTTACCACAGGCCGACCCAAAGCCCAATCGATATTTCCAGCGTCTGCCCAATTTAGGTCGGCCACGCCAGATTGTAAGGTTCCGTCACACACTGCATTGATCCTGAGGCACGTGGCCAGAAAAAACTAACTGTCAAGATGTCGGCCGTCTGGAAATTCTTTATATCGAAAAAGTTAAAAGTAGCCCAACGGCTCCCTGTGATGTTTGCAGAGCTGTCCTTTGAGAGAAGGTGGCGACAGAGAGTCGTTTAATGCCACAAATCTAATCAGGCACTTTCAGAGACATCACAAGGAAGAATACTATCGATATCGCGAGGCTTACTCAGACGATGAATACACCACCTATGTGTAGGTAAATGGATTGGAAAGAAGGAAAAAACGCGGACCAGTAGTGGGTGGAGATGCAGACCTTCAGCACGCACAAAACATGGAGCGGACAGCAGCAGGGTGGAGAATAGCGACAGGCACTCACAAGCACGCAGGTTTATAGAGCTCGTAAAGATAATTATTATGCAATTAGGAGGCAGCATCAAAAGTGGCTGCATATAAGACACGGCTGCGGTCTAAAGAGCGACCTCACTGCGCATTTCCTGACTTTATCTAATCTGTGAAAACAAACAGCTCCAGGAAGCCGGCGGCCCTCTGAACAGGTCGATACAGCACAGTAACAACACCTACAACCACAGACAACAGTTACACCTCCTGGTATCTGCGCTCGCATTCAATGCGGCAGATTTTAACCTCGACACAGGAAACCCCCTGCAAGCTCGTGCCTACACCCCAGTTCGAACGGGCCGCACCGAGCCTTGCGTTTCCCAGAATGCCATGTGACAGATACGGCCGTGGGCCAATGCAGCCTTTACTCGGCACGACCGCCTGTCACTTCCTGTCTGCCGGACGCATCCGGCCCCGTGGATCCGAGGGATCACAAAGTCATCCATACAAGCCGAGAGAGCGGCCTTCCACCCCCGTGAAAAACAGGAAACACGATGACATTGTTCGGGGCGCCCAGACGGACAGGGTCAGTGGCTTCCTGCCAGTGGCCACAGTGACCGCGGTGACCGCAGGGAGGGGTGGGCAGACCCAGAAACCTTCACATAAAACATCATAAAGCCGCATTAGAAAAAAAAAATTGTAAATTCCACAGCAGGTTCACAGCAAGCTAACTGGCCTCCGGCTTTAGTAGGTTAAAAGTCTAAAAATACAATGATAAAATTCATAGACAAATGGCTTACCACGGTTTAAACATTATTTAATTAACAGTCATGGTCGATCTTGAAACAAGCAGCTACTGGATGGGAGCCATCAAAACCCAGAACAGAACTACTGCAGAACTACAGACTACTGTGGATCAAAAATGGGGAGGGGCTTAGGAGGAAGGGGCCAGGGGGACCGCCAGCGGAGATCAGCGCTGCTATGATTCTCAGACGGCAGCTACGATCATCTGCAAAGCCAGTGATCATCAACAAGCAAAAGCAGGCCCCACTGAAATCTTACCAGCAGCACATACCATTCAGTCATCCACACCAAATAAGTCAATCACCGCAGCAATAATCGCCAAACTGAAGATCTCGCTTTAGGTGCTGACCAGGAGAGGAAGCCAGCTTGGAGCTCCCTGAGCTCCAGGGACTCATGCAATGACCTGAGGAGCAGGTTGGGGGGACCAGCTAGAAGATGCATACAATCAAAGGAAAGATCCAAATGGTCTTGTTTGAGGACGAGGAATGGCTTCCATTCCCAGCCTCAGGTGGCGTCCCCCTGTGCCAGCAACTGCCCTTTGAGCCAAGCTAAGAGGCAGTATGGGAGAGCAACAGCGCTTCAGCTCGGAGCCAAACTGCAGGCCGTACATGCTTTAAATAGCTGTGGCAGACACTCTTATGACAGTGCTATTCTTCAGAGAGGCGTTTAGTATTAGATGTGACACACGGGGGGGGGGGGAACACAGGCATGATCTCAGAGGTCCAGCAGGAAGCTACCCAAAGCCCCAAGCCCACAACTTTCCCAGCATGCCCAGCTCACAAACAAAAATGTGCCTCGACAAGCCTTTCATATCCCCAACTGTCAATACAGCTTCCATTTATAGCATCTCTAACATGTCATCCAATTTCAGTCTGAAGTTCAAAGGTGATCCTAGACTTGGTATTTGGTTTTATGAAGCCCTCAAAGCAGGGAAAAAAAAAAAAATCATAGGAATTTCTGCACCACACAAAGCCCACGTAGACCCGCTGAGAACAGCGGTCCAGAAAGACACCTGCCCTGTCCATCACTGACCGGAGACACCTGCCCTGTCCATCACTGACCGGAGACACCTGCCCTGTCCATCACTGACCTGAGACACCTGCCCTGTCCATCACTGACCGGAGACACCTGCCCTGTCCATCACTGACCTGAGACACCAGAACGATAAGCACGCCGACAGCACGGCATCATGGGAACACGTCGACCTTGAGCCACCCGTCTTTTCTCCCTAACTTCAGCAGATAAACGGCACCAGCGATAGATTACACACAAATCGCGCCAAGACACCACATATGCAGCAGACAAACCACCGGATATGAGGAAGATTCCCAAAACAGAATTAAATCTGCGCTTTCTTACCATTAGTGACCACAGACTGTCAGCACACATACTAAACATATGTACATCATAAAAGATACCAAAGAGGATATGAGCCAAGAACACAATCCTGAGAGACATGGGTAAGATCAGCTAAGAGGATGTCAAATCCAAGAGTAAAACCAGCTGGGACTAGAGCTGCCAACTCTCACGCATCTGGAGTGACACTCACACTTTCAGACTTTCTCACGCAAGAAATCTTATGGCAAATCCATATTATTTCACTATAAACCTAAAATTAGCTACATAAAAAGCAATGGGGTAGTTTGCAAATCCTATAGGCTGTTTAGGCGGTAATAAAACTGTTACATAGATGTAAATGTGTGTGTACGTGAGTGAAGACTTTAGCTGAAAATCTCACGCCAGCCAGCTCACCAAAGTCAGCAACACTGATTAGTTCAGATCAAAACAAAGAGTCAGTCTTTCCACCGAGTTGGGGATTTGGTATTAGGATCCTAATGACACTTTGAAGACAACCACGGATTTGCTGAAGGCAACAGCAGATAAATCAGGAAAAATGCAGACTCTGACAAAAAGAAAGGTTGAATTTAAAAACATTGTCCACTCTTGTGAGCAGACAGCTACTGTGAGAAGTTCACAGCTCACAAGCAATATGTTCTGGGTCATGTGATCAGATTGTGTCCCTGACAATATCCTGGTGTCAGTGTTGGATGTGTTCTGGTTTTTGAAACCTTGAATGAGACAGATGGGCGGACGGACGGACAGACTGCTACTCTCTCAAAGGGCTTTGCGTGCTTCGCACTGCATGATGGGTAATACACAGGCTTACAACACAGCAGCAAATTACCATCACAGCTCAGGAACAGTTTGTTAATAGCCACTCACGTCAGCTTGGGTTCTGTAATAGAGATAAATTACATATATCTACTACTGTCTGTCATTCATGTCATAATCAAAATGAACTTTTGCAAACAGAGGAAAGTATGTAACAGCGCACTTCTGCGCTCTCTCAAGCACACAGATGTCAACCTAAACAAATCAGACTGATCTGCCTGCTACTATACCCCTATTCTTAAAGGGGCGGCGCAGCGACTCAAGATATTGCGCTTATCCGAGGAATCTGAAGGAGCATTTTGCGTATGTTGCTGCCCACACATGCCAGAAGGTGAGATACAGCTCATCCCATGCAGATACCAGCGACACCACATGACAGATCCTCCTAAGAGACAGCAAAAGCTGGTCTGACCTCTCCCCATGACTACAGAGTCGTGCAGGTTTAGCAGCTGCCAATAACGCAAGTAACGTGGTACCAGCACAGTGCATCCAGCCCCATCTGTATAGATCATCCAGTGAAGAGCTTCATACCAGCCCAACCCTCAGGAACCATCGACTTGCAGCAATTTTCATGCCTTAATCCTGCCATGCATAGCTTCATTCAGTTATGCCATTGACGGTCCTGAGGTTCCGCTGCTCCTCTGCCACATCTACAGCCAACTTCCTGGACATTAGACTTCTATCCCACAAATGGACACCATCACAGACCTCACTCTGCACACTGGTCACCTGGGTAACATCGTTTACCTTTCCAGCCTTAAAGGAGGTCATGTTCTCCAGCACTCAAAACCAACTGAGGAGGTCAGGCCCAGCTGTTTCAGGGCAAGGCGTAACACTTTCCTCACGGATGCAATTTCAAACGGCCATCAGATACTAATGGCAAGCACAGTGGATAATGCAGGACATTAAAATATTCGAGTTTTAAACATTATGGAATACTGATTTTCTTTTAAAGGGTTCCAGTTGTGCCAGACATATGGTTGAATAACAAAATGTAATGATTCTGAAAAATCCAGGAAATGTGTAAGTAGCTCATTTGCTTCATGCTTCATAAAAACCGCAACTTCTCTTTGCTGCCGTGTCTAAAAATGAGAACAAGAGAAATAACCCCTGATCCTGTCCTCGGTCTGCTCACGTCATGCTCACAGTCTGTGGAGCACCTGGAATGTGGTAGGCTGTACGTCAGGGCCCTACATACCACCATACCGGTCCTGCCAGATGAGAGGGCGGAGCCCAGGCGAGAGGGCGGAGCCCAGAAGAGCCCCTCCCACCCGCCTCCAGTCATCTGTGACCTTTTGCCCATACATGCTGCTGGAAGAGTCCTTGGCCACAGAGCCGCCAATGTCCTTAAAGCTGCCTGGTTATCAGCCTGTAACCAGCTGTCGAGCACGTTTTTATCCTGCAGAGGTGAAAATTACGGACATGCACAGTCGTGGACTGGAAACAAAACAGCTTTGGATGAAGAATTCTCTCCCTGCGCCTGTAACCAAACAACTCAGCATCCGATCCCAAATCCTCTCCTGGGTGTGAAGCAAAGTTCTGGAGGAGTTGAACCAACCTTCTCAGACTTGTGAACTTGCAGGTTCAGGATTTAGAAGTATGGGGGGGCAGGGGTCTCGGGGTAACAGCAGGGGTAGAAATGCAGGTGCGAAGCGTCACATGGTTGGAAAATATCAGGCCCGCCAGGTCAAAACAGCGCAACGCCCCTTGTTGTAAATAACACCACTTCTCAGTTCATGAATGCTGCTTTTTCCTTTTCAACTACTCAAAAGTCCAATACTAGTGAAAACGAACAACTAAACCCCAGTCATATCAACCAAAAAAAAATAAAATAAGCCACAGACAACAGCTTACTCCCCAAATATGTACGTGCAAATCAACTATTAACACAATTAACTGTTACGGCTGTTGACAGAAACCTACATACACGGGAGGAGGTTTGATATGCTGAAGCACATTGACTCATGAGCAGCGTAACGTTCACAACTGGAGCCGTCGCTCCCTGAAGGCCACATGACCAAATAACCTTGAATAACCTCAGTGCCAAGGCTGTGACTCTCACCGAAAAAGTCTCTTACGTCACGAGAGTGCTGGGGAGGGAGAAGGTGCCCAGCAGGATTCCAGGCACCGTCACACCACGAGCTTCTGAAACGCATGAAGACGCTAGATAAGACCATCAGAAAGCCCAGCTTTCTTTATCATCATCTGCTTATTAAACGGTTTACGCCATCGATTCGCAGCTTCCTATTGCCTTTCATATCTTCCAAATTAACATGCCAAAGGCTCATGCCTCTCATTACGCCCCCCCCCCCCCCGCTACCACTTCCAGCACTGGGCTAACTAGGCCACCCTTCCCATTCTCATCTTGCTTTGGACCCAAGAGGGGCTCTTTTCACAGATCCATGCCACAAATAGTAAGAGGACACATGCAGGAAGCTTTGCATGTGGGGGCCCAAGCCTCCCCAGGTCTCCCCAGGCCTCATCCCAGGCCCGTGACCTCCCCCCACCTAACGTCACCGCCACATACTTTCCGGTTAAGATACCCAGAAAGAAAACCATTTTAAAAAAGTATATGAAAGGACAGATTCAGGGTCAGCAGGATGGTGCCCCCCCATTAGCCACACAACAAGAAAGACAGCAGAAGAGGTGATCGGATAACGATGTGTGGGATGGCTCCCCCCGAAGGCAGGGATATCCCATCCCAGTACCATCATTCTCCTATTTATAATATATCCAGTATAATCATTTGCAGTGTTAAACATATCAATAGCGGAATATTTAGTAGTGCAACTCATCTCCCCGAAGCACAACACAAAGCACAATTCTCTGTCTGAGGCATGGTGCACTCAGCAACCAGCTCTGAACAGGAGCTCCGCCCGCACAAAGCAGGACACGTCACACCAAATGAATGAATGCATCTCTTCGCGTCCAAGTCACTGCCTTGCGTTTTGTCCTTGCCCTCTCTCACAAGCATGATGGACTACCCCACAGCCAAGGCTATGGGGGGGGGATCTTTGGGGTTCGGTCCTCTGCCCGGCTGCCCTCCAAAAGTCCTAGGCAACGGCTCAGCTTGGATGCTACCAGGGGTTTCGGGGGCATGGCCTCTGGCAACCCAGTAAAAAATGCTCCTTGCCAGCATTGCAGCCCGGAGAAGAAGCAGCAGCACTCCCACTGTCTTATGGCAGGCATTACCTCAGCTAAAGATCGAACCAATAAATGATGATATGAGCTGATGGAGGATGGAAGTTCCCCAGATGGGACTGAAAAGCACGATCCGTGTGGACGGGTGTCTGGTAAAGGCCATAAGTGACAACGGCGAGAATGACCACAATCCCTCGCACAACAACCCTTGAATACAGAAGTGAGCATTTACCAGGCGCAACCCCGCCCTAGCAACTACACATTCGGCTTAAGACTCTGACCTGTGTCCAAAAGGAGACTGAAGACAGGAGCAGAGAAGGAACTATAGGGGACACAAACCCAATAGAAAGTTCTGATGACCTTGGTAGCCAAAAACTTAGCGAAGGTTAAAAAGTTAAAAAAGTGAGTGAGTCAGTGGGGTTCACACATCTAAAGGGTCTGTCCCCAGCAGAGCCCCTGTCCCCCTTTTCTCCCCACCAGGAGACAACCATACCCATTCCCATTACAGCAGTGTTTCCCAACCCGGTCCTCAGGGACCCACAGACGGTCCACGTTTTTGCTCCATCCCAGCTCCCAGCAAAAATGTGGACTGTCTGCAGGCTCCCGCAAACCAGGTTGCGAAACAATGCTTCACAGTACACTCCCCTGTGCTTCCCCCTGCAGGAGAGAGCCTGAACTGGGCCAACCCCAAAACAAGAACAAAAAAACAAAGAATGGGATGGACACCAGGATCATCGTGAGCCTTGGGCACCTGCAACCGAAAGCCAAAACAAACGAGCCCCGAATGATTCGTTTGGCTCCTTCCAACCATGCTCTCAGTTTGAAGACAGATTGGGGTTTGGGGCTAAGCCCCAAAAGTCTTTAGATCAGCGTTTCCCAACCCATTCCTCAGGGACCCACAGCAGTCCACATTTTTGCTCCTTCCCAGCAGTCCTCGTTTTTGCTCCCTCCCAGTTCCCAGACTGTCTGCAGGTCCCCGAGGACCGGATTGGGAAACACTGCTTTAGAAGTTTAGATCCTAGCGGCACCCCTGTTGGACACACTCAGTAATGCAATCATCCATCCATCCATTTTCCAAACCGCATATCCTTACTGGGTCGCGGGGGGTCCGGAGCCTATCCCGGAACCAATGGGCACGAGGCAGGGAACAACCCAGGATGG
>JAODJX010000020.1:15133035-15170377 GCA_026776945.1 Isichthys henryi | reverse complement strand
CTCCCTGTACACTGCCTCCAGCTCCTTCTGCCGTTACCTCTGCGCCTCCCTGTACACTGCCTCCAGCTCCTTCTGCCATTACCTCTGCGCCTCCCTGTACACTGCCTCCAGCTCCTTCTGCCATTACCTCTGCGCCTCCATGTACACTGCCTCCAGCTCCTTGTACCATTAGCCCTCCAGCTCCTTCTGCCGTTACCTCTGCGCCTCCATGTACACTGCCTCCAGCTCCTTCTGCCGTTACCTCTGCGCCTCCATGTACACTGCCTCCCGTTCCTTCTGCAGTTACCTCTGCGCCCCAAGGTGCTTTACATGGGTGTGTTGTGATACATTACATCATTAACATAGAATGTCACAAAAACAGGGAATATTAACTTTGGAGAAGAATGCAGCAATTGATGACATTTTCTGGCAACGGCCCAGACAAACACCATATGGACAAAAGTATTGGGAGACCAGCTTATTCAACATCTCTGGCTAACCCTTAGTTGCTGTAACAGCCTGCAATCCTCTGGGAAGGCTGCCCATTAGATGCTGGAACCCTGCTGGTGGAATTTGCTGCCGTTCAGGGTGGGTATTGATGCTGGGTGACCAGGTCCCTTTCTGTGAGCTTGTGCGGCCCCCACCTCGCAGGTGGACCAGGGCAGCGCTAGCAGGACAGAAATGTGGGGAACCGCCTTGTTGGAAAGGTGTCCAGTGGTGTCCAATGATGGTGCTAGGCTGACTGACCTCTTCTGTATGACCCATGCTGCTGCCATTGTTTCGTGCTGCAGATTGCATGGGTGAGTGCTTAATTATACACCTGTATGTTAGCAATGGGTGTGGCTTATATGGTCAAATCCTGTAATTACTGCGGGTGTCCCAATACTTTTGTCCATATAGCTTATTTTACTATGCAGATTAATACCGACATACTGTATAAAGTGTCACTGCACTTTGCAAAAGGTTCTGAGCATGACTCTCGTGCAAGGAATTCGTGCGTCAGCTGTCACGGGATGAGTTGTGTAACACGAAGGTTGTCATTTTTAAAAAACCTCATCCAATAGCCACAAACAGCCACCCACCAGCAGACAAATTGTGAAATTTCACCCACTTACGCCTAGTTCATACTTCACTTTTCCATTTGTGCTTAAGGTCCATGCACTCGTGTACATAATACAGAAGAAGCTTCTGTACTGCAACATTTGGCCACAGATGTAGATGGCTGCGGTCAGCACATGCATACAGCAGTGATACTCCACTAGAGTAGGAGAGGACAGATGTATTGCAACAAACACAGTTACAACCAGTGGAGTGAAATGGGTAAACTTTTATGGACAGTTTTAAAGTTGTTACTAAGTTTGGATGGTGTTACCTCCACACTGCCTACAACAACTATTCTTGTTCTACTCTTTCTTAATTGAATTCTACTCTAGGGAAGTCACTGCTGCCACCTACTGGAAACATTCTCTTGCATATACAGAATCGACGTGCACCAACGCACATAGAAATCTGGGCTGTGTTTCACCTCACTCACCCTGTATGCAAACCATAAGCAAACAGGAAAGTGAAGTGTGAATTGGCCTTTTTGTACCTCCCCAAACTACAGGCATGCTGCACTCTAAAAAAATGCATTAATTAGCAACACATTTTGTGTTATATTACTTTAAATATACCTGAACACAGGCATCAAACACAGGATGTGTTAATTATTTGTCAATTTATGGGCCAGACTGTAAATCAGTCACCAGTCGTCACTGTCTGCCTGGTATGTAAGTCAGTCGTCACTGCCTGTCTGGTATTCAAGTCAGTCGTCACTGCCTGCCTGGTAATCAAGTCAGTCGTCACTGCCTGTCTGGTATTCAAGTCAGTCGTCACTGCCTGCCTGGTATTCAAGTCAGTCGTCACTGCCTGCCTGGTATTCAAGTCAGTCGTCACTGTCTGCCTGGTAACTCATTTTCATGTCTCATTCCTTTTGATTGTTCATGCCAGTGGGGGTCAGATGAATCGCAGGCAACTAATACCTGTTGTCTTGACATTTTCATAGAAGCACTAACATTAGCTAGTTTGAGTTTTTACTTCCAAGGAGAACAGTAACTTTAGGAATATAATCAATAATGCTATTGGTGTAATGTAACGATATTAAAAGACAATCTCCTAAGTTAGCTGACACTAGCTAGCTACATAGCTAATATGTTTGCTTGCTAGCAATAGCTAGGTGCATATTAAGGGATTTTCACACAGGACACAACAGTCTCTTTGTCTGCGTTCACTTTCAAGAAAACAGAAGCGAGAAGGCAAGGCAATGTCAGCTGTACATAAAGCAAACTCAACCATCAATACCTAAGCCCCCCACCCCACAGCTGAAACACTTTACTATGGCTACACTTAGCTTAAACAATACATTGCAAGACTCATATTTATTAGTGCAATTTGTTTATTGCTTGTTTGTTACTGCTAGATTGTTTATAGCATGTTCCACAATCAGATATCCCAGCCCCAATCCTAGAGTTAACCTATATAAATGGGTCTTGGGTCTGTAAATGCTTAGTGCAAAACTAGTGAAAAGTCAATCACTTTAGAAGGTGTAGCTCCACCTGAAATAAAGTTGTCATTAAGAAATTTCTTCCATGAAGCAAAGCTTTCCATTTTATGGCAGTATAATGACAGACTGGTGAGCTTTGACTATGAAATGCCTTGGCAATGAGAAGAACAAACCTAGGGCTACTCTTAATCTATGAACATCGCAGAATACCCTACAGCAAGCAGCCTGTGGTGTCTCTTGGTCTTTCTGTCTTTCCTGACTGGAGATTTCATAGGAAACAGTGTCTGTCACTGGAAATTATTCATCGTCCTCAGAGAAATATGAAGCAGACTGTTTGCTCCAGTTTTCAAAGGACTAACTGTAGCTATTTATAAAGCAACTGGAGATCATCATAGTCTACTTAAGAGTCCTTACCCCCACCCACCCCCCAATGGGCCACTAATCCCAAAACATCATTTAACAACTCCTGTTGTGTGATGAAACATTTTGGCTCGCTTTCAAACTGTGCTACACGAGATTTTAGAGCAGACATGGTCCATCGAAAAAAACAAGCTCATATTGCATGCAATTTCAGAAACACTTCCAAGACACTAATTTTAAGAACTAAGTATGTTGAATTATCCAGTGATTGTTAGATCTTTGTAAAAAAAAGAAAAAAAAAGTGAGCTTTCAATTGTACAGACGAAAGCACTGGGTAAGATACTGGTACCTGCAGCAGTATTAATGTGGCAGCCAGTCAAGATTTTGGTCAGACATTTCAACATTTTTCAGGATGTTAAAACAGTAGCAATGATGGTCACCTGTATGTTTATGTGTAATGAACATGTGAATATGAATTGATTAATGTAAAGGTTGCAGCAGATGTACGGCCACTAGACTTGGTAGATAGATACACAATTGTTAAGTCATGCAAGAGTGAGAGTGGATGCAATGAATGTTCTAGAAACTATGACTTAAGAGAAAACTGATTATACTTCCTGAATGTGAAAAAGTAGAATTTGTCTACATAAATTTTTGGAGAAAATGTGTTCTTGCTTCAAGTAAACAGATTTATGTTTTATAAAAATAAATCTGGAATAACATTCAGAATGAAAAGACAATAAAAACAATATGTGTCAGAGATTTCTAGTTACAAAAAATGTAACACGCTGCCTGGTTTTAGTAAAGCTGAGAAAATTCATGTTGTTCTTAAGCAGACACCATGTGTTTGATGCTCTGGCTGGGCATCTTTTCCAACTTTAAAGAGACAGAACACCGCCTACTCAGCCAAGGAAACATCCAAAGCTTACAACCATTGCCAATTCACCACAGGTACCGTTCTCACCTGACAAACAAGGGTCTTATATTCTAAACAACAAACTGACTGGTCTTACCGAATCAGAAAAAAAGCAAATCAGAACTGCTGATTATTTTTAAAACTGTTTGCGATACATGGCTGCAATACAAGAAACTAATTGCACATTATAAAGCTGACAAAATTCTAAAAAGACACCCACCCAATCTGTGGTACATGGAGCTCCACCGGACAGTAGGACAGGGGCCTCGTCATCCTGCACAGACCGCGATGCTTCCAGAAGCTTCTTTTCCCAAATCAACCAGGGATACTTGCTGTCAAGGGGCACAGCTTTATAGACTGTATTTGCAGGAAAAGCCCTACTGATGATACATGACCTCATCATTCATAGGTGAAAACAAAGCCTTCATGTACAGTATCTCGCATCATTTCCGAGAAAAAATAACTGATGTTGTTTTTAAAAACAAGACATTCTTAGCCTAGACCAAAGATTGTTTTCCCTTCACATGTTGGACACAGTGAATATAAAATATTTTGCAAATATCTCATCACACAGATTATCGCTGGTTCAAATATATCCCTCCATCCATTTTCTTAAAACTGCTTATCCTGTTCATGGTCGCGTGGGTCCGGAGCCTATTCCAGAGGTTACAGGCGCGAGGCAGGGAACAACCCAGGATGGGGCACCAACCCATTGCATGGATCAAATATATTAAGAACTAATTTGTTCCCAGTTAATAATAATTAAACTGGCTGTTTCGTTTAATCATCTAGGTGCGAGCAATGTACAGCAGAAAACACGGAACTGCATATGTTTATGCATAGTAATATGCATATATACGAATGTATGCACGCAATTTATGACTTTTAAAACGAACATGGGTTTCCACTAGTTTGATGCTGACGTTGATGTTTGATGTTAACGTTCGGCCACCATCTTCCCTGGTCGCAATATCAGCAAATACAACCATCGTCAACAGCGCAATGGCTGGAGACTATTGAAAGTCAGTCGACGAGTCAGGAAGAGCCGCACCGACGCCGGGTAAACAGGAAATGAGTCGGCCAATCCGGGTTCCGGGGCCACATTTTCCGTTTAAAAGATGGTTCAGAAAATGTATTAATATTCATAATAGTAGACCAATCAAATTGCTCCTCTTATGTATATTAATGAAATGCCTCGAACTGTCCTTAAAAAAAAACAGTTAGCATGGTCGAAGGTAGCGTATCGAAGGGAGCACGTTCACCGCCCAATCAGGTAGCTTCTCTCATGAATATAAATAAGCTTTCCCAAGCCACCCCATAAACCGAAAATTCACTTCCGGCGGAAGTTGAATCTCACCGGCAAAGTGGTGAACTTCCACATCCGGTGGGATCACACAAAATACCCCAACAATAACCTGGAAAATATTCGTAGTCTCATTTCGAAGCTGGCCCTAGCCCGTGCACGAACGGCGCGGTGTTTCGGGGGTTTTCCTTCCACTGTTGCCTCATCAGCACCTAATTTTTACTCACACAAAAGTCCCCGTATTCTGCGCGGATGTGTACATCTTTTCCCTTTATCTGTGAGCGAAACGCGACACAGTCCTGTTGTATGTGCCCACATATCGCTGTGGCAGTTTAAGTAGCAGGTGTACGAGTGACAAACTTTATGTCTAATAAACAACAATAATGGCGTAAGGAGATGTTTTATTTTTAGAATACATTTTAAATAGATGCGGCTGCGGAGTGATACGGCACTTGTCAGGGAGCAGCAGAAGTGCACGTACTGTGCAGCGCCTTCGCAGAGCTACAGCCGCGTGACAGCGGGGTGCTTTAATGCTGCATGCTGTGCGTAAAGCGCATCCAACTTACACATAAAACGTGGCTTCATAAGTGCATTATGCCATCTTGTTTAGTAAAGACAGAATACATACATTCCGCACATAAGTGGTGTAGGTGTGTACATAGGATAGAAGTGGTGACTATATGCAATTATAGTCACACACAACCCAGCAATAAAATCCGACCTTGAAATATAGCTATGTGCTTAATTTATTAATATATTTCACGAACACTTTAAAGCATAAGAAAAAAAAGTCCCATTTCAGCTTGTCATTGTTGCGTTTTGATAATAAAGCTATTAAGTTTTGAACTCAAACCGCCCCCTAACGGAACGACCCTAAGGTGCAGAAATCAGGGATGCTTCTTTCTCTCGGACCCAGCTGTCAGGCTGGAAAAAATCCACTCTAACAAGTTCGTTATGGTGAGACACAGTTTTTCGATATTTATAATGCATGTAAATAAAACATTAGGCAATTGCATGAGTTTATCATTTGGACAACAACGCATTTCCAGCAGTCTTGTTATATGAATGACTAGCTAATGGATTTTACCGGAATAGATTATTATTAGCGAGCAGGATAGCTCGGGAGTTGTACACCCGGGACGTCGAAAGCGTATCAGTTATCCTCTGAACCCGTTAGTAAAATAGTATATATTGCTAACTTCTTAAAATATTTGTTATGGCTAGATGGATCATTTTTTTATGAAATGTACGCCTTTTGTATCATATCAGCGCCAGATATTCCCTGAAAAAAAAGAAAGCGTATGTTTTCAGCATCATCCGAAAACTTGACTCCTTACTGGAAACGTGCGGGCTGATGTCCACGTCTGGGCTGCATGATGTAAACAGAAGCTCGGGGTCACTGGCGGGGTCGGTGCCAGGTCCGCTGCTACCTCCGCACACCCAGACAGCGCTTTCTCTTCTTTCAGTCCGTTCCGTGCAGGACATATTGTTCATAATTAAAGAGGAGAGCTCCGAGAAGTGAGGTTATGCACAGGAAATATGTTTTCATGCGGCATCATTTGATTAATGTTATTTCTTAAATAGAATACATACATGTTTCAGTTAGAATTGTTTGCGTTCACAGTCGACAGTGGTTAAGTTGGCGTTAAACATGAGAACAGAAATATCGTAGAGGTCGATAATCTAACACGCCCTGCAAGATGCCAGCGGTGACGACTGAGGTGAAAGAGCTGTACCTCTGTACGTCTTTGGGCGAACTGAACAAGAAGGCCGAAATAAAGCCGGACAAGACAAGTACCAGAAGGTAAGTAACGCCGGAGGAAACGCTGTTGTGTCCAGACCAGTAATACCAATGTGCATCTGGACTGTATAACGGAAACTGATTGAAGACAAGCTGATGATTTTTTTAAAGTCACGTTATCTATAATACAAAAATAACGATGTGCCCTATAGCCAAATGTGTTTAATATGTTTAAAGTTTATTATAATTGTTGTTATTAGAGGTGTTTAATAAATACAATTTTCCCTAGCTATGTACAAAGTGCCTGTAAAATCTTCAAGGCGGCGGAAGAATGTCGCTTGGACCGCGATGAGGAGAAGGCGTATGTCCTGTACATGAAATACCTAACGGTTTATGACCTCATCAAAAAGAGGCCTGACTTCAAACAGCAGCAGGTAACAATGGGCGAATCTCAGTACCAAGCACGCAAAGACCGTACTGGTGGTCTTGGCGAGACCGGTTTTACTAACCCGCCTTCCAAGAACAAAACGTGGGGCGCAATGAATCATGGGATTGTTCTCGTTCGGCGAGGACGCAACCGATGGATGAATCTCAATACCAATAATGCAAAGATCGCACTTGTGGTCTTTACAAGAAAAGTCTTGCTACCTTGCCTTCCAAGAACTATCTCGCAATAACGCACCAACAGCGGGTTGAAACAGATGTGTACTTGCTGCTAGACTAGGCTGTATGCCCAGCTGATTACCTCAGCCGTAATTTTAACTCATATCATAGTATATAATAAATGACACATAAACGACTATTCCTGGTATGATTATGCATTTACCCCCACAAATAAAGTTTATACTTAAAATATTCATATTTATTTCTTGAACTGTGCAAACACTATAGGGGGTGTTAACCATTTTAGTGCAGCAGTCTCAGGATACAAAAAAGTGAAAAAGCAGGAAAATCATATCTGACAGAAAAGATGTAAACATCGCTCCGATTGGTCTTTGGCAGTGGAAGATGACACAAATGGCTATAAGAGAACACAAGTACGGTCAAATACGCATATTGAGATTCACACAATGTATCCCATTCCAGCACCATTCAGTCACTCAGTAAATCCTTGATGTAGGTGCTCAAAAATACTATATTAAGTTCATATTTATGTACACACATTTATGGATGCATATTGCTGAATAATGACCCATATCTTTGTACTTCTGTAGGATTTTTTTCAGTCTATACTTGGCTCAAACAGTCTAAAAAAAGCCATAGAGGAGGCTGAGAAACTATCGGAGAGCCTTAAACTCAGGTTAGTGTTGTATGTTTATTTAAAATTGTATTTGCTGTTATTCAAACGTTGGGACGTGCCCTTAACTTGGAAACGAGTAGAAAGCCTTGCACCTCGTGCCCAAACGAGCGCTCTGCGCTTCCCGTGGCCTGTGCACAGGTACGAAGAGGCTGAGGTACGGAGGAACCTGGAAGAACGGGAGAGGCAGGAGGAGAAGAAGAGGAGAGGGGAGAATCCGGGACAGGCCATGGGCAAGGGCTCGCTAAAGGACGCCACAGGAGCCGAAAAGGAGACAAAGAAGGTGAGATGACTATAAAAAAAGGGGGCTGTAAAAATCTGAGCAACGCGAACACACAGGACGTCACCGGCACACCCCGAGATGCCTGCCATGTCAGAAAACATCCAAATATAGGAACAAGTTGCAGCAGCTATGTACATAATCTTTTTTCTAAGGACTTCTATTGATCAGTAAAGAGGCTGTAATGGGGAAATAATGTCATGATTTTGTCTGCAAAAAATCTACGGGAAAGAAAGCTACTGTGTTCATTGTCTTAAAACAGGATGCTGACGTAACCAGTTATTTCAGTATAGTGAGATTTCTTTTTCGGAAACCGTCCTCTGCAGACGTCCGTTATAACATGACTTGGCTGCAAGTGGAATAATGATTTTTATTACTGATACATTTGAATGTTAACTTTTCTTGTGTTTTTGTTTGCTGCAGTTAAAATGGGGGAAAAGGGACAATAAGAAGGAAAATGGTAAGGAGGATTTTTTTAGGGACTTTTCCACTTCCACCAAGCCGTATCTGACACGTACCGTGAACTGGCAGTTTTCCATTGTAAATTATCCGAGCCATACTCAAGTGGGACATGATAACTTTTAGAGCTGTGTTTCACAATCTGGTTCTCTAAGTTCCCCAGACAGTCCACATTTTTTCTCCCTCCTGGTTCCCAACACACCTGCACCAGGTATTGGGTCTTCTTGATTATTTGGCTCATTTGTGATTGTTCGGTTTGTTTTTGATTCTTTGGTTCAGGTGTGCCGAGAGCTCGTTAGGAGCAAAAACGTGGACTGTCTGGGAGTCTCCGAGGACTGGGTAGCGAAAGACTACTGTAGAGGAGAGCTGTTTATTAGAGGGACCTGCTTGCTCTACATCCACTGCATTACCCATGAGTGACCCCTCCTCCTGCCCGCCCCCCCCCCCCAGCAGCTGGTGCCCCTCCTGGGGGGGTCACCCCGGAGCAGCTGTTTCAGATGATGAGGGATCAGTGCCTACGGATCATCGTCATGGATGCCCGGAGCAGGAAGGATTTTGAGGAGTCGCAGATCCAGGTGCCCACGCATCACTGCATCAGTGTTCCAGAGGAGGCCATCAGCCCGGGGTAGGAGATTCATTGCAGCATGGGCGGCTGCATAGCCCCGCAAGCCAAAAGCATGATTCTTTCACCAACAGAAGAGAAAACTGTTTAGTACCACCATTAATCTTTCCAAGATAAAACTGTAATTACATTGCACCTTGTACAATTTCTCTAATTTAAGAAACTAGTTTGTGTGAATGTTATCTCAGTTATTGAGTTGCACTGAATGCTTTCTCAGGTTGAAATGGACCTATAAGGCTGAACTGCAGAGTTTATCATGATCTCATTAGTACACTGACGACTTCCTGTCATCAGAATAACTGCCAGTCAGATTGAGGCGAAACTCCCTGCGAACTCAAGAGGAGAGTGGGACCACCGTGGATTCGCTGACTACATCGTCCTGCTGGACTGGTCCAGCTCAGCAGGGGACTTGAAGCTGGGGACGACACTTTGCAGCCTGAAAGACGCCCTTTACAAGGTGAGAACTTACCTGAGGATGACTCAGGATAGTCAAAACCCAAGGGACGACGGTTTGATCTTAAAAATAAGCCCAGTGGTATTTTGGTGAAAAACATGGGTTTGCTTTGCAGTGGGATAGCAAGACAGTGCTGCGGAGTGAACCTCTGGTGCTGGAAGGCGGTTATGAAAACTGGCTTCTCTTCTATCCTATGTACACATCTAATGCCAAAGTCAGACCACCCAGGCAGGAGACTGTTGACATAATCCCAAAGTGTAAGTACGTATTCTAAAGCAATGATGTTTGATGGTAAACATTGCTCCTCAAATTCTGTTCATAAGATTTTACCAGCCAGAACTGTGTGTTGGCAGCTGAGCAGTGAGATGTAGTTCATGAACTCACTGTAGTAAAATACCTTGTATTCCGTGATGCAAGCAGTGAATTTCAACTACCCCTCGCTTGAGGAGCCAGATCCTGGAGAAGACGCTGGGGAAGAGGCACCTGTGCAGGTCAATGGGGATTCGGGCTGCATGGATGATAAGGGGGTGGGACCAAAAGATCTTGAAGCATCAGGCATCGCGTCTCAAGAGAAAACGAGAAAAGGCTCAACCGTCCAGTCTGGCTTCAGGACTAAACCTGTACCACAGGTGAGGTGCATCTCATCAGCTTACTTCAGACCTCTGGTTGAAATCTCTCCGTTTCGGATGTGAGTCATTGGCATGGAGAAAGACTTGATTCATGCCTATTTAGTTCTGCAAAAATTGTGACTATTATATCTTTTCCAGTTTGATCGCGCAAAAAAGCCAGCTATCAAAAAATCTGACGGTGCCAGACCCTCAAACACCTTCGCTAAGGACCAGCAACCGGTGCAGAATGGACCTGCAGACCGCTCTGCTAAGCCTGGTCCGAGTCCCAGACACTCCGCAAGGGCGGAAGAGAGGAACCATATCCAAACAGACTCAAGCAAGCCGTCACAGGCTAAGAAAGAAGAGGAGAGGCGGAAGGAAGATAGCAAGAAGGAAGAGGAGCAGGGGGAGGTGGAGGAGGTGGCGGATGAAAGCCGAGGAGAAGGGAAAGAGGAGAGGCGGCAGGACAGGAAGAAGCTGGAGAGACAAGAGGCGGCTAAAGATGAGCAGGAGGAAGAAGTGGTGGACAGGAAAGACAGGAGATGGCAGAGCAGCCAAAGTGCTGAGCAGGCAAAGAGCATGCCTCTGGACTGGCCTGCCCCGAAGAGCGTAGTCAGTGAAATCAAGGTCAGTCTCTCCCCGACAGTCAGTGTCCCTCTGTGACTGATAATGATGGTCCTGATTTAGGTCTCCAGCCTCCTGTCTGGGAGGGTCACATCTTTTCTAGGTTACTGTTTCTTAACTCAGTCATCAGGGACCCCGATGGTTCCTCCCTCTCAGCTCCCAGCCAATCAAGGACCCCAAATACCTGGTACAGGTTTGTTGGGAGCTGGGAGGGAGCAAAAATGTGGACTGTCTAGGAGTCCCCGAAGCCTGATTTGAGAAACACCAGTGTACGGTAATGCAGGGTATGTCACATTCAGATCGTCTACTCCGTGCTACATAAGTCCATTGTAAGATGTAAGATGACCCATATTAGTAGTGAATGATCAGTGCTTTGGGTGGTAGTTACTGTGAATTACATTTAGATGATCATAAGATGCTTGCTCTCATCATTGTATTTAAGTGCTTTGAAGGATTTATGAAAAATGCCCAACTGTGTTCCAGAGGGAGCCGCTGACCAGGGCGAGGAGTGAGGAGATGGGGCGGACGGTCCCAGGTCTTCCCGACGGCTGGATGAAGGTATTGCCATTGACGTTTCGCTCCCAGCATGTTGCATATGTACCTGTTGTCATGACAGCATCAAAGGCCACGTTTTGGTTATACATCATCGCATTTGCACTCCAATGTGTTTCTCAGTTCCTGGACACGGTGACGGGCACGTACCGGTACTACCACTCCCCCACCAACAGGGTACACTTGTACCCCCCGGAAGTGAGCGTTTCCCAGACACCCCCAGCTACACCTCCAACCCACAAACAGAAGAAAGTGCAGCGGCGCGCCGCCGAGCCCGACAGTGACCACGCCAAACTGAAGCGCTCTTACTCGTCGCCCGACATCACGCAGTCACTTCAAGATGAGGGACCCAGGAAGCTGCCAGCCACACCCTTCATCAACAGAGAAATCAAGTTGGTCTTCGAATGCTTGCTGTGCCTTTCTACCCAACAGCTTTGCCTCTTAGGTTTACCCACTAATGTTTGCTTGCTCTAGGCCGCCCAGAGTGACCCCTTACGCTAAAACCGAGATCTCCTGGCTCTCGGCCGCCAAAATCCGCAACCTGAACCCCATGTTTGGGGGACTGGGGGCGTCACTGACCGGGCTGCGCAACCTTGGCAACACTTGTTACATGAACTCCATCTTGCAATGTCTCTGTAACACTCCTGCCATGGCCGAGTACTTCAATAAGAACTACTACCAGGAAGACATTAATAGGTAGGAGCCTACTCAGGGGACCCGTCCGGCTGCAAGAAACAGGGCTGTTTGACGTAGGTGATGCTAAGATACCAACCAGTGCTCTCTGTGTTTATAGATTCAACATCTTGGGGCACAAGGGTGAGGTGGCAGAGGAGTTTGGTGTGGTTGTGAAGGCGCTGTGGTCTGGGTTATATAAGTACATCAGCCCCCGGGATTTCAAGGTCACCATCGGCAAGATCAACGAGCAGTTTGCCGGCTATGAGCAGCAGGATTCCCAGGAGCTACTGCTCTTCCTCATGGACGGTCTCCATGAGGACCTGAACAAAGTAAGGCTGCCTGCTTTGCCTGTGCTTCTGTCTGGTTACTTCTGTAGATTGTTCAGAACCTGCAACCTCAATATTGTCACTCTAGGCAAACTATGTGGGTTGAATAGCCCCCATTTTTACTTTTAACAAAATTCTTCTGTCGATTCAGTTTGCACAAATGTTGTAAGACTTTTGGTGCCAGTGGAATTTATGCTGCACCGAACTTGCCGGCATTCTGTTGCGTCACCGTTAAAGGAAAAGAGAATTCCGTGTTATGCTGTAATTTACATGTTGACTTACTTTTTTCCTTTCATTTGGTTTTCATTTTGATGGCCTAATTAGAGAGTAAGTAAACTTCCTGTGCTTTCCCTGGCGTTTTCTATGTGTGTTTTCAGTGTGCTGAGTGTCTCGCTGTTTAAATGTTGTATCAGGGACTCTTCCTACTTCCTGTTCCATCATGGGTTTCTTGTGATGATGTTAATATTGGTCCGCCATCTTGTTCACAGTCCAGTTATACCTGAGTCCTACCTGATGGGACCTAGTGTATTGAGGCTGGTTATGTAAATGTATTGCCCCCCATATCATCTTCTCAAAACACCCCCTGTCTTCTCCTGCCACCTACCCTACATGCCATCTCAGGTAGTTTCCTAAATCAGTCCTTGTTACGACAAGACTAACACACGACGGCACCCCATGGTGTGGTGAGCACCCTGAATTCACACGTTAATGTTTACTTCTGTTCCATGTGAGCGTGTGTTTTATCGGCAATAACAAAAAAGCTTTGCTGGCTAGAGTGTAGAAAATGTCACACAGTTAAAATAATTCACTGGCGTGCCTTGCAGGTTTTTGGCCACATAGGATGACCGTGTCATCTCCGCAAATAACCATACTTCGTGTTCGTCAGACGAGAGAGTTCTAACACGTTGGTCTTCCAATCAGGCTGACAACCGCAAAAGGTACAAAGAGGAAACCATTGACCACCTGGATGATTTCAAAGCAGCAGAATTAGCCTGGAGCAAACACAAGCTGCTCAATGAGTCCGTCATCGTAGCCCTGTTCCAGGGTCAGTTCAAATCCACCGTTCAGTGTCTAACATGCCACCGGAAGTCCCGCACCTTCGAGACGTTCATGTACCTGTCCCTGCCACTGGCATCCACCAACAGGTGTACCCTGCAGGTAACTTCCCGGTTCTCCTGCGGCATTGTCCCGTGGCCTGGCCACAGGTGACTCATCACAGCGTCCATTTCCTCTTTCCTACAGGACTGCCTGAAGCTCTTCTCCAAAGAAGAGAAGCTAACTGATAGCAACAGGGTCTTCTGTAGACAATGTAAGGTCCACAGAGATGCCACCAAGAAGTTGGAAATCTGGAAAGTTCCACCGATTCTGCTGGTGCACTTGAAAAGGTAAAAGTCACAGTCATCGTATTGGCAAACAGAAGGGATTCAGTCTTTTTATCGTAGGTTTCAAGTGTCTGCTTTCATCCTTCTGAACATGGATCTCGTGGCCTTTTCTAGATTCTCTTATGAAGGTCGCTGGAAACAGAAGCTGCAGACGTCGGTCGACTTCCCCCTTGAGAACCTGGATTTGGCTCAATATGTCATCGGCCCAAAACACAACTTGAAAAAGTATAACTTGATCGGAGTATCTGTAAGTAGACCCAACACACACGGGAATCTTGTGTGTGCGTTCGGTTAGGGTACAGCTTCCCAACCACTCCGTAGCCACGGGGCTGTGGAGTGCTGGGAGATTTGTGGAGGGGTCGGTTCATTTCCAAAAATAAACTATATGTTTTTAATTGTTTCTGGCCCCTTGCAGTCAAACAATCTGTTTGCAAACTGATTGACCTGCTGCCCCCTCGATCATTGTACCGGTCTGTGAATTTTTCGTACAACGTACACTGGTCCATGGATACCCAGACACTGGTCCCCTAGTTTAGGGGTTTCAATTCTTTAACAAATGGTCTAACAAAACTCAAATAACTCAAATAAATAAACATTCCACATTTCAATGTAAGTGAAGTACATTTTAAAAAAGTGCAGTTGCAGGAATCCGCAACCTTATACTGTCATACTTGCGCACGGCTTTCTGTCCCGTACAGTATGCACACCCTCTAAATGCTACGGTCTCAGTCGCCATCTCTGCCCTTCCACAGAACCACTATGGGGGACTCGACGGCGGACACTACACAGCTTACTGTAAGAACGCCCAGAAGCAGCGCTGGTTCAAGTTTGACGACCACGAGGTGACTGACATCCCTGCATCCTCTGTCAAGTCCTCAGCCGCTTACATCTTCTTTTACACGGCCCTCTGAGAGGATGGCGAGGAAGAGGGTGTTCTTCCAAGGAACCCGCTGCCGATGGGCCGAGCCACTGCAGATGTAGGCAGAGGGAAGTTGCCTCTGTCTTCAGTTAAGGAGATGGCGCGTTGGTGCAGCCTCCTGTGGATGCAGAGAAGCCTGCACTCACGTCTGTGTCGCACGGCAGCTCTTAGAGAATCATCTAGAAGTTTAATGCTTCATCTATTAATACTATTTATAGTAGTACGCTAAGCAAGTATATGAGGTCTAAACCCCACAGTGTTGTCTCCTAAGCTTACGAAACCTACGCCATTAGCCAGTCCTCAAAGCCTTCCACAGTTTTTCTGAGCAAGAAATTCTTTAAACGTTCCGATTCCGTTTCCCCTCAGTTTCTGTGCAGCAGCCTTGCCCCATAGCTTAACTTGAGCTTTTCCTGTACCTTGAGCATATTTGGCCAGAGAGACCCGCATTAACATGTACACTGCCTATACATACGTGATCTGCGCCGTGGGCCTCGCACAATAACTCGCGAGCACGTCGCTCAGGGGAGATCTGAACTTTCTAGAAAGTGACCCAAGCTTTGCTTGAAAGAGGCGCTGACACCTTCGACTGCACGGAGAAACATCGCTCCTGTGACAGGGCCATGTGTGAGCCCCTTGAGGGGTGACATTTCGGAGAACCGCGGGTGCAGCCTGGGGGCCGTTTTTTTTTTTTTTTCAAACATGTACCTGACATTCCATGTTAAACGGCTCATTTGAAGACCAAATATTCATAAGTGTCTCAGTCAGTACCGACCTGGAGTCCTTTCTCATAACCTGACTCCCGTCTATGCTGCTCTTAGCCTGTACCCTACAACTCCTGGTTTATGTGTTTCCTAAGCTACAAATTATCTCGCTGATTGTGCTACAAGGAAAAACTTTATTATTCCTATAATGTGACTCAAATTTGTCTACAAATGCAAGATTGTTTTTCCCCACTGGTGGAGAAGCATCTTCTGCAGAACCTCCAGGGCCATTCACGTGCGCTCCACCTGTAACAACAGCTGAAGGGCAGCCTTCCGGCAGAGCCAGCATATCGCAGCAGAGCAAGGGATTGCTGTATTTCTGCATTTTTCTAGTGTCCGAGTGTGGCATCACGAAAGGTTAAGGCAGGTCACGGCATGGAAGCCTTGACTGCTGTGGCAGTCCCAGTTTGTTTCATTCTGGGGACATACTGGTACAGGGCCCGTAACACGTAATGCTTCTCTTTAACCCCCCTAACAACTTAAGTACTAAAGATAGGGCTATATTACTCTGTTTGGGAAACAGAGCTGCTGCAGACTGGACATCCCCGCATACCTATCACTCCCATAACAATTAGTTTCCACCCCTCCGGGTCAATATAAGCATTTTTTTAGCATAGCATGAAGAACAGGGTGGAGTTAGGCAGCAACCACAGTATCACCCAAACACGTTCAAGCTGCAAAAAGGTGCCTTGGAGCCGATTATTCCACGTGAGAGGAAGCACAAAGAGACCGAGCCCTCGTGCGGCATCACACACAGCACAGAGCATTGTGAACCCTTCACGACTTTGTTTGCACATGACCTAATCTAGCATGAAGTCAGCCATTAATAGTTTGTTATGTCAGACCTGTGTCCTTCAATGCCGTGAGACCTGTTTCCGTACAATATCCTAATACATATTTAAGAATGTACCACTAATTAAATGAAAAATACAAAAGCACCGGTGGTTTTTATTCAACAGCCTATGGACGGGGGGGGGGGAGTTGTATTGTGTCTATCAGAAAGTCTTATAATATTCCTGATGGACATTTTCACAGCCCATGGATTATCAGGCTGTTTAAAATCAGCTCATCAACAAGGAGTTTTAGTTCAAAAGTTTTAATGAAATGTTTTCCCCTCTGCAAATGAAAGTCATGTGACAGTCTGACTTCCTATTATTAGTCAGGAATTAAACCTGCGGATACACAATGAGTCACAGTCATCTGTCATAACAGGAGAAGTTCACTCAGGCAACTTGATTCCAAGATGATGGTTTCCCAAAGGATTAAGAAAATCATGGTGTGAGCACAAGGTGCTTAGACTCTATACTGTTGCTGTAGTGGCAACCCGGAACTGCAAAAATTCCATTAGAAAATCTTTAAAAAAGGACTCAACACAGGCCCTAGAATCATTGGGGGGGCGTATCAGCACACACTCTTTTCAACAGTCTTTGCTTTAAAAAGAAAAAAAAGGCTTTCATTACGCAAGAAAAATGAGGTAAAAAACAGCCCCAATAGTCAACTGAATATTAAAATAAATTATACACAATTATATCTTCATTATTTATATATATAAACATGAAATGGATATACATTCATCTTATACATGACTTATGTAACAATCAGTTAAATGATCCTTTAAAAACATAAGCACATTTTTTGGTCAAGAACTGAATCATTAAATAATGTAAACACTGATAGGTGTCTCCCTGACAACCAGCAGAGTCACTGCAAAAGCGTGAGCACGTCCCTGATCCATATTCCTGCGTGGCACACATGTGGCGGCACACATGCGGCAGCATCCCCGTCCCTAAGGAACTTGCGTCGTCAAGGTAACAGACAAGCATTTTCTATTCGAGCTTGTGAAGATCCTGAGCATCAAGGTGGTCTATTGGTATCCATCACCTGAACTGAGTAATTGTTCCAGTTTAAATCTCTGATGAAAGGAAACAAAAACAAATGAGCGTTGTACCTATGGGCGAATACTGCTGCAAAGCATTTTCCCTAAATGAAATCCTAAGAAAGTGCGTTATATTGGTGAAAAAAACAGTATCAAGTGGAGGGTAGCATGAGGGCTCAGTGTAGCTACACCCATACACAAGTCTTTGTGGGGACTCTCCATTCTGTGGGAAAAAGCCTAATTCCAACAATAATAACCCTAACCATAACCAGAAGATTCTTGTAAAATTGAGGTTATGACTGTGGGGACCAAAAAAAAAGTCCCTACAAGGTAAAACAGTAATAAGTGTTTATCACATTCTGCAGAAGTCTGGTCCCAGCTATGTATCAATCAAAAAAGGGCGCGCATGTGTGTGCGCACACACACACACACACACACACACACACACACAGTGTTCTTGTGTTACCTGGGTACAGGATACTTCTGGGTAGGAACGCCAGTTTCCTCCCATTGTTTAAAGCACAGAGTCAGATGAATAGGCCTCTTTAACGTGTGCATGACTACATGCATGAATGTGCCCTGTGATAAACTGGCATCCAGTCTAGGCTGTTCCTCAGGCTCAGCTGGATGGAGCACCGAGCAGATAAAAATTCATGGAACATGGATGGATGGAGCACCGAGCAGACAAAGATTCATGGATTATGGATTGATGCAGACTAGGATTCAGTATCAAGACAGCAGCCTGTGAAAGACCCACCAGGAAGTTTCAGCTCCTGACAGCAGGGATTGCAGCGATGTTTGGCCCGGAAGCTCCTGACCGCATCTTCACCCAGATTGGCTGGTCCGAATATCATGGCACGGGATCTGTAGAGCACAGGTTATATCATGATGAGCGCTGCTGTGCCTCACTGGGCTGCACCACCCGGACCGATCTGTTGTAGCACTTGTAAATGAGGAGGACAGAGTGAAGGTCTTTGCAGTGAGGAGAAAGCAGGAACGATGCATACCCATTCTCGCCACTTGTAACCACAGAAGGGTCAGTTAAAATCTCCCCTACACCTTAAAAAAAAAAATACAAAAATAAATCATGTCAGTGTAGTCAGGTCTTTGCAGGACAGTAAACTGAAACGTGTGGACCTGATGGATTTTTGCTGGTACCTTGCAGGTCCAGCACCAGCATCTCTTCCCTGGTGTACTCATATGACCAGTGGCTGAAGGCCAGCATGGTCTCCTCCAGCAGACTTGAGGGGCTTATCTCGTCGCCGTTGTTGTTGTTAAATTTTCTGAATTCTCCCACAATGCACTCCTCCAGGGTGAACCACTGCTCAGCCGAATGGCAGTAGAGCAGAAACACCTCCAGAAAGCTTTGAGCAAAAGACACGGAAGCAGATTGGAGCAGGTGGATCTGAAAATGCCCATCAGTATCATTATAAGAGCAAGGCACACAGAGTACTACCTGGGAGAGTAAGGGATGGATTTGGGCTTCAGCTGGTCGAAGGCATGAGCCAGTTTCTGAGCAGCTCTTTGCTGTTGTATTTCCTGGGGGTGGAAGCAGGAACAATGACCATGCAGCACAAAGAACAAGGAGAACCCAAATGTTAAATGTTATGCCGACACATTCTGGTTTCATTCAGCTGGTCCAAATATTACCGGTGTTAAACCCTCACAAATATACTCAGTGCCGTTCTGGTGATAATATATTGTGACTGGTTGCAATTGTATCCACCGTAAGCATTTATCGCGAGAATCACACTATTAACACTATACTTTTAAATTTGAAAATTTCATTTAAACATTTACTTTGCCTTTTCACGCTGCATTGTACACTCAGATTTGGCAGGTTTATAAACAAAAAAAAAAAAAAAGTACTACATCGTAACACGTGATCTTCACCAAAAATATGCGGTTCCATCCGTACCCCGACCCCTACCACATGGTCCGTGTGCCCACGAGCTGTAGCCCCATGCCCCTTACCCTGAGACAGAGGCGCAGCACGGTGTTCTCCGGGTAGACACGTCGCCAAGCGTCCACCACCTCCGGCTGAAAGGACTTGACGACATAGAAGTGGCCCGGAGAGAGCCCGGGGTCCTCAGACCAGGTGCAGAGCGCTTTGATGGCACGACGAAGGCCACCTCCCATCTCTTCTTTGCTGAGGAACTCGAGACGGGCAGCACAGCCCTGCTGAGCCCAGGAGGACATGCTGTGACTCAGGGAGATGGGGGAGCTCTCCTCCAGGTGGTACACGGTGACATGCTCGCCTGTAGGGGGTGCCAGAGAGCAAATGAGCGACCGATATCTGTAACTTGACCTTTCAATAAATAAGTGCCATTTAAGCTTCTCTCCTTAGCTTTCCACGACTTGCCTAATTTAGAATTAAGTGCTCGCCAGTTTCTGCAGCTGGATATTTGTACTGAAGTAATTCATGCTCCCTTCGCGTAAGAAGCCTTGGTTAGGTTTGAGTTGACAGTGAATAACAGGGTGAGGGTGAGGTCTCCATATACTACCTCTAGGAGGCACCGGGGTGAACGGGATGCTCTGTGACAGTCGCACCAGGTTATTACGCTCCACAGCTGGGACAGCGAAAGACACAAAGGGAACACTTTTAGGAAACAGGTTCCTAGACGTACACAGCAGAGCACAAACCGTGGATAAAGCAGGCCCCTTCTTGGAGGGACGTAGAAGACTGTTGGAGCTCACCGTTAAACACCCTGAAGTCCATTTGTGGCATTATGTCCCGCTGGCTCTCGACAGCGAGCGGGGATTGAGCAGCGGGAAAGATGCGGTCAGTCGGAGGGCACGGCCTGGGCAAGCTGGTACCACTCTTGGGTCCCGAGTGGGGCAACTGGCCTGTCCAGGGGAGTCCCGAGGAGGACACAGCCCAGGATGCGGGGCCACTAACCAAGGCACGGGGCTCCGGAGTATCTGCAGCACGGCCCTCAGCTCCGAACGGCAGGTCGGCGCCTTCCGGCCCAGGCCCCGGCTGTCTTGGCAGGCTGATGTGGTGTACGAGCTGCTGGTGCAGGCGGCCCGCCTCAGATACCTCCCGGGCGGCCAGTGCCTTCACCATATCCACCGTCAGCGCGGACAGGTCCTGCAGGTGGCCGATCTGCGAGTCCAGGGCCTGGAGCGTCTGCTTCACGAAGCTCACCCTGCCTGAGAGCTCCTTCAGCTGCACACACATGCCCTCCACCCTAAGACAGCAGGAAGAAGCTGAGCTCTGCTCTCGGTCACCGACAAGCCTCCTCCAGCTTCTCTGCTTCACCGACTAACTTCTCTTCGAGAAGCATTTCAATCTCAAATTCATTTTGAAATAAAGTCCATTTACGGTCATTCCTTGCTTATACAAGAAGTGTCTGCTACTTTTTAATGAGGAAATAATCATGAAAATACCAATTTAGTGTTTTAGATGGAAGGTTCATGGGATGGTTCACACTATCCAGTGTGAGGGTGGATTCTGGACAGTATATTTTGGATAAACTGTAGAGAATCATTTCAGGTCCAGTTTTTCCTTAGAAATAAGGTCCATCACTTTAAACATAAAAAGTAAAAAAGCATATTATGCTTTTGTTGGTCTTGGGGTATGATTTTCGCGCAGGATGTGAGAGGTTTCAGGTTCAAATCCCACAGGACCCCTGCTTTGGGGGGGCAACGTGTGGCTCAGTGGGTTAGGATGTTGTGTCTCTGATCAGATGGCCACTGGTTCAAATCCCGTGGTTGGCAAAGTGATGTTAATATTGAACCCTTGAATAAAGCCCTTAATCCCCCAATTGGAACGGGCTGATCCTGCTATCTCAAAATAAATGTGCATCGCTTTGAATAAAAGCGTCTGCTAAATATATTGTATGTAAACATCACTATTAGTAAAAATATCTGTTATATGAATGATTTAAGGCAGAGCTAATGGCAAGGGCTTTGTGTCAGACCACAATTCTATTATGACTATTGCTACAGATTTTACTGCCACGTCTGATGTCCAATTCAAACATACCGGTTGAAGGTCACCCTGATCCTCTCCTCATTGCTGGAGTGAAACCGGTCGTTTTTGTCACGGAAGTACGCTTGCACACACCTCTCCTCGAAGTCATGAAGCTTCCTTTGGTCTTCGTCACTCAAAAACAGCTCTAAGGAGGAAATGAGGGGAAGGGAAGGGAGAGTGAAGAGGAGAGGGGAGGGGAAGGGAGAGGGGATGTCAATGTGCCTGCAAATCGCACAGGCAAAGTAGCAACACACATGTGTAAGCAACCTCTTTGTACTTATAATTACGGCAGTAAAGAATGAAAGTGTAGGACCCAAAAGCAAGCAGCCTGTCCCAAGCCGCCTCCACCCTGCAGAGCCCCTGCCCAGAGAGACGACACCTTACTTGGCCCATGAGCCTGGCTGCCCTTGGTTCTCCGGCGGCAATAGCAGGACAGCAGGGTGACCAGGTGGCTGAGGGATATGAGTGGTGGGGGCAGCACCGGCCTCTCGTGGTACACCATGATGAAGTGGTAGCGCTGGTACTTCCACACCAGGTTGGACATGGACTCCACGTTCACATAGATGTTGCTGAGGGAACAAACACTCATGCTGAGTCACATGACACCTCATAGGTCAGGTTCAGTCAGCTGGTCACAGAGGGTATAATGTGATAGAGCAACTGCTACATGTTATATTCAGCCAGCTGACTGACTGATCTTGAAGTTCTTTAATCACCGAAGTGCTTCCCTAATCTGACTGTTTTGCTGGAATGTCCTGTAACCTCAGGGCGGGGCGGTTAATGACACTGGTTCTGTAAACACAGCTAGTTGTACACATGGGCAGTGGTGCAACAGGTCAACTAAATGTTACATGACTGAGTAGCGTGAAACAAATGCAGTTCCTTTCAATTAATAGTAAAAAAATAAAATAAATACATTTTTAGAACGATCCACAATTCAGATGTCGCAGACACCCACAGCCCACTGCTATGGGAAGGAAGGTTTCGACCTACTTGAAGAAAGCGATGAGCAAATTGACCATGATGATGTACTGAACGAAGAGGTAGACGGCCTGCAAAAAGGGTGTCACCCACGACAACGAGTGACACAGGTGGGGCACCACACTGTCGTTGGCACACGCTGAGGAGAAAGGAGGCAGACAGAAAGTTGGACGGCGGCTTGGGTACACGGCATGTCATGATACTTCAACGACTCATCTCACTAGCGTACATCAACACGAGAGATTTTTGCCTGGGTGATGCGACGGCTCACTGCAAACCCCTCACAAACCACCAGGGGGTGAGCAGCACCAGGTTGGCCAAAATCTATTTACCTTTGGCCTTTAAGGGTGCTAACAGAACAGGGCTGGTGACCAGTAACTGCCCCAACCTGCAAGGTATGTAGCAAGCCTCTACTGCAAGGTTTAACATCTACACTTTAATCACACCTCTGTCTCCTGAGCCTTTTTACCCATGACACAGGCTTTTTAGAAACTGCTGCATTTGAAGTGTGAAGTAGGAAAGGAAAGTTCCGGACAGGGTTCTTCAGTCGGGTGAATTAGCAGGGGAGTGTATGCAGTGTACGCCAGTGTTGTATACACCAGGTAGGGGATGCGGCGCATCAGGCTACACAGCACTGTAGTGAAAGGCGCTCTATACCATTAATTTCATATGCGTACACCTCCCCATATATCATCCAGTAGGGCTGGAAGACCACGTCTCTGAGGATCCTCCACGCCGGCTCCTCACTGGGGGAAAGGATGGCCTTCCGGGGAACACCAAAGCTTACCAGGACCAGGGCCATGATCACCACTATGTAGAACATGTTGGAGACCTGTGACAAGAGTCTCAGCATAAACACAACTGCTGAGCAAGCAAGAGTCACAGCCTCCCAGCAATCAAGCAATTAAGGGAATTCCACCAAACATCATACCAATACGTTTGTTTCATCCTTATTAATCTTGCTAGAAAACGTTCAAAGCCAAAAGAGCTGTCTAAGTACCTCATTCACCTTTCATTCTTTGTAATTATTTGAATCATTTCAATTAAAATGAGAATATGCACTGTATCAGTCGCAGTCGCTATGTCCAACCATGACCCAAAACATTATGACCACCCAAACGTGAAGTGAATAATGCTATCTAATAAAAATAGTCATGTCAAAGTCTGGTATATATTAGACAGTAAGCTAACATCAGTGGTTTGTAGTTTCTGTCCTCCTTGGACCACCCTCAGTAGGGTCTCACCACGCCTGACCATGAGCGCCCCACAAGCCTTGGTGTTTTGGAGATGCTCTGGCCCAGATGAAGATCTGGCCCTCGTCAAAGTTACTTAGATCTTCATCCCTGCCCATATCTTCTTCATTCAACATGTTGATTGTGAGCATCAAATGTTAGCTTACCCTCTAATACATCCCAGACATTGAAGTTGTGAAGGTCATAATGTTTTGTCACACTGGTGTACATCTGCACTGATGAAAATGTCAACATGTCTTGAAATCAGGGGTGTCAAACTCCAGTCCTGGGGGGCCGGAGTCCTGTGTAACTTAGTTCTTTCCCTGCTCCACCACAAATGATTCAGCTCAAGAGCTGTGTGATAATTAGCACAAGGAGTTGTAAGGAGTTGAATTAGGTGTGTTAAATGAGGGGAAACCCAAAAATGTGCAGGGTTCCGGCCCCCCCAGGACTGGAGTTTGATACCCCTGTTTTAAAGATTCAATCGATTCAGTCATCAAACCCACAGAAGTGCTACCCACAGTGGCACCACTTTATAAAGCAAATACAGGGTGTCTTCGGGTTACGACGTCTCGACATACGACGATTACGCCATTAGCGTCATACTTACAGACTATGTGGGCGAACTAGTTTAGTTGAGCGGGCGGAAGAATAAACAGTAAGTGTTCCGTGTGTGAAGAGGAAAGGCATCATGATGGAAGTGAAATTAAACATTGTAAAGAGATCAGAATAAGGGCGTGATTCGACTTAAACCAAAATTCGCATCTCGTCACTGTCATAGGAACGTGAGTGTGTCGTAACCCGAGGACCCACTATGCTAGGGACAATTGCATCTGGTTGATGCAGATCACTTACCATTTTGCCAATCATCATGACATAGGGTCCAGCTTTCTGGTTAACAGCCAGAATGTCCAGGAGCCTCACATACCAAAAAATGATATTCAGGCAGAACACCAGTCTCCCAGGAGAGTGCTCCTCGGTGTCCACCCAATATCGCAATACGAAGCCGATCAAAAACATGACTATCGCAAAACTGTCCGTCACGTTAAAATAGTCGCTGAACCAGACTTTCACCTTCTGATGTATCTTTCCAGCTTCAGACAAGAGCATCTAAAAAAAACAAACAAAAAAAAAACAGTCATGTCAACTAACAACAGTGTTATCTACACGACCGATCAAGGGGATCAGCAATTACCCTTGATTTTCGACTGCTGAAATTCACTTGCTAAGCAGGTAGCTTTGATGGGGGCGTGGACCGTCGGCATCGTACCGCTCTGACTTTTTCAATTGCCGAGGTGAAGACATAGAGGATGACGACCCACTCCTCCGTCGTGCTCAGGGGGGCAGATTGCACCAGTACCACATAGGAGTACAGCATCAGGAAGGCCAGGTATGCCAGCTGGACAAGATCACAGGAGATGATGAGAAGACTGGGCACAGCAAGGGCACTGCAGCCCATGTCAATTATGGCAAGACCCAAGAGCCAACGTACCGTATTGAACCAGAACTTGACAATTGGAGCATGGTAAAACTCATAAAACCTCACTGTCAGGGGCAACTTCCTGGGTTCAGTGTAGCTCTCTGGTTCGAGCTTTTCAGAAAAGACTCCTTTCTCATCCCTGAAGATGTCCTGGAAAAAAAACGAATGACAGGAGCCTTTCAAATTAAGCCTTTTATGCCAACCCAAAGTCCACGAATTCCAAAGCTTCCCTGAGAACGGAGAATACAGAAAAACAAGCAGCAAGTCCACTTGAGGCTCTGACCATTTCTATGTGGTCCGAAGGCCTACGGGACTTGTGTTCGCTGTCTTCCATCTGATGGTCGACTGGTGACTGAGGGATGTGGGACATCTCTGCATTGCTCTTGAATTCCAGCAGGAAGATTGCCGGTGGCACCAAAATACTTAGAATGACCTAGAAGAAGGAGACACGTGGCTCAGTGTGAAAACCCACTTGCTTCCAAAGTTAAATGAAGATGGTTTTTTTAGCTGCAACAATCCACAAGTGTCATTAAGAGCAGTTAGACATCACATCGCATCTGTTACCCCTTTAATTCTCCGTGATGTGATTGCCGACCACCCCTGAGATCTAGCATGACTTGGGCATCACCTTGTACCAGGAGTTCTTGCGCATGTTGAGCCGGCCCATCCACATGTCGGAAAGCAGCATCTGCGTGCAGGTGTGGGCCACCAGAGGGCGCAGGGACGAGGTCACAGCCAGCTTCAGGCAGGTGGAGCTACTCCAGTTCTTCAACTCGTAGGTCAGCAGCTTCATGGCCATGGTCTCGTCCTCCCTGAAGGCCTGCTCCAACAGGTCCACCGCCAGCACGCCAAACTCGCTGAAAGAACGGCATGCGTGAGAGTCCGTGGGCTGAGCGGGTGGGTGTGACGTCTTCGGCGAGCTGCAGCGGCACGCGACTCACCTGGAGCACTCCTTAAGCTCATCGGCGGTCTCGTCGACCACGCTGCTAGTCCTCGCCGCCATGGCCATGCTGCGGTACAGCTTGCAGGCCACCAGGGCCTTGGCCATAGCCTCCTCGCCGTGCTGCCAGAAGAAGAGTGACATCTTCCGACGCTTCATCAGGACCGCCCACACCAGCAGCTCGCTAAATGGATAGCGGAAGCGCCCCTTGTCACTGTCGCCATCCGCCATGGCGGCCCCAACCCGCCCCTTCCTCTCGGGCCACTCGGCGGACACATCCGGCTCCTTGGGGAAGCAGAAGGAAAAAATCCACAAGGGAGGCAGCAACCCATCCAGCCCCGGGTACGGGCTACCACGTTCTGCCACATCTTCCCGTCTGCCAGTAGGGGGAGTACCTTGGGTTTGTAGGGCTGAGCGATTTTGACGAAGTGATTGTGCCTAGAGCGCTGCTTCCTTTCATCCTGAATGCAGAAGGACTCCTGGCTGTTCTTCCGCTGCGCTCGACCTCTGCGAAAATTTTGCCGGGATCGCTGAAAGAACACAGAGGAAAAAAGAAAAAAACCATAAGATGACTGGAAAGGAGCTCTACCGGTACGGCTCGCCTCAGCGCGGAATGGCGGGAGTGTTGCCCCACCCGTCCGTTTCCTTGGAGATCATGGTACATCATTCTGAACCACTTCCTGGTGTACTGGCACCTGTACGTGCCCCCCATGAGCCGTTCGATGACGAGGCCGACATCAATCAGGGTTATTTTGTAGTTGGCTGGCAGGCGGCGCTGTAGAGGTGGGGGAGACAGTCATATGTCAGCTTTACTCGCATCACACACATCAAAGGACAGCTCTGGGGGGGTGTGTCAAGGGTCCGGCACGTACCTTTTTAGCATCCCTCACCAGCTGCAGGAGGGTGCTGCTGGATGGAACCTGCTTCTGTATGGGTACAAAATGCCATGAGTGACCTGGGAGGGGCTGGGAGCGAGAGCTGCGGGGACCGGGGGATCGGGCAGTCTTCCCACCGTGTTGTAGAGCTCCTCCAGGCGGGCGATAGTCAGGAAGCGGTGCATGCTGACGCCATTCTCCACCAGCAGCTTCACAAACTCCACGCGGTCCATGGCCAGGGCGTCCAGCAGGGCCTGCTCCAGGGAGCTCACCTGCACCCCAGAACGTCAGTCATCCTCTGCCTTCCATCACTGCTCTGGGAGCAGCCTTGCCTCACCATATGGTTATATCACAGCAGCTTAAACACTGATCCAAGCTCAGCCGCGTAAAGCACCAGCCAGAGTCACACCGAGGGTTCCAGTACACCTGGCACATTTATATCATCTCCGTACGCTTTTTCACATCACCATACTTGTTCTACTACAACATCAGCTTGCTTGGGCCCTGCCGATTCTTGCGAATAATCTCTATTTTCCCACTGTAACCAGTCACAACGTCACAAACCAGCAGCCGTTGCCCATAACCGAACACGTGGTTCTTGGCGATGTCGACCCGGTTCCAGGCCAGCGCGAGGGCCAGCTGATCGAAGGGAGACGCATCGGTGCCTGGAAGACGGCAGGAAGACGCCACGTGAATGGTCTGCGGTGCCTTGCCGTGAAGAACGTGAGGCGAGAGCGAGCGGCCTCACCTTTGAGCCATGCCCTCAGTATGGCGACATCGATGTCCTGATTGTCCTCCGAATCCACAGAGAACACGGTAATCTGTCACATCCAGGAAGGAACAGTCAGATCCAGAAGGGGCAGGGCAATCAGCACATCAGGGCTCCATGTTCTCACGTCCCCCGAGACTTGAGACAGCCAACTCACCACCTCCTTGTGCTTCATGCACTCCATCAGCACCTGGAAGAGCTGCACTGCGTCACTGCGCGCGAGGCTGAAGGTCTTCCTAATGGTGGCGATCACTTCGCTTTCGACACCATCGGGGAGAGATCTGAGGGCCGAAAGGGCGGCTCTTTAACGAACGACACTCATTTTCACATGGTTCTCTCCCTCCCAGCCCCACCCCCCCCTGAGAAATTCACCCTGACAGATTCCAAGTATATCCTAGTTTTCTGCCAATATCAGGCTATCCTAGCAGAATTACATTCCAGTGTGTCCCAGAAGGAATGTACCCTGCTATAAACATTGTCTAGCCCTATGCCGTTCTATGTCCCAGTGTATCCCAGTATGTCCCAGTGTTTCCCAGCTTGTCCCAGTACATTCCAGTGCCTCACAATAGCAGCAGATCTCACCCGCCCTCCTCCGTCTGCTTGTGGATGTGGGCCAGGATGTCGGCAGCTCGGCCGGTGCCCTCACACACCACCACAGGCACGGGGGGGCTCTCCTGCACGTAGTCCAGCACCGTCTGGATCTCTCTGGGCCCTCCCTCCAGGATCAGCACCACCACCGGCACCCCCTGCCCGATTCCTAATGAAGGAGTTTTAATAGAAACATAATCACACAAGATCTGGGAGTAGCAGGGCACTGATACCAGAATTCTGATTAGACTCGTGACAGCGAGACCGATAGCTGGAGGGGTTTGCCAGTACTGAAACTTGCCCCCAGAATAACGCTGCATCATTTATTACTCTGTAGAAATAAAATATCCATCTGAAGTAGTCCTGTCTTTAGCTATGGTGCTGCTACCTTTTAATAACAATCCAGTTTAAATATCAGCCAGCAAAGACTCACACGTCAGACCGACGCAGATTTTTAACAAATATCGGCCAATACCGATACGTTTTATATTACCGATATGTAATATACAACGCATCCACGTCTTGTAGGAGTACAGAATTGCTCAAAAAGCCTCCAATCACAGCCAACACACACCTGTTCCACCTGCCCCTAAAGATCACCATTACAGCCACTTCAGCAGTAACGATCCTTTCTGGGCAAACGCTGTGGCTCCTAAGGAACATGCATTTCAGAAAAGCCATCTAGAAGGTTGGAGGTCAAGACGGAATCCAGCGACCCCTGGCCTCGTATGGGGTGCTGCTTTTCACTTATGCTTTGTTATGTATTCTGAACTAACCCTATGACGACCATGACAGTGATCGTAAGGAAGACCCCTGTGAAGCCGACACGGTTCCTTCCTTGGGTCCCTCTGGGCCCAGACTCCCAGGCTTACTGGTGTGGATCCTCTGTAGGCTGATGTGCCGCTCCAGATCCCTGCGCAGCTGGACCTCGGCGCCGGCCCGGCCCACGGTGCCGTCGTCCACCAGCAAGAAGTGCGAGTGCAGGCTGTTTAGCACGTCCAGCTTGCTCAGGGGAGCCAGCAGTGTCTGGTAGGGAGCCACCACCTGGAGAACAACCCAGCACGCTTTAGCCTTCCGGAAATGACCAGGAATTCACCCCTGGCGTGGCCCCTGAAATATTTCAGACACTGATGCTGAGTCACAGTCGTTTGGTCCTCACATCTCTTCCAATGAGGTCCTCCCGGTTTTCGATGACCCCCCATGGCGCAATGCCAATTGTGCACAGTTTCCATGACGACTTGGAGGAGTACTCTTTCAAGGCGTCACCGACATGTTTCGCAGCACCTAATATTGCAAAAACAAAAACAAGTTTGTAAAATTTCTAAAATATGAAAGGAAATGTTGAGCAAAGCAGAATCCCAGTACTATGAAGAGAGAGCCATTCCTGTCATCGTGATTATCAGCCTGGGCGGATGTGAACTCGCACTTTTTCTGCTTTACGCAGAGTAACATGTGTAACTCACTTCAAGACGGCATTTCTGATAAAGAAAAAATAATAATAATGATACAAACTCACAGAAATACCTGCCGTAGAAGTACTGCTAATAGCCACAATCGTAACAGCAAACATATGCGGATTACAATGCTAATCGACTTTCAAACGGGCCGTCATGTAGCCCAAGATCTGACAGACAGGCCGTTCTTGCCTGTGTTCAGGCCTCCGGTGAGGATCCAGGCCCCGGTGGAGGCCGCAGCTCGAACCAGGCCCTTGCCCACCACTTGCTTGATGCGGGGATGCAGGCCAAAGTTGCGTGCTCCACCATGGACAGAGATGACCATCTTCGGAAGCTCCATCTGCCACTCTCTGAGCAAGAGCTGAAACACCAACTCGGGTTTGGAGTCGTGAGACAGGCGTACGAACTGCCAGGGAAGAGAAAACGAGCACATTCACACTTGCGGGAACCTAGCGCAGCGTGGCGAGGACAGCTCGCGATACCAAGTCGGCGGTGCAGGTGGCTACCTTGGCTCTGTAGGTGTGAGAGGCCCCCTGGAAATTGAGCACGCCGTACGCGTCGGTTGGCCGCTCCACGGTATCCCTGCACACCGACCACTCCTGCTGCGCGTTCCTCTCCTCATCCAGGCTCCCGCCGCATGGCCTGGCGTCCGAGCCCACATGCTGTCGGGCCGGTCGGCCACAGTGGCACCTGAGGCACAGCATGGGGGTCAGAACTGAACTTTACAATGAAAAGAAACTAAGACTGAAATACAGTCTTTGAAAAAAACACCCTACTATTGCGCAAAAAAAACAGCACAGACTCACCGTAACAGCTGCTGGCAAATCTGACATCCTGGCAGACATCTGAAAAGAGATACTGCAGCTCGGTCATGTGTACACACCAAAATGTCCAACAAGCCCGTTCATCCATTCTCCACAACCATTTATCCAATGCAGGGGTGCAATGATCTCTGGAAGCACGAGCCACAAGGCAGGACACACACACACACACACACACACAATGAGAAGTCAGTCTGTCAATAATACTGTCTAATACTGGCATTGTCTTCTAGCAAACACCACTGATTTTATACTTATTAAATAATCCAATAACATAACCTTTCTAACACCACTGGGGATGTGTATAAACCTCCTGAAGGAATCTATGTTCAGAAACGGTGGCCGTTCCCTTGATAGAATCCATCAAATCCAAGATGTTTATGATCCCTTAATTTCCCACCAGCGTCAGTCACAACTGGAACCACCCTGATTAACTCGTCTCACACCTGGCTGTCTCAGTTCATTTCAGACCTATTCATGGTCTACTGGGCAGTAGTCGGGAATTTCAGGGACATCATTTCCGGACGCCTCAGCTGAGGAGGCTATGTCACTCGACGGCCGCGAGTGGCCAAAGCCGTACCTGTGAGGTTCCTTGGAGACAGGCACAAAGCGCACACACTCCCGCTTTGTGAAAGTGCTTTCTATCCAGGAATTCAAGGACTGCAACAAAATGAGAGACGATTCAACCTCATTGCAACAGAAACCACAGTTGGTAAACAAACTCTGTGCCATTGCAGGTCATTTAAGTCACCTTCGTCATGGGGAAAAGTGCAGAAGCCCTGCTGTAAGCTAGCGGAGACAGAACATGCCAGGACTCGGCCTCAGACTGCGCCAGGAATGCGGAGGCCTCACGCAGAAATGTTACCTGAGGCACATTTGAGCACCACTGGCGGATACATCTGTGGTGTCCCCACACCCGAACATACACACATCTACCCCAGTGCCGCGGTGCTGTGACAGCCAGGATAAGGATTACTGAGGATGGGTGTGGCTCTAAAACAACGTCGTATTAAACCATATCAAAGCATATGTAGTCGCCATTAACTATTTTTCCTTTGTCGCACGATCGTAAATAAATGAATAAACAAGCGCGTGTGTGTTTATTTGCGTGTGTGTGTGTGTGTATGTTCACGCGGAAACCGCTAAATCAGCAAGTTCTATAGGCTCGTGAATTCGTCTATGTATTTTCAAACAAGGGAAAAGTGTATTATTGTTGTTTCATTGGCCGTGAAGATGATAACGATTACAAAACGTCCCTGCTGACATGGTGAAGTTACGATTTGGCCCTTCACAGAAAATGCAGTCCTGCATTTAACTGTATTGATACCTACAAGGAGATTTAATGTTTAGTGTCCACCACACCCCCACGCACTAAAAAGGCGAGAGAAAACACAAATAAAAAATATAAAAAACTATAGGTTGGTACCTGACAAGAACTTAAAGTTTAATTTTATGCTGCAAACTGACCAAAACATTCCTTATTAATACAAAAAAGATTGCACTGTAGGATTATTTAGTATGTAGCCTATTAGTTATAACATTGTTTAAAGGATCTGTCACAACAGACTGGGAAACATCGAAATTTACTGCTGGAAAATCGACTTCAATGGACCTGAGCCAACTAATTACCAACTAGGTATATTTAACTTCTATGTCTTTATAGACAATCAATAAGTTTTAAATGTATTAACTGATAATTTAATGTCTAACTTATGTCTTCGTAACTGAAGATCCATGATCAAATCTGAAAGTCACACAATGAACTGCATTTCACCGTCCTTAAGCCTTCAGCCCACGAAAGCAGCTACGCGGGCGGCTTCTCCTGCACCAGCGGCGTGTTCAGGTCGGTCCCGGCGCAGATCACCGGCAAGACCCGGGGCAGATCGCCAGCTAGACCCTTACCATTCTCTCGGCAGTGGAGTCGGAGATGCGGAGCCGCCTTGTGGCTTTCAGCCATGTGTGAAGGGGGGAGCCAGGACGACAGAGCGAAGCAGAGCCTTTGACGCACAAGCGGCAGCCCGCTTCCAAAACGCGGCTGTTTCGAGAGTGAGACTGTGCCGTAAGTCACATGAGCGGGGCGGGGAGGCAGATAAAGGGACCCCGCTGCCCAGCGTTATTGCGGAGGTCTCCGGTACGTCACTCAGCTGTGCATTCAAATTAGGCCAAATAGCGAGTAATTCAGGGGGAAAACACGCCTTTCCTAAGTTATGTGTGTATTAATAAAACAAATGTAATTTGTTTTACACCGGGCGCTGTTACGCAAAGAATAAACGCCGGAGTAGCAATAGAGTGAGAAGTTAATACAGCTAAAAATAGATCCCTGTTTAATCCGTTACTATATTATAGGATAGGCTACATACAAAACAAACCATGTCTGTAGGACTACTGCATATTTTTTATAATCTTACTCAGTTCTATGTGTACGCAAATACAAGGTACTCGTTACAATGCAGCTAAGTAAACATGGGCGCCTGCATATACCCCCCAATACCCCGGTAAGCATTGCGTATTTAGCCTAATTTGTAGAGGCGCCAGACTCCGACCCGTCTCCAAATCTAGAATAACAAAAACTCACGATAGCGCGCCGGACGTGCTGACGTGTCACAGCGCAAAAGCGTGTACAGTCCTGGCCAAAAGTTTTGAGAATGACACAAATATTGGTTTTCACAAAGTTTACTGCATCAGTGTTTGTAGATTTTTTTGTCAGACGTCTCTATGGTAAACTTAAGTATGACTACAAGCATTTCGTCAGTGTCAGAGGCTTTTATTGACAATCCCACTCCCTTGGCAGAGAAGCAACCCCAGATGAGAATGGTCTCAGGATGCTTCTTCACAACAATCAAACCTCTCTACTTGAAGTTCATGGTGATGCAATAAATGGTTGATTTAGGTACAATCTTACTAACAGCAATATCCTTGCCTGTGAGACCCTTTTTGTGCAAAGCAATGATGACGGCACGTTTCCTTGCAGGTAACCATGGTTAACAGAGGAAGAACAATGATTTCAAGCACCACCCTCCTTTTAAAGCATCCAGTCTGCTATTCTAACTCAATCAGCATAACAGCGTGATCTCCAGCCTTGTCCTCGCCAACACTCTCACCTGTGTCAACGAGAGAATCACTGAAAGGGTGTCAGCAGGTCCTTTTGTGGCAGGGCTGAATTGTTCAAAATGGGTTTTTTGGGAATAAGTTCATTTTCATGAACGAAAAGGGAATTCATCTGATCACTCTTCCTGACATTTTGGAGTTTATGCAAATTGCCATCATAAACACTGAGGCAGCAGACATTGTGAAAGTCGATATTTGTGTCATTCTCAAAACTTTTACCCATGGCTGAATATGCCCCCCCGCCAAGCCAACCTCACTTCTGTATCGGCAAACAGAATATCAGTGCCGAAAACTAACGCTAGAGAAGACGGTGAGGGGTTGAGGTGAGGGGCTGCGCCGGAGCACGTAGCGGCCTGCAGGAACAGCTACTCATGCATCACTTAAGAGAATCATGGGAACTGCTGTAGGAGGGATGGCGCCTTTATGCAGAATACTGGAAAAAAAGCCACAAATTCCTGTGCAGTCAATGCATCTGTCGCGTGGTCTAAGAACATTCTCCTGTCACTCACTGATTGTTACTATGATCCCATAGTGATGGCTTATTAGTAAGTACTGAACACCGTCAGTACATCTTGGTGATTATGTAACAGATTAAAATAACGGTCAATTAATCTGTAGGTACAATATGATGCAAAACTTAAGGTAGGTACACAAGCCTTTAATGACAAAAATAATTCAAAAACAATAACAGCAGTGTGCAGTGTAAAAAAACCACCAACAGGTGCATGAAGTGTTAATTTAATCATATTGTCAGTAAAATTAAAATTCATTCCAAGGTATAAGTTTAGAGTTGTGTTACCCACCATGCTTTAATAATCTGAATTCTCACAGAAGAAATAATTATATTCATCTGAATTCTCACGCCAAAATATTAACAAAAGGAAGATCAGTGGAGTGCAGTATTGAATAAAATACTGGGCTAGACAAGCGATCATAGAAAAGCATTTTTTGTGTTCATCTAACTTCCGATTACATAAAAACTAAGTTTTGAAAAGGAGGGGAGGAGTTTTTAGAAAACTCAGCATTTTCTTCCGTTGCCGTCACGTTCAGATCTTCCATCTGGTGGGGGGGGGGGAGAGAGAGAGAGACTGGATTACCAATACAAAAATAAATAAATAAAAACTAACCCACGCAGCAAAGGGAAAACACGAGACACAGAAGCGAGTGAGGGCCTCGGCAGGTGTGAGGATGTCCTGTCAGTCAGGCTTGGTGTGTGTAGTTAGTTTTCTGCAGAGTCCCTGGAGTCTGAGGGCTCAGCTCTTGCATGTTTGTTTTTTTAAACAGCCTTGGCTTCGACTGGAGTCACTTATTAGCTCATCACGTCACTGGTGCCTCCCCATTTCCAGGAAGACGTCAACGGTGACGAGCGCGGCCTGCGGGCGGCTAGAGAGACTACACGGAAACGCCGTGCCGTTCGCGCCGAACCCAGACACCACGGCAGCTTTTATGTTTATATTCGTTTGAATAAATATAATTTAGCACAAGTTTTTTTTTTATCCAAAGTGATAGACGTTTTCTGAGACAGCGGGGTCAATCTCTGGAGTGATTGGGGCTAAGGGCTTTGCTCAGGTACCCAATGATGAAATCACTGCCAACTCAGGGATTTGAACCAGCAACCTTCCATTCACAAAGACAGCATCGGGAATTTTTGGGTTGGTATTCTCCACCCAGCGACAGGACTATCTAGGAGGACAGGCCTAAAATGCATTAATGAATTCTTTGAAGCTTTCACACCAAAATTCCAGAACCTGGTTCCTTGTTCCAAGTTTCTGGGCTGTAATGGCTAGGAACGTTTGTAGTTCCCGGCCATAATTGTGTATAGCTTTCACACCGCAAAACAGGAACTGGGACCTTTAACCTGAATAAGCATGGGAGACACAAAAAGCTTGTAGGTTAACAAGCTTCTGCCCATTTCACACATAATTTCTTAAGACACCACAAGCTCCAAAACAATGGAGGATGAACAAGTCGTTCTGTTAGTTTCTTGTCTTGGGAATCGATCGCAATCAAAGTGCGACACAGTCTTTAATTTCTATTTTATTTATACGATCTGCAACGTTTAAAATTAATTATTAATTCTGACCATAGAATAAAACATAATGGAACTGCCTCCAAGGAATCTCTGAGGTGTGACCACGCAAAAAAGTTATTGGTTTTAGTTCCTGAAAATAAGTTCCTGTGATGTGACAGATGGGTCTTCCACTACTTCAGCGGAGCTGAGGCACAGTGTGGATAGCACAACCTAAACTGTCCCAGGGCAACCCATTTTCAGCGCAGCATCTGCATGCAATGCTGCCCCATCTGCACTGTTGCTGCGGTGACGGCCAACTCAAAATACTATCAGGAATACAATTTTTTTTTTAAATGTACAAAAAAAATGAATCAATGAGAGATGAAGCAGAAGGATGACAAAAGTTCAGAGGAAGAACTAAACCAAGACAGAGACATCATGTCAACTTACAGGAAAGACAATGATTTTCAATCACCCAAAGCAGCTTTCATATCGAATCCACATGTAGTTGTTCTAATTTCGTGGACACCGGAGTAGTGAGATTTTATACTATAAACAACAACATCTACAGCAACAAGCCAATCAATGCAAGAGTGACCCACTAACTCCATTTAACCATATGGCCAAACCACCCCCAATGAATGCCCTGTAGGTATGAAAGTTGCTGAAGGATTTTTTTCTAACCAGTAAGCATGAGACAGGCACACACACATGAAGACAGATGGTCAGATGGTGGTGGATCCAATTATATCAGGATCAATATCTATAGCACACCTTGCAATAATGGCTCCCTTGATGTATCCAACACCTGTTGGAAATGAAGTTACATTATGACAACACAAAAAATAACCAAATGCACAAACCATTACAAACCCTGATCCAAGTCTCATTTAAAACTGCATCATGTATAATGTACATTTATAATGGTCTAACAACACCAACAGTAATAACAGTAACATCTTTTATATGACTAATGATTTGACAGTGTTTCTAAATACATTTACAGTTTGACTCAAAACTACAGGGCTAATAATTCACTTTTGTAACAAGTTATTAAAAATCTGGTTTTAGATTTTAGGGCAAAGACATGTGAACTACGCAAAGTATTTAGGCTTCACCGAGAGCTTCACTGAAAATGATTAAGAGCTCACTGCAGCTCAGGTGGGATCAGGAGAATAAATGTTCCTTAATATTGCTCCATCACTTTGAAAAGCTTGGTGAAGCAACACGCCCAATTGTGATGCATGCATGTTTCACCCGTCACTGTAATCCAATACCGATAACTCATAAAATAATTCTTCTACTGTAATGTCTTCTTTACATTTCTGCTTTCTGAATGCACATTACGATTTGTATTCCAAGATCAGCGGGGGGGCCCCCCCCCCCCCCCCCCAACACAAAAAACACAAACAAAAAAAAAAAAAAAAAAAA
>JAODJX010000020.1:15096686-15133025 GCA_026776945.1 Isichthys henryi | reverse complement strand
GTCACTTTAATCCAATACCTATAACACATAAAATAATTCTTTTACTTTATTTTCTTCTTTACATTTCTGCTTTCTTAATGCACTTTACGTTTTTTTTTCCATTATACGCACCCCCCCCCCCCCCCCCACTCTAAAGTTCTGCCCTTACTTCATATGCAGTACCGGCCCAGAAGCGCTTCATTTCCCCACGTCGCCAGGCGACTGCGGCACTGGTGAGCAGCGTGAAAGGCACGAGGTACAGAAGGGCTGGCTGGCCCATCTGGGACAGGATCATGACCACAAAAGTCACAACCATGCCCAAGAAGTAGGCTGGGGAGACAAAGCAACACACAAATTATACTCATGTTACCAGCAGTTGCCTTTGTTTAGCAGGCCTCTAGCATGTCTATTGTAGACATTAGTAATGCACAAGCCTCCACTTATGTCCATGCCATAACGTCACGGGCCTGGGGTACTGTACCTATAGTGCAGGACATGAAATAGATCCTCTTGGGGCTGCTGGTCCACACATCAAACCTGTGGCAGTACGCCACCAACAAGCCTGTCTCGACAATCAAAGGGAGCGTGTTAGAACAGCGTCAAAGCACAGCAAACATAGGAAGGGGAGACGGGCGTTCCAGAGCCAAGCTCAGGGTACAAACTATCAGTATTATTCAGAAGTCGGCAAGCTTCAAACTTAAAGCAATTCCTGTTAATGCAAATGGAGCTTTACTGAAGACACGTCCTGACAAGTACAAGCTAGGGCTGAGCAAGTTGCCGTTTTGAACTCTGCTATTGAAGGGATACTTTTATAGGTGACCCCGGGAAAGAGCTCAGAATTCCTGCTCATGAATAATCATGGATCCTCACAAGTCTGCAATGCTAAGCAATATTTCCCCTGCCCCATCGGCAAGGCCACGTTGTCAGCGTCGGATCACCTGGAACGATAATGTCTCCGTATCCCAGGATGGAGAACTGCATCATGCACAGGTTTGGCGCCAAAAACCGCGGCACTCGCATGACCAAAGGTAGCTGAAAGACAGCACAGGTGTGTGAGAAGATTCGGAGAAGCAGACGTGTGTGAGGTTCTCTGGCTTAAAGGCAACGGTGAGGTAGAAAGACATCAAGCCACAGAATGGTGAGAAGGCCAGAATCATTGGGAGAAAGAGGTCCCCGTCACCCTGGGAGTGGCAAGGCATACCTGAGGTTAGACACAAGATCACGATAATGTCTCAAAGTGGGTAAAAAAGGTGACTTCCAATCACCTTCAGCCTGTGAAGCGATGGATTTTTCCTCTTGCTATAGTTACCTGCTGGCCCTGAAACAAAGTTCACTCAGAAAAGGATTTTTCCTTTTTCCTGTCCTCCATTATCTTTCTGTTGTCGGTCACCCACACTGAAGTCTCCCACACTGTACGGTTAAAGAGCTCTTTCTGCAGGACTTTATGCCTGAAGAGCTCTTGTTGTCACACTGTAGGTGTGGGTTGCAAAAGGGTGAAAAATTTCCAGAAACTTTCCATGGGAAGTTAAGCTAGGGAATTTTGGAAATCTTGCATGCCCGTGACCTACATTGACCTTTGCTGATAAGAAACGCACATTAGCAGATAAACATTGGCAAGTGCTCTGAGCACAGTGGATAAACAAACATTCCACATGATTGCTGTCAGTATGTCTATCATTTGTCCAACTTCATTACTATGGCTGGAAAAGCCGGCATTTTTGCCACAAAGAACAAAACAACACTTTAGCATGTGGCTGTGTTTACATATGGCTGTGCCCCAGGGGCGTGTTCTATTTGTTTTGACAGAGCTTGACATCAAACAGGCATATGCAATATTCTGTGAATGAATACTACAAAAATATCAAGTAAATGACTTTCTATAAAGAATAAATAAATCTGGTTGTTAACTAAGATTATGTTGGAAGATGTTTCCCCCCCCCCCACATTTAAGTTCCCCGTTATAGGCTGACCAGCAATTTTGTAAATTTCCAGCTTATTCCCATGTATTTCCTTCAATTCCCATGGAAAATTCCCAGAATTTTGCAACCCTATGAAGGGTTGATGATTGCTTGTTGCTAGTTGTGAAGAGCACACATTGGTGTGTTTAACATCTACAGTTATCTGCACAAACTGATTACAACTCCCGGTTCCCTGCTCTACTTCTTCAACGAAACAACTACCATCTTCAAGTTCCCTCCCTACTGCATCTAGCCGTTGCCATTTCCAGGGATTTATTTAAAACCAAGCTGCAACTACCATAAGGTAGCGGCCTCAAACTACCTGACAGGTCCGCAGCAGAAGCTAATGACAAATGGCAAGCCCACCAATGTGCAACCAGGCCAATGATGTTCCTACACTTTATGAATAGAGGAGTCACAGGTTTTTAATCATCTATTGCCATCTAGACTGGTGGTCAGAGGTGGAAAGTTCAGCTCCAGAAACTAGAAATCCAGACCAAGATTCATTTTCAACCAACCAGTTGAGTATAAAGAGTTACAATCTCAGAGTACTCAACTGGTTGATTGAAACAAAACCTAGGACTGGATTTGTACATTCTGGAGCTGAACTTTCCACCTCTGCTGGTGGTCACCACATAATTTACACATATTCAGCGGCTTAATCATCCATCTTACACAGCATCCTTTACACCTACTCATTTTCCTTAAAGGAGAAAGCTGCTGCAATTATAAAATATATGATACATTTGCCAGATTCTTAGAGAAGCAGACTGGAAATCCGATTCAGGGAGTCAGCTGCAGGACACTTCAGTCGACATGCAAAGATCCCACACTACCTCTTTCCAGCAAATGGCCACATGGGGAAGGATAGCAATGGACAGAGAGCACGTCCATAACTGTGGAGGAGTCTACCCTAGGGTGATGGCCTAGACTGGTGGCTCTTGGCCGCCACTCCCACCCCCAGTGAAGAGAGCTAAAAGCTGGGCCTTACTTTCTCATAGGGAGCTGTGGGCTCAGCAGGAACCGTCACCATCTTTCCTCCACTCTAGGATCAAACCCAAGTGAGACATGTGAACAAAGCAAAGGCTTGATACACGGGTTAAGCGTGGTTTGCGCTTGCATTGTCTCTTCAGCCAGAGTATGTTTGCCAAGAGGATTAAAAAAAAATAATAATAATGAAAAAAATTAGACAACTGTGAAATAGGCACCTTTTCTGCAACAGATCCTGGACCCAAGGCGACTTCTACCATGATGCTCTGGCCATCCTGCGGCACAGAAAATCAGAAGATAAATGAAATGACAAAGGAGCCCACCTAGCCTCCAGGCAATTAGGTGATATTTATTGTGTTATGAAAGCAATTCAGAATGCTTTTTGTGTCTCAGTGGACCATGGAGGCCACTGCAGACAACGTAGCCTTACAGAAACTAAAAAAAAGAAACAAAGCACTTTTAGTAGATGTCAGTTTGTGAATAACCCTTCAGGTCAATGAGGAAACTATGTGGCCCACTCACCTTTGTCAAAAAAGGTGTGATGAAGACGAAGAAGACGTCGTAGATGAGGAGCAGACTGAGAAGGATCACACAGATCTGAAAACAGCAACCTGGTTAAAGGCTCCAGTAGGCACAGAGGACTCCTCAAACATTCAGTAATGACCTTCGAAACCAGGCATCCCCATTACAACCAAAACTCACTTTAAAGTTGGACACAGTGATCATCTTCATGAAATTCAGACAGAAAGCAATTCCTAATAAATCTTGTAGAATCCAAATCCACCTGAAACAAAAAGCGTTGCTTGGTATTGCTTCATTTTCCTCTGCATAAATAATATTCATAGTCATAAAAGCAAAGAAGGTCATAATGAAGGACCACAAATTCAAAACAATGTTCGTTAAAAAAAAATAAAAAAAAAAACCATGATTAACTTAATTGTGTTGTATGCCTTCAAGGTGACAACCTGACTGCATTTCTACAACTCAGGCAGGCAGCTTTTCGATTGCCGTCTGCAGGAAGTTAGCCCAAGAGGCACAGCAACAAGTTCTCTTTGCCCCACCGGTACCTGTCCTCGTTCCGATATACTCCCCACAGCACTGCCACGGTGATGCAGAAGGCAGCCAAGAGCAAGCTCCTCCCAGACCATCCCTTACCCAGACAGGAGAAGCTGTGGAAGAAAATTACATGTCAACATCAAAAGGTGGGTGAGTCCAGGTGCAGAGCATTAAAGTCCAGGCCAAGATTCTGTTTCAACCAACCAGTCGAATACTCTGTGACCGTTTAAACTGAACTGGCTGGTTGAAAAACTTGAAAACTGAACATCTTGGTCTGGATTTTCACACTCTGGACCTGAATTACCCACATCTGGTCAACATTGTGAAAATTGTAGAAAGTGAGGTTCATCGGGTGAGGTCAGTCTGCAGAAGGATGAAGAGGAGTGAGGAGGAGATTCACCTCTATGCTTTGTCAATTCAGGCTATTTGACATCTAAATAAGGAACCGGAACATGATTTTCACAATGTGGCAGAATGACAGGGATGCTGAGAAACATCCCAGCAGTAGGGAGGGGTGAGGTCCGTCTGCCCAGGTCCTGCATACCTGAGGGTCGCACAGCCAAGCTTCTCCATGATGGCATCAAAACAGCTGTACAGTGCTGTTGCAGAGGCGATGCAGAAAATGACTATGGTGACGTACACTGGAACATAAATGGAGTCAAAAGTCAAGAGGAAGGGCTCAGTGGGACACTGACTGGTTTACCCAGCTTGGCAGCCCACGTTACCGTACCCAGCCACTTACCGAGATACGCATAGAAGAAATACATGAGAACCAGTACCACACACATGAATGCCACGAATAAGATGACTTTCAGCGGGGAATAGAGAGGTAGATCGGCGCTGTCAGTCCTTCCTCTGGAATCTCCACCCATTGGGGCAGTATTCAACTTTTCCCTGAAAAGATCACAACATTCATGGTTCACAGAAAGACCTTATGCATGAAGACCACAACATTGAAGAGTCTCATTCCAACAGGCATCACCCAAGTCAGCATGTTGCCGTCTTAGACTATGGCCAAAGCTGACCGCTAGAATCCCCGACCGCCTATCCTCAGTGGCTGGTGGTTCAGCATTTCACCTCTCAACAGCTCCGCTCCAGAATCCTCCCATTCCCACAGTGAACATGCTGATGAACAGTATGGCCAAGATGCTGAAGTCAAATACAGGCGTTGGCGGGGCATACAGTCTCACAGACATATTGTCCCCAAAGGTCTGTAAGCAAACTGAGATTCAGCAGGTGCAAAGGTGGCGGATTCAAATGGCAAATACGTTACCCAAGTAGTTTCACTGAAATAAATACATTGTAGTATTCAATATTATTATTGTATAAAAACAAATATCTGAATTGCTTACTTACCCATTTGGGACAGCACTGCATGAGAAACATACGTTTATGCAGGGAAGATTACCTTGAACGCATCTTCCATGTCTCTATATCGCATGAGTGCCACAGGAATTTTGACTTGACCATATTCTGTGTCGTTGACAAAAGGAATCACCTGTAGCCCCCAAAAAAGGCATCTGGTCAGTGCTTGCTTGCAAACATGCTGCAAGGCCCTCCGTTAGTGGAATCTGGCTAATGCTGGTTACAGTCCGTCATAAGCGGCAGTTCAGGAACATTTTGTTACATTGAACTCAAAAATGTTGCTGGCAACACGACCAACATGCTAACTCATTTGAAATGACATCATCCCAGTGGGTATGACCTGAGGAAAGCAGAAACAGCCTCTGCAATCTAAAGGTGCTTTTGCCAGGAAATTCTGACTGCACGGAAAAATAATTATACGCTATAGGGGTGTTTATTGCTACAGACACACAACCAAACTCGGTAGTACGGAACATGGGATTTAGATGGGATTTAGTTCATTATTTTACATTGTTTGATTTTTAAATCTATTTTACAAATAAGCGCCCTATAGGTTTTGTTATTCAGCCGTTAACAGACACATTGCCTTTAATTTACAACTGTTCCTATCTGTCTGTGTTTGCAGCACTAATAATTTGAAAATAAATTCTGTTTACTACACTAAAAAGGCACCGAACGTTGAACCCAAAGCCGAGGTGTGTACCAAACCATGAATCTGTGCACAGTTACGCCCCTAATATATATTCCATAAATATTACTCAAAGGAGTACAGGTCCAGGTACCAAGGGTTTCTTGCTTGCAATGAGGATGGTGGTAGCTCCCAAGTCCTGAGCCACATGGGCCTTCTGGCTGAAAGTACAGCCGTCCCTCATGACCACCACCGCTTTCCCCTTCAGCTCATTGGGTTGTATACCAGAGCTATTGCACAGGAAGCTGGATGACAGGTTCACCAGTTGGTATTCAATCTGCAAGCATCACGAACACAAAGAGGGTTTCAGCAACCTGGCCTCAGCTCTGTCTGTGGTAGGGCTCTCCAACTCCAGCCCTGGAGAGCTACTGTCCAGTAGATTTTCTATGCTACCTGGCTTCTGATGAGTTACACCTGTTCTCAGGTAAATACGAGGAACAAGTGCGGCTAATCAGAAGCCAGGTAGGATAGAAAACCTACTGGATTGTAGTTCCCCAGAGAAAGGCCTGAGTTAGGGGAATTTCCAGCTATCAAGTGACAAGCAGGTGGTTAGCACTGAACCTGGCAGATGAAAAGATGAGGAACTGATATTTTCTTTCAGTGCTACAAAAATCAGGTCATGGCTAGTTAGTGTCATCCTTTATCTTCATACTTCTTTATTGTTGTGGCATTTTACTAATGGCCAGCAGCCGATATAGTGGGTAAGTACTAAACTTGTGTTTCAAGCATAGCAGGTTCATACTTACGGCGTCATTTAGAGACGCTGAAATATTAAAAAAGGAGGAATTGTAGACAAGGCAGTACTCTTTTTCCTGAGATCCACCAGAGACTTGTAAAATCCCCTCCTGACAGTTCACCTGAAACGTATAAATGTCACGCTTATAACTGACCACTAATGACAACGCCGACACTAATTACTGATGACTGTACACTAATCACAAAAAGCGTCGTGTTAGTACATAGAGCTTTCAAAAGAAACTTTTGTTAAAGGGGCAAAGTGACAGCCAGAAAAATAAGTTTACGTAAAATAAGTAAAAGCAGAAACAGACACATGACGATTCCCGGTTTTCTGGTGTCCTGCTGTATCGGAATTAAAGCCCCATGTTTACGGACTGGCTGTTTTATCGGGAACACCACGCAATGCCCGACAAACTTTAGGCAAACGAGTATCGACGACGTCTGAAGTATAAAAAAATACTTTAAACCTAAATCTGCTGGCGAAAGGACCTGCAGCCGACGGACTCACCTGTAAAAACGCGAAAAAAGCGCATATAAATATGGTCAGATTTCTTGCCATGTCTGTATCATGACCCGCACTGCCAGTTCCGTGATTGCGTCTCGCGCCGGCGAACACTGCCGAGCACTTTCGGTTTCGGCTCGTTCTCGTCCCCGCTATCTCGTCCCTTCTCACGTGAACGCGCCTCACTTCCTGTTCCGGCCCCGCTTCTTCAGTCACGGTCGTCGCTTCTCCTTCAGTTAGCTTCTTTCTAAACGAGCCTTTTTCTAAATGTCGGCCGTCTCTGACAGCCGTCGCTCTTGTCGTCTAGTGTGATCAGAACCGAAAGGCCCCGCCTTCGAAGTCGGAAACATTCGGTCATGTTTGTAATCACGAGTTTGCATGACAAATTTCTACGTAGGCCTACAGCTTTTAATGCGTTATTCACCCCCTCAGAAATTTTCAGTGATCGTGGAGATTTAGCGCAAGATTTTCATATTTACAGCAGATTTCCCGCAAAAAATGGCTAAATCAACAGACCGCATCGCAGTGAACGTTAGTGTCTGTTTTTGCTAGCCTGCGCTGCGGGAAAGATGAGCATAGCAAACATAGTGGAGGCAAACTGTTCTGCATGTTCGTCCCATGTCGTGGGTTTTCTTCTGAGTCCCGGTTTCCCCACAGAACAAAAGCATGCTGTAGGTGTACATGTGTGAGTGTGCCCTGCCATGGGTTGGCGCCGCATCCTGTACTGTCCCCTATCCCAGAATAGGACAAGCGGTTACAGAAATACATTGTTTGCATTCTGCAAAGATGATGTATTGTTTGTATTCTGTTGAGGCATTGTAAATATAGAATCAAATTTATGCCAATATTAAACCTACCAGTTAAAACTTAGACAATACAAAATTAACAGAAGCAAAGGAAAATGTCATCTCAAAAGTAAAATTAACTTTTTTTAATATATATATATATATATCATTTGTTTTCTCAGCTTTCTCACTGCCTAACGTTACACGTACTTACATAAAGCAAAATACAGTGAACGTTTTGGAGACTATGCATGTTTTGACTAACCATCGCAAATTTGGAGAAAAGCTGCTGCAAAATCAAACCATTAATAGCGAAATCCCTTATGGATTGGTTAATATATTAATAAATGGGCAGTTGCTCTCACTGTATGCGTGGCGTCCAGATCTGGGGATGTGATTGTGATCATTACTTGGTGCTTGTGTGGTTAGGCGATTTGACAGCCCCCACTTTATTGTAAACCTTTACTATAATGCTGTTTGGTTGTTAGAATCGACCTCAGACTACAATCTCTAATCTCTTGATATTACACAAGACGAAATAACCATTTTAACTCCATAAAACAGTACAGTGGCCTGTACTACGAAGCGGGGTTACTGGCTTATCGGGGTAACTTGTCAGATTTAAAGTACCACAGTCACAGACTTCATACTGGTTCACTTACATTTTGCCCAGACTACCATAAATCCGGCTAGTTACTCCGATAAGCCAGTAATCCCGCTTCGTAGTGCAGGCCCCAGGATAACCCTACTGGTAAATAATAAGCAGAATGCAATACAGCCTTCACAAACAGCAAAGACCAGGAAAACTACCAGACTACACAGTGAATTTTCTAGATCTTTATTATGAATAAAATATTCTGAAAAAAATTATTCCATTTGAGTATAAACAGTGGGTCGCAATCAAAAAAAAAAAAAGACGCGGATGTGGTCATCTATTACGTAACACATTTATCATCTGCAATCAATCGTATTATCACAGTGTGTTCATGTAAAACTTTTTAAACCTATACATCTACAAAAGCCTAATACAACTGGAGAAGCTCAAAGTAAATGACTCAGGAAAATAAATTTTTCCAATGTACTTTAAAAAAAAACCTGCAACAGCAAATAAATAACAGATAGGGGAAGGTGGAGAACTGCCAACACTCATCATCCTCCTGAACCCTGTACAGGATACCGGAAGCTTCCACACACATTCAGATCACTTAAAAATATATATTTTAAGTCTATTCCCCTTCTGATGATGCTATACAATCACACACGAACAGCAAATGAGGTCCTTCTTTACAGCGCAGATGTATTAATGGAATCATTTTACAGCTTAAAACGGACGTCAACTATTAATCCTACGTAGTTAACATAAAATTTTAATTTAAAAAGGCAATTATCCTAAGGTGGCAGCTGGAGCACACAGCTACAATGCTGATGGGTCTCGACACCGACAAATGGCTTCTCTTACTGAAAGGTATAAAAAAAATATATACATTTTAGCTTAAAAGAATGAGATTGCTATGAAAAAGATTGCATACATCCTATCTGACCAATAAACGTAATTTGCCTCATTGCTATTTTTGTCGGTCCTATTTGAAAAAAAATGTACTTGCATAAACACAGCTTAGGGATCTTAATTTCAAAAACAACAAACTCAAATTACATACAGAATGAAGTCCTTTCCTCGGTCACTGTGGGACAGAATCTGTATTTCCATAGCCCCCTTTTGATTTCATTTGGTTCTGTAGAGAATCGACCTTTAAAAAAAGAATCAAATCCTTAATTTCAGATGCAGAAAATGATATCAACTATAGCATATTAGAAACTATTTGGTGTATATAAATCAACATAAAAATGAAACATTGAATTTTTAGTGCATTTAATGCTCAATAATGAGCCTGGTACCAGTAAGCTTCAAACTGCATCCCAAAGTCACATGTATTACGTTAAATGTTGCTAATGAATCATTATACATTAATGTAGGTATTTATTCATACTTACTGCTGACAGCCCTAAGCCCATATCCCCAGAACCGACATGTGTGGTGTGGACAAAGTTTGTGGGCTCGCCAATCATGGACCGGTCTATCCGCCGTCGCCTCTTCTGTAAAATGATGGAATGAATGCATTTGGGAGGAGAGTACTGTGCAACAAGTGATGGTCAAAGAACAGTGGCAAATAAGCCGGCAGAAGTTAAATTAAAATGTTTAAACAGACAGGGAGGAATGCGGAGTATCATAAGGCGGCTCAAAGAGTAACAGGACCCTCCCAACAAACCCAAATGCACAGCCTCGAGCCTGTCTCCACCCTCCTCTCACCGGCTGCGGCTGCTCTGCGACGCAGCAGCTGAAGCAGACCCAGAACTCCGTCATGCCGACTCCGCTGCCCCCTAGGAAGGCTGCAGCAACTTCGCTCTGGGCGGGAAGAGCGATCTCGCGATGCCTGACTGGGTCAGCAATCGAGTGAGTCAAGCTACTGCGTCCTTTCTGACCTGGAACAGGAAGTCATGATGTGAGAAGCTTTCAGGTTCAGATCCCCAACTCAGGAATTTCTGTGCTGTTCCAAACACAAAAGCCAACAACCCAAGCAGAAGCTGAAGTCTGCTTCTCCTTTCGTAACAGCACACACGAGGGGGCGTGCTCAGCAAGGAAAGGAGAGCCTCAGAGCTGCACCTCTCAACTTTAGCTGCCTTCCTGCAACATCCTCAGTTTTCCTGAATAAATCCTTCCCACACACACACAAAAAAAAACATGACTGAGAGGACGTTCGAAAAATTTGCATGGAAAACTAAACATAAGTAAATCAGACTGATATTGTGGATTGTGTCATTCAACAGTTCCAGTCATCATGCTATGACTTAGCAATTCAGGACTGAAACCAGAATGTAAAAAGGCAGATTACAGACAAAGTAATTTGGAGTTCAGATCAGATCTGAAAAGTGTCTTACAAATGATCACTGGTATTGCATTATATTCAAACTCACAGTTTACAGTCCAGCTAGTTGCATCCCTAAAGTAGTAGTATTCTCGGACTTTCCTTCTTCAGTTGTCTGCTGACTGAGAGTAAAAGGACATTCTTGTTCTAATTTTCTAACTCAAGCTCCCCGATCAGACTGGTTACATCAGAGGTTCCCAAATTGCAGGGGGGGGGGGGGCGTGCCCATTGCAGGGGGGCACATCTGGATGGCTGAACCACTTTTGATTTTGCTGAGAAAAACTATGATTTTTCACTTACAAAAAAAGTCGATAATAAAATACCGATTAATAAATGATGCCCGAAAACTCAAATGTATTGACACTTCAACATATGAGAATGAGGCCAAACCATCAGGAAGCGACAAGTTTAAAAGGCATCCAATGAGCAGTAGCGTCTTTAGTCAGTGTCCATTGCAGTTGCCCATGATTGCAAAACTTTGCTGTAAAATGTTTAAAGCGAGTAAACCATGCATCCCACTGACAAGTAGAAACTATGCAGTTTTGTCTGTGCAATCTGTCTCGAAACTTTTGCCATTACGTCAGTAATATCTGGTTTTTTAAAGATCGTTTCAAACTTAATACCATGATATAGTGACAGATTAACAGATGTTTCCTTCAGAAATCTATAGAGAGGATTGATGGAGACCAATCTCTGTCTGTGTGTGCATGTATGTGGTGTGTGTGTTTGTGTTGGGAGGCATGAAAATTGTCTTCAGGTGGGCCTGGCAGAAAAAGTTTGGCAACCACTGGGTCACATTTCTTTTCTCAGGGCTAAAGCAGCAGGTTTCCTCAGTGGGTGCGACTCTGACCTTCTGACACTGATAGACCATCGGCGGATGCACAGCCACCCGCTCTTACCAAAGGCAGAAAGCAAATGCATCTCTCAAGAGAAAGAACTATTTATAGCGAAAATATTCCCTCTTGGAATGCATTCATTAAAAATAAGGCTCTCCCCTCCCTCCTCCGAGACGTGTGTGTATTTTCCAACATCTGTCAGCCTAATATTAACATGCACAGACTGTGCCAAGGATATAAAGACATTTACCTGTGGGCTGTGTACACAGCAGAGTGTGGGGCGTGGCTAACAGAACTGATGTACTTTAGGTGAGCTGTGACGCTAAAAGATAAAGATACATTTAAAACTTAAGTTTTGTTTACTGCCATTGAGATTTCACTCCTCACGTTCTTCAGAAAACAAAAACGTTTCCAACATTTTAGCAAGTTAGTACTCATTTTAGAGGTCAATACTCAAGACAGTACTCTTTTAAGATGTCAGTGTAGCCTGCCCAGTCGCCCCATCCCCCCAAAAATGCTTCTAGATACACACAATATATATTCATTCAGCTTTCAAAGGAAGTGAAACTTAGCGACATTTATTTCGCTGACCTAAACATAGAGAGGAAGAAGCCGTCCACAAATCGCTTTGGTCTTTCAGTCTGACGGGAATCTATATCTGGGCTATTTAGTGGTGAGCTCATACACGCGTGTTAAAATCCAAGCGCGGACAAGCATTTGCAATGAAAATCGACTGTGGGTGTGTGTGCATGTGTCTGTATGGGGGGGGGGTCTGTTCAGCCTCTCCACCAGGAGATGAGTAACATAAGGATGAAAATGATAACAGGTTCTGCTCTGAAGGCCTTTTGCAAATACGTCATCTTACACCACCAAAAAAAGTGGTAGGATCACTGTAACACATGGCCGGAATGAGCAGATGAAAAGAATAAAGGCCAAGAACTATCGGAATTTAAAGACGACATTTATAAAGGTTCTAGCGCTGCTTTGTGATGATACACAACATGTCTGAGGTCTCTCTGTGGTCAGTCTTGTTTCAGTAAGATGCTGCAAGCACACTTTGAGAACAGGAAGTGTAGGCCACAGATATTTAGCTTGCGCAATGCACCACCTTCAAACTACCTCTGCCAAAAATGGGAAATGCTCAGAGATACAGGCAGAACAGTTCTGCGTTCAGTTTGACGGCACCAAGATGATCGGTTTTATCTCCAAAGCCGTAATACGCTTAAAACTTGTGATGATTCAGGTTTAAAGTTATGATCGTAAAAAGCTCTGCAATTGTCCTACCAGATAAATAAACAGTAACAGCCAATTAAAACTTTTTAAATAACAAACAAAATGTACGATAAATGTACAACTCCAAGATTTCTAACCATATTAAATGGAAGCGCTATTTAATCTTCTGTAAAAGTCTAAGTGAAACATGATGTGTTTCTCCCCAGAATGGCTATCAGTGTATTTTATTCAACCGAGAGAGTGTAAAGTTACCTCTATTATAAAGACTCTTCCGTACCTATCATCCCACCAGCACAATCAACAGGTTGGATCAACAGGAAAAAGAAAAGCTTTAAAATCCAGTGAATAAATTTAAGTTAAATTTATATAATCTCCAGACCATTCATTTATTTTATGATTGTTACGTATATACGTATTATCCTGACATACAGATCTCAACGGGCAAAACGCTGAAGTTACATGAAACAGCACCGACATCCCAGTGTACCCAGGTTACACTGGCACTACTCACCATATCAGCACCTCGGGGTTGAACTGATGGCCCTAGTAGCAGATTAACATAACGTTTGGTACTAATATTTTTTAAAGCAAGGAAATCGTGCAACTACGTTTGTGAAAAACGAACAAAAAACATTATTAACCGCGATCGTACCAAGTAGAAATGATCAAAACGCACGTCTGTGTCTGCATCTAACAAGGGCGGTGCGTTTTTTTTTTTTTTTTGATAATGCAGATATTGCAGTTAATGTCTAACTGCAGTCTTCAATAACCTTGCTTTAGTGCAACTGCTTGTTCAATTAAATATTTTATTTCTATCATTTTCAATCACATCTGCATACAGCACGGGACTTTGAGAGTTTCCATGTAACAATAAAATGACTTGTAACGAATATGTAACTCTGAAGAATTCAACTTAAATCGGCACTTTGAAACGAGGAGGGACGCCGTCTGGCGCTAACGAGCTAGCCACCTGCTAAGACCCGGAATCCGACCGAAAACGGCTACGGTCCATCTTCAAGAACACGCCTGCATTTCACCGTAAAAAGATTATTAACATATACAGTGAAGTGACACGACGCAAAATGCACATGACATGCATATCAATCAACACACTTTTAAATATCTAAAAGCGCTCGATTCGGATGCCAGCCCGGTACCTACCTGCTAACTTCCCCGAAGCCGCGTCGGAAGCGCAGACGCTCCTCCCCCCGTCACTCAGTGACGAGCGCGGCTCGGTCGCTCCCCTCGGACCAGCGGCCGTCTGTGGTCCGCTACTGGGGATCGGAACTGGTTTGGAGACTTACTATGGGTCACGCCATTCACTTCAGCATCAGAACTTTTATCTCTGGGGAATGATTAAATTTAGAATAGCTGGAATTACATATATGAAGCAACATACAGCAACGGTAGATACACAAATTAGATACACAAATTAGATATACACGGTAGATATAGAAGAACGTTTACTGTGAATTGTTCATGCAAATATCAAATTTACCAGAAAGTTCCCCACCCCATGGTCTGTAGCAATAAAATAGATTGTGAAATGTATTATTAACATAGTGTTCCGCAGGGACGTGCGGGGGACGGGGTGCCTGAGCACCTCCTCTTTTTGTCCGAATAATTGAAAGTGCCTCCCTTTTTTAGACAGGCCTACTGGTAAATTTTTTACCGAGAGGGATCCTCGAAAAGTCCCCGCTCGGCCTGGGTGTTCTGTAAAACTGCCGCGACCCTGACCACGACGAAACGAAACAAAAATGGATGGAAGTTCTCCTGAATAATATTTGTTCTTACATTTATATTCCGTGAATGAATAATTCCCATTTTCAGATTCGTCTACATATACTTATTTACCTAGGCAAATACCCCAGACTAACTCTAATATCTTCTGAGAAACATGTTCAGATTCCCAACTTAATAATTGGTTGATTGGTTGGTAGTAACTGTTGGGTGCGCTGTCCACTAGGTGGAAGTATTTCACTCTGATCAAAACTTATGGACCTTGCGGTTCAGTATCGTACAACACCAAGAATTTGATGTATCTCCTCTCTAAATTACAGATCATAGTCTGGCCCTCAGAAAACAATTTTTGCAGTGTGGCAGGGAGCATTATCCTGCTGAAAGAGACCACTGCCAGTAGAGAATACCGTTGCCCTGAAGGGGTGTACTTGGCCTGCGACAATGTTTAGGTAGATGGTACGTGTCAAACCAACATCCACATGAATGCCAGGACCCAAGGTTTCCCAGAAGAACATTGTTCAGAGCATCACACTGCCTCCGCCGACTTGCCTTCTTCCCATAGTGCAGCCTGGTGCTGTCTCTTCCCAAAGTCAGCTATGTACGCACACCTGGACATCCACACGATGTAACAGAAAACCAGGCCACCTTCTTCCTTTGCTCCGTGGTCCAGTTCTGATACTCACTTGCCCATTGTAGACACTTTCAGCAGTGGACAGGGGTCAGCATGGGCACTCGGACCCAGGGGCATCAGAAGCATTATGAATGTGGGGGGGGGGATACACTGGCATAAAACTAATATCCAAATGAATAAGTAAGAAATGTGAGGGGGACACGTCCCCCTTAGATTTAATGGTGGTGACGCCCATTCTTTGACCAGTCAGTGGCTATGCAGCCCCATACACAGCAAGCTGGGATGCATGGTGTTTTCACATTCTTATCATGTAGTTCTTCTGTGGTATCGGAGCAGATGGACTATCCTTCACTCCCCACACAAATAAATGAGCCTTGGGCACCTACGACCCCATCGCTGGGTCACTGGTTGATCTTCCTTGGACCATTTTTGTTAGGTACTGACCACTGCATACTGAGAACACCCCACAAGACCTGTTTTGGAGGTGCTCTGACCCAGTCGACAAGCCATCACAATTTGGCCCTTGTCAAAGTCACTCAGATCCATACACTTGCCCATTTTTCCTGCTTCCAACTCGTCCACTTCAAGAACTGACTGTTCACTTGTATAATATATTTTGGCACCCCTGACAGTCGGTATGTGTAAGTTACTCAATTCACCTGTGAGTAGTTTTAATGTTACGACTGATCAGTGTATACCTATTGTAAAAAAGGAATATAAATTTATTACAATACATTTTATACATTTAACAGAGACCTTAATGTCTGGACCGCGTATTGTTGCTCTCTATGCCTGACATTTAATCCCATACAAAGTGTTTTGCAAGTTGTCTGTAAAAACGTGAGTCCAATACGGTAACGATTAAAGCAGATCATTATACATATATTGATAGTTGAACTACAGTTACTTTGTTTAGCATTACTTTATTTTCTGCAGAAGGTCCTTAAATTAAATGCACACTGACTGTACGTCTACAGCAAAGTTTCTACAGCACTGTCTTGATCTAAATCTCATTCTCAGCGAAGACGAGTAGCTGTTGGGCAGAGTCCAGGGGCACTGAGTTTGACAGAATGGATGAGAATGAGGCCCGTTTTGTGATTGGCCACATCCCTGAAATCCCGCCCCGTTGATAGTGTCTCCAGCCAATCAGAAGATAGGTGTAGCGCAGAGAGAGCGTGTGGGCGGCGTGCGCGTTCTCTTTTGGAGGACGACGGCGGCAGGCGGATATCGTCCCAATTCGCAAGAAGCGGCGCCATGGAGGAATCGAGTAGTTGACGTTTCTTTTAACCTTCTCTTCTTTGTTTATTTACGTCTGATCATCGCGCTTTTGGCGGGTTTTCGCCTCTCTGGGTTTATCGACGTATTCGGGTTTTTCCGGCCGTGAACATGAAGTACATTGTGGGAATCGGAGGGTAAGTATCCGGAGGAAGCAGCACGTGGTGCTAACCGAAAATATCCATCACTTTCCATAAGCTAAGAAACTGCTTTATACGGAGCTGATTGAGCTCAAAAGTTCGAAATTAATTATTTTCGGTATGCATATGGTTTTGTCTGCAGCTGTATAAATGTGTATTGCACGTTAAATAGGAGTCCAAAAAAGGTCCTGGCGGACTAAAGATAGCTGCCGGTCTAACTTTAGGTTGGTGCTGTTTTTTTGGTTGGGCTCAATCATTATGGCTAAATACAGTAATGAGGGTTAGATTAGTTTCTGTTGGACACCAGGCGTCGATCAGGAATCTGGTATTTGGTGGTTTATGCCTGCGATGGTGGGCCCGCTTGTTTCCCGTCCTGTCTTTGTGCTTACGGCCGCTTTCATGTTTCACGCGGCAGCGCCCGTACGTTTGCCCTCATGCTGATTCGCTGTTCCTCCTTCTCAGGGTGACCAACGGCGGCAAAACGACTTTAACGAACAGGTTGATCAAGAATTTGCCGAACTGCTGCGTGGTGCACCAGGATGACTTCTTCAAGGTGAGCTGAGCTTTGATTGTTCTCGCACCGTGTGGTAGGACTCGCTAGTCCCCCCTCCCTAGGAAGCGTTACTAAATTATTCCCTTAACCGGCTAATCGCGGTTAAGGGAATAATAGAGGAAACAGGAGAACCGTACGATCTAAGTGATCACTCGGATCTTAGAAATTTACGCACAATGCACGTGCGCTTCGGCACGTGTGTGCTTCGGCCGACAGGCTGCCTGCGTGCCTCGAGCGCGTCCGGTACGCGGTGGTTTCGTCTAAACGGAAGAATAAGGAGCTCAACTGGTTCAGCTGCAGCTTGGCCAAAAACTACCCAATGGCACGTAATGTGTGCTGTACACAAGTGTCTCATGCGTGTATGTTTCAGCCCCAAGATCAGATTGAAGTTGGCGAGGATGGCTTTAAGCAGTATGATGGTAAGCAGGGATCTTCTTAAAAGGTCTTTGTGTTGTGACATGCTGTGCATGCCTGATGGAAGGATGCACATCTTCCCTTTATTCATCTCCAACCTTTTTCTGTCTTCTTCCCCTCTCCCTGCCTCTGTGTCCCGTCTTCCCGATGCTTATAGTCATTACTGCTTTGGACATGGAAGCCATGATGAGCACCATCGACGCTTGGAAGGAAAACCCAGTAAAGTTTGAGAGATCGCACGGCGTCAACAACACCCTGGATGCGGAGATGGTCTTGGAGTCGGAACACGGAGAGGATGATGTTCATATCCTCATCGTGGAAGGCTTTCTGCTTTACACCTACAGGTAAACTGCCGTGTCACTGAAGTTCACGTTGCCGGGTTCAGGAGCTTTGTTTTTCGACGGTCCCTACACACGTAAACGCTTGGCAGGCCACATCCACAGACCTTCCTGGCATTCCAGTTCTGCATATTTCCTTTGGTGTCCAGAGGGACCGATGTTCTTCTTCCAGAAATGGGAACTTTGGGCCAAACACAAGTAGTTTCTAGTACTGTCAGGAAATTTCAGATGTGGGGAAGTGCAAAGTGTCCCCACTGCCATAGCCGTTGTTACGTTTGCCAGATTAAATTCCACTAAGCAACTGAATCTAGGTGCTGTGCTTAAGCCACAGGAACATTTGCATTACAAAGCGCTCGAGTCTGCAGAGGATTTACTCACAAATTCCTGTGATTCTGCCCTGCAGACCTTTGATCGACGTATTTGACCAGCGTTACTTCATTTCTATACCATATGAAGAATGCAAGAAGAGGAGGTGGTGAGTTCCTGTTTGGGGCAGCAGCTGTGTTTGGGGTCAAATGGCCTTTGGGCTTAAACTGAACAGTCCGTCAGCTATTCCGTTAACTTCAAGCACATGTTGGGTTTCTAAAACCGAAGCCAAAACATCGTCCTCTGTTGCATCCTGCAGCTCAAGGAACTACACTGTTCCAGATCCACCGGGTCTGTTTGACAGACACGTCTGGCCCATGTACATTAAACACCACGAGATCATGGAGGAGACCGGAGTTGATGTTGGTAGGTGTTTTGCCATGTCCCACGCGCAGATCTCTTCTCCATACGCCACTTTGGGGCTCTGACTGGAACGTCCTCGTCATTTTTCAGAGCGACTGGACGGGACGTGGACAAAGGAGCAGCTTTATTATGCTGTCTATGAAGACATTCTGAACAACATCCAGAAGCTGCTGTAGTGAAGGTGGGTGGGATTGGGCTTCCAGAGAGATGCACAGGTCTGTTTATAGCAGGGCTCCCCAGTTTCCGGTTCTGTAGGGCCGGTCTGCTACACAGCTTGCAGATTTCCCTGGTCAAACACGCCTACTAAACCTGGTAATTGGCCGATTTAGGTGAGAGGTGTGTGTGAGCAGGGAAACTTGCAAACTATGTCACAGATTAGTCCTCAAGGACTGGAATTGGGGGGGGCCCTGGTCCTAATGGACTGCAGCTACTCCCAGACTCTGACCACTGAGTTGGCTAAACTGATGTTAAGTGACCAGTTCGCTGTTAAGCTGAACTAGTATAGACTGGTTCACCAGGACCGGTAGATTCTAACCTTTCCCCCTTCACATGTAGTGTGGTGTTACACCTTCCAAATTCTTAGAAAGTAGTATCACAGGGAAAACTTGAGTAGTGAATGCTTGAGCAGGTTTGTCAACTTTCTCACTTTCTTCCTCCCAGGATTGTTCACAGAGCACAGAGCTTTGCCCTGATGACACCTGAAGCGCTGCCCAGTTCAGCATGGATTTTAATCATTAATATTTATTGCTGCATTTTCAGTCTGTGCTCTAGAGTGAAGATTGTTATGGCTTGATGCACATGTCAATAAAAGGTGCTCCCCATGTTTACCGTTGTGTGTCTGTCATTCCTGAATAACTACTTGTATGAACCTGTAGTTAAGATGTGAGGTCATCTGTTCTGGTGGCATTTTTCCAGGAAGCATCCTTCGGTCTCATCATGGCCCGTCCCTGTAGGGGCTCGTGTCTGGTGACTTTGCGTTTGTTCTATTAGAGTTTCATAGTGAGTGAGAGTCAGAGCCAGTGCCTTATCAGGCAACGCTTGGCACAAGGCGATAGTGAGCGTGTCCTCGAGACGCTGGTATGTACCTCACAGCTTTTGCTGCAGATAAAGGCGTAAAATTCTTTTAACTGGAAGCGTGGTGTGACTTACATAATCTGTTTGCAGAATTTGGGTCATTTTTTTGCCACGCCCACTTCTTAAGTTCACAGAAGGTACTGACCTCAGATGACTGATATCCCTGAGAGAACTGAAGAGAAGCAGATGTTCTGTAATAAGCTTTTTTTTAATATGGGTAAGTTGGCTTTATTCCATGAAGTAAGATCAGGGCTTTAGTTATGAAGAAGCAAAGTCTTGTTCCACATGCTGGTTCTACGTTCTACTTCATGCCCAGGTGCATGATCTTCCTGTACGGTCCTGGTCCACCCCACAGGCCCCTGAAAAGGTACAAGCGTTAGAAAAGAGCCCCATTAACAGCCACAGGGCTGATTTTGAAAAATAATTGCACATGTATACAGTAAATAATCATTCGTTGACTTGCATCCTATCAAGTCCAACGGTTCTTGTATCCCTTTATAGCAAAAACAAAAGTCATCAAGAGACGTCCGAAGCAAATGTAGTGGATAGTTAGTGGACGTACTTTCCAAGTGCGGAGCGGCGAGTTCCCAAAACGAACTTAATTTGATGAAGTATTGATTAACCGATGCTAGTGGAGGAGTCGCCAAACACATGGATAGTTGTTGCAGATGATATGGGTGACCTTCAGTTAGGGTTTGAAATTAAGCTAACTTTGTCATAAAATCATACTTTTGAACCGACACGAAGATTTAAATTTTAAACAATTTTCTTTAGCAGCCTAAGACTTTCATAGAACTGTATATATAAATATGTGATAACTACATTGCTATGTATTACTCCACCCACACAGCTGAACATTTTACTATGTGCTTCCCAATGCACTTTACTCAAGGCAGAGCAGCAGGCCCCTCCTGGGGATGTGACCCTGTGCTTCAGTGGTTTTCCACGGCCAGTGTTCTTACAGGTTTCTTTTTTTAATTTAATTTTTATATTCAGTTTTTCAGTGTGGTTTTATTAGTCTTCTGTGTAGTTTCTTGGTAAGTTTTAATAATTTAATTTCCAGGGAGAGACTAAAAGTTGGAGAGCTGTTTTATGTTCATAACTTTTAGAGAATCTCACATGAATACAGTGTACATTATGTCCTAATGTCCTCAAAATGAGAGAAACATCCAGACATCAGGCCTGCCAACTCAGCTAAACTAAATTGTTTCAGCTAGATTTTTTTAGCCAACTAAAAAAAAAAATGGAACACTTGTGCTTTTTCTGCCAGTAACCAACGGGGCGGTAGCTAGGAGTCAACTAGCTACCACGATACGTCGCCCTCTAAGGTTCGAGTGTATTACAGAAAATGGCGCCATCTACCGGTGGTATGTTAAATTACATTTCCTCAAATGACTTCCATCAAGGAGGAACGATAAACAAGTCATTACTTTAGCCAAATAGTGTTTAAAAACAACAACGGAAAGTATTTGACATTTGTTTCTATTTTATTGCAGTTCGTTTCTAAATACCAAGGGTGCCCCGGTTATAGTTACAGTTTTTTTTCTTTTCATGTCCTATTTTATTTATTTACGAAAAAAAAAATGTCTTCTTATACATTTAGTTTTCATCAACAGTTATCGTACTGCTTCCCACTTACTTGAGGAGGCCTTGCCAGTAGAGGTGAGGCATCAGGTCGGCCTTCATGTGATACATGACTCTGCTCTCCTTGCCCTGGTCAATAGGGAAGGTCTCTAGGGGCTGTCCGCTATAGTCAAACTCGGCCAGGATAACTGTGTTGTAGCTCGTGACCAGCGGGCAGGACGTGTAACCATCATACTGCAGGGGGTGGCAGGCAAAGCAGCGGGTTATCACCAGTTAAATAATCCTGCACAACTATTTCGACTTTTCAGCATCATTGGAAATGAATTTAACAGCAGTTGTTCTACTCTGGAAGCTCCATACAGGCAATCTGATTGGTTATCTGCCTCAAACCCACCCCACCCCCTGCTTACCTTCTTATCTGGGAGGACACCCCTCATCACTCTGGAGATGGTTCTGTCCAGAACAGCAGACTGAGCAGCTGTGAAAGAAACACATTCATGTAACAATTCTAACCTAACACCCCTATGAAAACCAGACACATTTATTAGGGGTTATTCTGCTCTAATTATTCAGTAATTATATTTGATCAGCATATAATCAACCAAAATATATATATATATTTTGTTTTTCAATTGTTGTAAATGTTAGGGCTCAAAATGGGCAAGAACCAAGCACTTTTTTTTCTCAAAAAGTCACGTATAGCACAAGGTGCAATAAACGCAATATGTACAAAGATCCCCAAAGCTGGGAATTGTTCCGAGAAAAATGTTTTTACTCCAACGGCAGGTTGGGGGTGCTCTTATCCTTTGCGGGACTCTGAATGCATCTGCAGCATACAAAGTAGGTCCAGCCTTTCAGAGAACTCTGCAGGCCTATCATGTGTTTGCTTGCTGCACAGAAATTCTGGTTAAAGCAACGGTGAAGATACATGGAGACCATAAACTTTATTTCTGTGTTGAGGATGTGGAAGGCAGTAGACGATCAGCACTGGACAGGCATTAAGATAAGCTGCTAATCTAACGTCCAGCTCTGCAGTCCTTATTTGATGACAGAAAAAGGCGCCCCCATCCCCCCCCACCACCACCACCGCCGCCGCCGCCGCACGACCCGGCTCACCAACAGCTGCAGCTGTCTTTGATGTGGGAGCATTGGTGCAGTCGCCGATCCCAAACACGTTGGGGTACCTCTTGTGCTGAAGCACATCTTTGTCTACGTCCAGCCAGCCAGCCTGGTCTGCCAGTGGGTTGCCCTTTAAGACCTCAGGGGGTCCCATCGGGGGGGTCACATGGAGCATTTCGTACTGTGGGGGGCAGACACGGAAATCGTGCTGAGGTGCTGTCACTCTGGCACTCCAGGGTCAGGTTCTCAAGCTCCCATAAAGGTCTTCTGCCAGTATGACGTTGTCTCCAGAATGTGTGTTTCATGCACAATGCACCCCACCCTGGCCGACCTGGAAACTCCTGCTTGCTACGCAATACTTCGTGTTATGACAGCCATTGGATGCCTTTGCCGCAGGTGACTGTTTTTGTCATCTTTCAACCTCCAGTCTTGCTGGCATTTCACAACTACTGAAGGCTTATTTTGGCTATACATGTGTACATAATTGCTATTAATGTTGTAATTGTAACTGGTTGTGTTTGCCTTCCTGTGTGGTAAAAAAGGGCAAAAAAACATGAACAACCATCTTTTATATCAGCATCCATTCACCCATCTTCTATGGCGTACCCTGATCAGGATGAGGAGGTCCTACCCCAAGCAGCAGAGGGCATGGGGCTGGGGGGCACCCTGGATGGGATGCCAGTTTATCACGGGACACGTACACAATCATACACTACGAGCACGAATCGGTCTAATTTTTTGGACTGTAGGAGAAAACCAGAGTGCCCAGAGGAAATTCCCATAACACGGGAAGAACCCAGGGAGAACATGGGGAGAACACAGGGAAAACACAGGGAGAACCCAGGGAGAACATGGGGAGAACACAGGGAAAACAGGGAGAACCCAGGGAGAACATGGGGAGAACACAGGGAAAACACAGGGAGAACCCAGGGAGAACATGGGGAGAACCCTGGGAGAAGACATGGAGACTATGTAAAGACACACACCCAGAGCAAAGGCAGGATTTATATCCCCAGCCTCATACCTGTGATACAATAGTGCAGAGGTGGCCAATCTTACCCAGAAAGGGTCGATGTGTGTGCGGGTTTTCGCTGCAACTCCCTAATCAGATTGCTAATTAGAGGACTGATTGGTTGAAGAGTCCTTAAATCAGGGTTTGAACAGCTGACCTAAAGGTTACCCCAAAAACCTGCACACACACAGCGGCCCTTTGCGGATGAGATCGTCCAACCCTGCAATAGTGTTACTCCCTGCCTCCCCTGTATGTAATTTTGCAAGTAGACTTTGCAGTGTCATCCATAACCAAAGTAATGTGGCTCTAACAGAATTGAATTTCCTACCAAGTGACCCCTTAACACAGAACATCCTGGTTCCCGCAGTGTTGCCCACAAGGTTTATAGGCCTATAGGTAACCCTGTGTGCAAGTAGAGCACACTGGGGATAAGTGGCACTATTTCACTGACATCAGACAGAACAGGAAAGCTATAAAGTGACTTTAAATGTGCCTATGTCATATAAGTGATTAGATGGATGGATGGATGGATGGATGGATGAATTTGGCACATGAAAGAAATAAAATTGCATCATATAGCCCATATACCAGGGCTGCTTCTTTTGCCAGTCCGGCCCTAAACCAAAGTGATTATGAACAAAGACTGATGAAAACAGGGAACATGTACTGCATTTGTTACACACAATTACCTTCCTCTTCCAACATAACAGAGATTCATTGCTGAGACAGGAAGCCTCACCCTAGTGACCTGTGACTTCTTTACATGTCACAGATATTTGTTGGTCAATGCTGTGGTGGAGGATGTGTTTGGCTCCTAAGCTGGTTTTAAACAAACCACAGTAAGTGCACTGAGAACTTCCACTGACCTCATAAACCACTGTCTCCCCTGGGCTGTCAAGCTTTTCGAATACAGCCTCCCGTCTGTCAGCTCTGACTTCAACAAGGTTGTGTCTGAGGTTGACCTGGAGGTCACGGTTCTTGACGACCTCCCACAAACAGTCCGCGTACTTTTTAACCCCAAACAACACGGGCAGGGAGGTACTGTAGATGATGTTAGCCTTGGACCGTTTCCCAGTCTAGAGGGCAAGTGACAGAGAGAGGAAGAGGCACAGTGTTTATCAAAGAGAAGATTATTTAGCTTTGTACATAATTGCATCCTATGTGCAAGACTTGCCCAGTGCATCTGACAATAGCTGTTTCATAGTATCTACATTTATAAAACAAATATAACTGTTACCAAGGCAACTTATGTATTCGCCTGCCTGTTTCCAATAGTTTATAGCATTTACAAAATTGATCAGTGGTTCAGCTCCTGAACAGCTGCACCAGATCTATTCTGTGTGCTTAAAATCCTGTTGAAATGGCAGAGTTTCACTGTCTGAAGCTGATGGATCTTATACAGCAGATGGGACCTTTCGCAGGTAGGCGTCCGACAGGTACATGATCTTCTGCGGTGCCCCGGCACACTTCACGGGCGTGTTGGGGAAGGAGAACACGGCATTGCCCTCTTTGAAGTTCTGCAGAGCATCCCATGTCTTATTCACTGTCTGCAAGGAGTAGTTAGACCCAATGCCTGGGTATTTGAAAGCTTCCGGAAGACCTTTGATCTGTTAAAAACAGAGTTAGCATACATTAGTCATTTAAAAACTCCGTCAAACTGTCCGACTTTCCATCACACTGTCCATTAAACACACAAAAATCGGAAAGTAAACCCAATAAGTGTAAATGTATGATAAAATGAAGTGACCTGAGACTGAAACCAAAGCTACCAACATTCCTCAGATTCAACCACCACTTCAATGACGTTTATCTAACCTAATTAACAAAAAACAATCAAAAATCATAAACTCTAGAAGACAATGAACTGGAAATGGGATCCAGCCTCTTACAAATTGCTGAACATGGAACCATCAGTGAAACCAGCTGCAGGTTACGAACAGGTTAGTGGCAGTCATCATAAACAGGTTAGTGCCGGTCATCATAAACAGGTTAGTACTGGTACCTTTTCATAGTGAAGTTGAAGTCCTAGGGCCACGATCAGGTACTGGTAGGATATCTGTCATGGAAAGAGGACAAGGGGGCACAACTTAATAATTTAAATACAAAGGTCTCTATTGTTTATTAGGGGGCATGAATGTTGCCTAATTAAATATTGGGGGCACAGCCCTCATTTCCTCGCATGCACCATGCCACGCTGTCTATACACCATCTATACACGTCAGACCGCATTTATTATCACTTTAATTAAAGAAGGATCGATCTTCTGAAAGACGCCGTACCTGCTTCCCGTCGCCAGTGCGAACCGTGTTCCTGTCGGGGTCAATTTCCTGCACTGAGGATTTGATCCACGTCACCCCCGACGGCATCACGCTGGCAGTGGGTCGCCCTGAGATCTGGACCTTCTTAGCTCCAGCACCGACTAGCGTCCACAGAGGCTGGTAATAGTGCATCTATTGGACCAGGAAAAACTATCTTTGCATGGATCACATAACAAACAACAGCTTATTTGTATCTATTTGAATAGTAACATAATACTTCGTACACCTGGAATTTATTTAATACTTATCTTCACACTTCAGCACCTCACGCTGTTACATTCACTTTCTACTCATATACCTAAGCAAGTGGCATCTGCAAATCACTCATGGTGCGCGAGGATGGGGGCTCCTTGGTGGGGAAATCCCCTGCCCTCCCCCCTGACATGTAAGCCTGCACTGGATAGTGGCTGGCAGATGGATGGATCCCATTTTAAACTGCACCAGCTTTTCCTTTGCCTTTCCCCAGATATGCGCTGATAGCAATCTAAGCCCCTCCTTACTCTGCCATTTTTATGGAAGCAGGAAGCAGCAGTTAATTTGGAAATCTCTACAATTGTTTAGTATTGCTCAATCTCAGAAGAAAAAACATCTTCACAGGTATGTGTTAAAGATGAACGATATTAAAATGCGCAAAGTCATTCCAACCAAGCAAAATCATTCAGGCGCTCAGACTGACTATAGCGGGGTTGCCACCCATCCCTTAGGCCTATAACACGGGATCGTCCTGTATTGGGAAATAAACTCATGCGTCACGTAGCATTTAGTTTCGAACTATTGAAAAGATCAGGATCAAGTCAAGTTTACCTGGGGCTTAACTTTTTTTTAAAGTAAGACTGCCATCGGGGGTAAAATATTCGGGGCTATATCCCCTATAGATTGGACCTAACGACGCTCATGGTCCTGTATAATACCATATTATACGGAACGATACTGTATTAAAAGGGACGATCGAGTATTACAGGGGACTGGTGTCAACCCTAGACGAAACGTCAGTACAGTCATCTGGTCCACCAGCGCATTTGGAAGATGCGTATAAGTCAAAGTCATCTTGCCTCACTGGGCTCCACAACGGCCACATTCTCAGCCCCGACCTTCCTCTTCATGCGAGAACTCATCGTGATCCCTCCACTCCCTCCTCCAAGCACCAGAACCTTGTACTGCTCCTTGGAGAGCAGACGGCTGCTGGCATGGAGCTGGCAAACACCGGGGACTAGCGGTCTGGTCCGGCGTGCCCACATGCACGCAGAACGCTGCCAGCTCAGTGCAGGAGCAGCCATCGCGCAAACCCGCCTGTTAAAAGAGGCATGAATGACCGGATCGTATGAGGAAAGATAAATCCATACGTGGTAAATATTTTGTTACCGGTTATGACACTTTCATGTTAAATCAAGGACACATGCAATGTGTTGTAATGTTCATAACTATACATTTATCAAGTAGTAGGTGACATACCACCAGCAGAAGTTGAAAGCAAATGACATGTGACAACATGCAAGGTAACATCTACTTAGTTACAGCCAGTGCGTTTAGTGCAAAGAAAAAGTCAAGACGAGTACTAGATCCCACAAAGAAAAAGGCGCATACGAGGTACAAAGGCTTTACCGTTATTACAGACTTCAAGATCAAGATGTGCAGCCAAATGATGGCTACAGAAGCAGCAGATATGCGATGGCTTCCTGGAGAGAGCAACGAATGCGGAGGTTGGAGGTTTCGGATCTGCGTAGCCAAATGCCCTTCCCGAATTGTGACACCTCCCAGAAACATCGACACCATTACCGCTGCACCCTGTCGTCGACAAAGGTCATTATAAAGTTGATGCAAGCAACAGGTTTACGCTGGGGCAACGATAGACATTTATAATATATATTTTAGTGTACTAATTTGCTGGCAAAACAAATAATCTGCTAGTGCTTAAAACGTCTTAAAATTACTTCCCCTTGTTCAAAGTTCGTTGCGCGAATTGACAACCCAGGAAGCCGTTTCCATCACAACTTTAGTAGGTCACAATTACTGCGTATAAAACAGAATGCGATTTTAGGACAGTGTAATCACTTAACATTTGAAAATGAACATTTTAATGTTAGTGTTTGTATAATATCTTTCATGCAATATTACGCAACTGTCGTGACAACAACTGGCCACAAGATGTCAGTCTCAGCTGCGATAGTTGTATGTGTTTGTTTTTGATCGGTGAAACGGCGTGGTGTGTAATGTATGTTTCTTTAGGTCTCCTTCCTTTTGGTAGCCGTTGCAGTTTCCTGAATTTGATACTTAATTTCAAACAATGAAAATTGTATTCTTGGTTTTGAGTTCGAACTCTTTGCTAAACAGTCAGGAATAATGAACGTCAAATAAAAAAACGATTTCTCGCATTTTAAAAGTCACTGTAAAGCTATCAATTCCGATTTCATGTCAGTGAAATTACACCACCTATCCCCCAATGTGCTTTACTTGAACACAGAATTAGCACTTTGTGGGCAATCTTACAAGAACCAGGGTATGTGATGAAAAGAAGCCATTTGATAGGAAGTTAAACTCCCCTGGAGCTGCATTAGTGCCTTAAGTTAAGAATGACACTGTGAAATCAACCAGCAAAATTACATAAAGCGTATTGAATACTGGGGAGGCAGGGGATAGGATCGTTACTTCACACACTCTTGTATTTTGTTTGGTTACTTATGGTTATAGTTAGGGGTTAAAGTTGTCATAGTTAGCGTTAGCATTTTTCCCCTTGAAATGAATGAGTGGTCCCCACAAAGATATGATTATGGGGTGCATGTGTATATGTGTGTGCCCAGCTTTGTTCCCTATGGTAGCTGGAATGAATTCCATGCCACTCCCCACCCCGAATCATCAGTTAAAAGACAGATGGACAACTTCCAAAAGTGTTTATCATGACAGTTTTCTATCTAAAGCAAAATCATATTTTCCTCATATGATATACATAGGTTATATATATATACACACACACACACACACACACATTTGTCAAGGAAGGTAAAGGAACACGCACTGTGGCAGTCTAACCAAGGACCACAAGCAGGAACATGGTGTTAGAGACGCAGCGCAGGGTTAATTACATTTTAATGGACTTATTTAACATATGCTTTTAAACGATGCAACATACTACCGAGAATGCAGGGTCAGCCGGTTCCCGGAACATACACGGGGGGACTGGCTCAGGTGCCCAGTGGTGGCATCACTGCCATTCATGGGATTTCAACTGGCAACTTCCCAATCATGGGCGTAGCATCCTAACCCACTGAGACACCATGACAGTCCGAGAGAAGTACCGGCACATTCCCCAAGACAGCTACTGGTCAAAGTAATTCTCAGTTTCCATTAAACTTACTGTTGGCAGGCAAATTAAATTTGGTCTGTCAGGCTTCTATTTTAAAAGCTTGCTTGCAGGTCGTCATAGATACTAAAGCACCAGTAGCATTCTCCCCCCCCCCCCCCAAATTAGTTTTATCTTGAATCATCCTTTTCGGAAGGCTTGGGAGCTTCACTTCTGCCGAAATCTTTGAGGGACGTAGCGAAAGATGCTTTCGTCGCCACAGGGTGATTTAAGTTCGTTTGGCTGGTTTAGCGGTTAGCTGCCGCTCTCTTTCCAGCTCCTTCTCGTGTTGCTGCTCCTTCTCCAGGGCTTCTCTCTGTTTCTGCTGTTGGAGCTTCAATGCCCTCTTCTGCAAGTGTTACAAGACAAACACTGCAGCTGCTGCCAACGCTGACGTTCAAGGACAACAGCAGCAGCAAAACCGCCTTACCTTCAACTTCGTCGTTCTTTCATGAAGCACCAACATTTCCTTTCGTATGTTGACCAATTTATTATGATATATCTTGGCCTCTGTAAACTGAAACAGCAGATATGTCAGCACTGAGAACTAGATCATTCGCAGAATCTCACGCAACTGGACATGTCGTACGTCTAAACCTACCAGCGAATTTATGTCAAGCAGTGTATTACAATCTTTGAATTTCGCGATTTCTTGTTCCACGGTTTCAAGCAGTATCACTTGATTTTGTCTAGGGAGGACAACAGTGGTTCATAAACATTTATAAAAATGGCATCTATAAAATGCAATTTATAAACAAACGTATACACACACTCACGTTAACTCCTGGAGTGTTTGCTTTGAATGCTGTAGGTCGGGTAGATAATGGGAAATCAATCCATCTGCAAGTTTCTGGATGGTCGCGTTGTCCACGAGCGTCAGATCCTCCGGGACGCTCGATTCGGGGGGCACAGCGCGCGAGTCTGCGGGCGAGTCATTAACACGACTGCAAGGTTTTATTTATTTTTGTATACGCGTGCAAACAGACTAACGCACACACAACGCATTAACCCGTTATATAACGCTAATATAACTTCCACGTAATAAGCATTAGCAATCGCACCTGTAGAGGAGGGTCTGTCCGGAGGGCTACTTTGCGGGAGCCGCAGCTCATTTTCTTCCGACTCCATTGCATTAGCATTAGGAGTCACAGGACCTTCAGAGTTCTGAGAAAGCATGAAGTGACAGTAAAAATTCTAAAGCTAAAATTAACCAATCTATGCGATGCGACCAGTTGTACAGTCTATCTATATATTTACACCTCTTTTACAACATTTAACGAAATCTATATAATATTATATTAATCAAGCTGGCAAATAGCATATAATCATGTATACAAGCAATTATAATTCCCCCAAACCACCTCTCTCCGGGTTTCTAGGGCAACGTCTAAATCGACGAGTTAGATTCTGTTTAATAAAAGCACACAAAGCTGTAAAAACATTTTTAAAAAGGATGAAATGATGCAGACAAACCCGTGAGTCGAGCCCTTCCACCCAGGAAGCAGAAGTGGGTCATGTGACTGAGCGCAGCCCGCTGCGAGGCGCTTTGCGCTCTTCCAGCAAAAACGGGAACCGGAATCATGCGAAGAAGGGAAAGCACACCGTTTATGGGAGCATGTTAACTCCACCTACCGTGGGTTTCGGAACGTCATCATTAGCTCAATCGGCACATCGTCATTTGAAGAAGCCGGCCGTCCGGTATACAGTAGCTTACTGGTGTTTACTGGGAAGCAGGGGGAAATATACGGATCTGTGTAAGTGCCGCTGTTATTGTCCTGGCCGGGAGGTGACTGTCTGTCGGATTGGGTCCAGCATCTCTTTACACGCCGAGCCGTCACCGTGAGTACAGCGGTGCTCGTATGCAGCGTAACACGGACTCACCATTATAACGGACTGCAATGATGATCAGCTGGGAAAGAAGCTGCATTGCAGTATTAGTGCAAATTCGTCGCATTAATGCATTGATGTGGAAGGTTGTGACTATGCCTTAGTGCCCCACGCTACTGTTCTTTTACCAGATGCATTCAGGTCAGAGCCCCGGAGAGACACCCAGGAGAGCCGATCCGACTTTTTAGCAGCAGCGGGCTGAGATCGCCGCCGTTTCACGGGAAGAAGTGCGATTGGAAAGAGCCTAAGCATGTCGGCCGAAAGGGTTTTATCCCGGGTAAGGTCTGTCTTCAGAAGGGAGCCTGCAGACTGCGTCTTTAACGACACGGCCGCCTTTGACTTCTCCGACGAGCTGGAGGACGAGGAGATGCCCAAATTCAACAAGCTTAAAGTGGTCGTGTCTGGGGAAATGGAGCACCGTCCGGATGCCGCGGAAGGCGAAGCCAGCGGCTCCAGAGCTGCTGACTGGGAAGACGATTCTCTAATGGGCGGAACCGGCAACCCTGCCGTACGTGCGCAGCCCTGCGACGCCTGCAGCCGGTCCGAAGAAGCTGCCAAGAGGAGCAGGGTGATCAAAAGACTGGGACTGGCGGCAGTCCTCTATTTTCTTTTTATGGTGGGAGAACTCATAGGTAAGACACCCTTCATCACAACAGCGGTATTCATATCATCATGCCTGTGGTCACATGCAGTCACAGATCATGGTTTACATTTTAACCTTCGTCCCAGTCCGCATCTGCACGCTTAGGACCAGCGTTTAATATTGATGCAGAACAACTGTCTGTGTTTAATGCAACATGCATTTGTGTCTGCCCCTCCTCAGCGATGTTAACTCATTTTAACAATTCGCCTCAAGGTGGTTATGTCGCTAATAGCCTGGCGATTATGACCGATGCGCTTCACATGCTAACGGATCTCATCGGTGTTATTGTGTCCTTGCTTGCGCTGCGGCTGTCCTCGAGACCTCCCACAAAAAGGTTCACCTTCGGATTGCACCGTCTAGGTATGCGCACCGCTCCTCTCGACCTTTACCAGTAGTCTCCGCTAATGATTTGTTGTACTGAGTAATCTATTGTATGTCAGGTGATGATCAGGTACAGATTAAAACCTGAGCAAAGATCTGGAAGATAAGAGGCCCGCTCTGCTTTCTTCCCTAATTCATGGTCGAAAACGTCCTCTTTTAGTTATCAGCAGTGATATGGCATGATGTGGGTAGAGGGAAGTGCTATTATGAAATGTTTATATATCTGCTATGCAGGACCTGTCTGCTTATTCTCTTTAAAAAGTTTTCAGTTTGTTTACACCAGGTTATGACCTTTCTGGTCCTTGAAATCCTTGCCGGGCGGGGGGGTTTAAGTCGGCCTCCCCTGAGAAGATGCCGCTCTGGGCAATTGCCTATTTTGCATATGCCAGGATTCACCACTTCTTAGTAGTTAGTTGATTTATTAGAATGTCTGTTTGGCGAGTTTGCCAGAAAGGCTGTTTGAGCCATGGTGAGTGACTGAGTGCAGAGGGTACTTGTGGGTGATGTAGAGTCTTATTTTTTTGCGGAGGTGGGAGTTTCAAGTCCAGAAAGTTCAAATCCAGACCAACCAAGTGGGTGAGTCCTCTGTGAATGTGATTCTTTGCACTCCGTTGGTTGGTTGAAACAAAACTGTGGTCTGGATCTGTACTTCCCGAAGCCGAACCTTCCACCTTTGATTTTTGGGTGGTATTCCTACATGGTGGTGAGTCCGCTTGTCCTCTTCTCAGAGGTCGTCTCCGCCGGCATCAGCGTGTTGCTCATCTACACGCTTACCGGGGTGCTCTTGAGCGAGGCCGTCCAGAGGACGCTCCACCAAGACTTTGAGATCGCCGGAGACGTCATGCTCATCACGGCGGCCATCGGGGTCGCCGTCAACCTCATGTAAGGTGGCCAGATTGACCCGTGCACATTTCTGTATCAGTTCATTTAAACTAATATATCTTCCATTAAGCATCATTTTTAAAACTTATTAATATTTGCTGGATGGAAATATATATTCTCTTTGTGATGTAGGCTAAGGAAGTAAGCCTGTACTACTTTGCAGATAAACTACAGTAATAATGTTTGGGTACATTTGCCAAAGGCTCCTGTTAGCAGCTTAGATGGTTGGTACCGTTTAGTCACATCCTACTATGTATGTTGCTAACATTGTATTACAGATATGTGTGGCACAGTACAGAGTACACTCTAAAATACAGTACAGTGTAGTACATACATAAAGCAGTAACTTAGCTGTTTTATCATTATCGAGTATTATATACTGTACATAATTATATTATGCATCAGCAGTCGGCTTCTTAAGTCGGTTAGGCTGTTGTGTGTGGCACAGTACTGACCTTATTCTGTACGGTCTTCCGTTTTTGTGTAAAATGCATTTTCCGTGGCATTCAGTGGTAATTTGCCTCCTCAGCGTCCCGCTTTTCGTCAGCGTGTCACAGAACGTCTGGTTGAGCCGGGAGATGTGGTGCAGCTGACTGCAGGGCACGTTCTCTGTTTTCTGGCAGAATGGGCTTCCTGTTGAATCAGTCGGGGCACCTTCATTCTCACTCCCACCCCCAGCATGGCGAGACGCCCTCCCCCGGCAGCCCCCGTCAGGGCAGCCTTGCAGTCCGGGCGGCGTTCATCCACGCTCTTGGAGACCTGGTGCAGAGTGTGGGCGTTCTCATAGCTGCCTACATTGTGCGCTTCAAGGTACGACCCAGAAGTCTGGAGCACAGACATGCGGACATCTGTCTCAGTCATGGTGCTGCTGTTTCCCATACCTGCTCATAGGGGTCCTCAGTGAGCAGCAAGAATCAGATGGAGGTGGGAAGATGTTCTGGTCGGGTTCTGCAACCCAACACTTCAGTCATTGATACTGATGTGAAATGCATGGGGGTCTTGGGTAGGCAGCTGCGGAGAAGTTAAAAACTGGGAGTTTTTTCTGTACCTTTTAAGCTGCTTCACAGGACTAGTTGTAAAAGAGTCTCCCTTCTGCATTGGTACTTTTCCCATCGCGTTTTAACGTTTCATGGGGTCGGTATAAGGAATTCAACTGGAATTTTTTGGGAGTTTTGCAAAAGCTGCAGACAACTCACAAAAAATGTAAATACGTGTTGGCGACCTTGCACTGAGCTTTGTATCTCACGTTTCTTATATATTTTTGCTTCGCTCACCAAGGAGACCAAAAAAACTTTATGCGGTTTTTCCAGGTCGCGGGGGGCTGTCCGCCTAACCCCTGCCATGTGGAAGGGTCGACTAATTCCGATTCCTCCCGGTCCCTGCTTCTTTACAGCCGGAGTACAAGATTGCAGATCCCATTTGCACGTACATTTTCTCGATACTTGTCCTGTTCACAACCCTACGAATCATACGGGATACGGGGATCATTATACTTGAAGGTAAGAACTGATCTTGTTCTTCTGTCCATTCATCCATCCATAGGCATTTATTTACAGGGAGACAGTGAGATTGTAGCCTGTTGCGAGAAGCACCGGGGAGGGTAAACAAGGAAAGGGATGCGAATCCATCACAGAGCACAAATATACAGAGATGATTGTGTTCATATCTTTTTGTGGGGACCGTCTATTCATCTGTATTGAAATAAACCCTGATTCAACAATGACGAACTTAGTATGTGCTTAGTATGTATGAGGCTCTGTTCTGACTGTTCTGTCTCGCCACCATATTAATCAAATTGCCCCCCACCACCCAGGGGTGCCGAGACACCTGGACGTGGGGCTGATCAGAGAGGCTCTGCAGAACCTGGAGAACGTGCAGTGTGTGGAGGAGCTGAACGTGTGGGCGCTCACAGCAGACAAGGCTGCAGCCATGGTGCACATACAGCTCAGTAAGTCAGACCTCAAAGCTCAAGTGGAACTACAGCGTTCAGCGTTAAACAGGGCCCACTAAGAGGAGCTGCAATCAGACTGTCGATAATAGTGTATGTTAAATTGTAGAAGAAAGATGGTGGTAGATCTAGTAATTGAATTTAAAAATTCCTCGGGTGATGGCGTTGTAGCCGTGGGGTCTGGTCTGTAAGGAATTATTCCTTAGATTAAAGAAATCTAAATGTGCTTTGAATTGAACTCTTTCACCTGCAGAGAAATGACGGTTTTCTCAGTGACTCTGATTCAAAGTATTAGCTAAGTAGTTATCTATTTATATTCATTGGCTTGATGAGTGTTATGGCAGTACTGAGTTTAGTGTTGGGGGGTTTCCACACCCTTTCTGTCCTCAAAATGAGCTCGGAAAGAAACTCAGACCCCCCCCGAAATGAATCAGAGGTCAGGAGAGTGGTCTCAGTTCAGTTCACTTCAAGTCTGCGTTATGGTTCGCTTAACCTAGAGTGTTTCAGCCCGATTTTAATCTTATGGGACCACCGTTGTAAGTGTAGAGTCAGCTTTCTTGAATCCTGAACTCTTGAGTCTCGAACCTATGCATTGTGAGCACAAAGTGCTCCAGGTTTCTGTCGCCTTTTGCCGTTCTGTCACGGCCCTTTAGGCTTGCCGTAGACAGAACCATGGCTGCTGGTAACAATAGTGTGAACAGGAAGAGGACTGAGGCCCTGTCAGAGCTGAAGTAGACCAGAAAGAGAGCTGAGTCCTCTTTCAAATGAACTCACAATGTGAAAGCAGAAAGTCCATTTTCTGTTGGCCCACTTTAAGAGGGCTTAGTTTGGTCCGTGTAAGTCGGCCTGTATGTGGCTGAAGTACTTAAAGTTTTCAGTCTCAATTGAGCTTTTGTGTGTGTCTGCAGCACCATCTAGTGGCCACAGGTGGGAGGACGTACAGGTCAAGGCCAGGCGCCTCCTGGTGGATACATACGGCTTCTATAAGTGCACGATCCAGCTGCGGAGCCATGGGAGCAGCGCCCCCAGCACGTGCTCGAGCTGCGCCCGCCTCAGTGCCTGACAGGAAGTCGCCCAGACACACTGGCATAGAGCTTTTACCTCTGCTTTTACAACTGTGTGACAGTGCTGAATTCTTCCATTTACGACAGGGGGCCTTAATTCTATCAAGACTACCGAATGTCATGAAGGTATTTGTTTTGTTTTATATATGTATTTTAATTAAATTGTCGTTACAGATTGTTATTTTTTTTCATTCTTTTTCTTTATTCTGTTTTTAT